>JAOVVH010000058.1:14851044-14869301 GCA_028566435.1 Scorpiodoras heckelii | reverse complement strand
CTGGTCCAATTTAGCCATGAAACCTCCCACACTAAAATGACAGGTGTTTCAGTTTCATTGTCTAACCCCTGTACTTTGTCTATTTAGTTGAGTCTTAGGCTAGAGCTTTCCACAGAGAGGATATTAGCTTTAATGTGACATTTATAGTTTTTTTTTAGTTTTTAGATGAAACCCATTTAATTAAAGCGACCAGTCAAATACGCCAATATGGACCCAGTGTAAGCCCTGATTTAGTAGTGGATTGTGCTTTCCACAACTCTAACAAAATCTACAAATAAACATTAAGAATCAGT
Source organism: Scorpiodoras heckelii (assembly GCA_028566435.1). Lineage (NCBI taxonomy): Eukaryota > Metazoa > Chordata > Actinopteri > Siluriformes > Doradidae > Scorpiodoras > Scorpiodoras heckelii. Next base: position 14,869,008 of record JAOVVH010000058.1, on the reverse strand, counting down.
GCTGTAGGTAATTTAGCAAGAAAATCACAATTAGACGATGTGGATCGATTCTGTCACTTATATGCGAAAATATGTGTAAAACATCTGTGCTGCTGCTGCTGCGGTCCCACGCGCCCGAAAGCGCCGGGTCTTTGTTGTACTATTGGGTTTGTAGCGACATCTGGTGGTCCAGACCAATAATTACACTCTGACTGTAAGACCCACAACAACTGACCGTCGTCTTCCTGTGTGTTTATTTCAAACGGGACACAAAACAACGTAATGACGAGGGGTAAAGTTCAGAAGGTTACACATGACGTTGTAAGAGGTGTGAAATGCGGCGGGGTTTTACTGGTTTATCACACCGCTGACTCTGTGTGCTGCAGCAGGCGGACAAATGGAAAAGCACGACGTTTGTATTCGCACTTTGCGGGTGTCTTTTACTGCTGCAGTGTTTGACAATAACAGTACCGGGGTCGTTTAGTGTTAAACAAACAAACAAAAAACCCAAAGCGGACAAAGCATTTTTTAATTCACAAACAGAGCAAGCTCAATATGCTACGTGACTGACCTGATTGTCTAATATACTGTACACTATACAGTTCCCTCCCGAAAGTATTGGTATGGCGAGGAACATGACTTGTTTTTCTATACACTGAAGATTTCTGGTTTGAAATCACAAGATGATTATGAGGCAATAGATCCAAATTTCACCTTTTATTTCCTGATATTTACATCTAGATGCATTAAACACCTTAGAATATGGCACCTTTGGCAGAAGACCGTCCCACTTTTGGTAAGCAAAAGTATTGGAATAGCTAGACTAAGTAAATAACACCTAATATTTGGCTGCATATCTCTTGATGCTTTTCTTGATGCTATCTCATTATGCTTTTCCAGGCTGTTATGTTGCAGCTTCTTTTCAGCTGTTTATTTTGGGCAGTTTCTCCCTTCAGCCTCCTCTTCATTAGGTGAAATGCATGCTCACTTGGCTTAAGGTCTGGTGATTGACTTGCCAGGCTAAAGCCTTCCACTCTTTCCCCAGATGAAGTAGTTGTGTTGGCAGTGTGGTTTTGATTGACGTTCCTCCCCTTTAGACTGGATTCATTTTTCTCTAAATTGGCAGACAGAATGTTTCTGCAGAATTCATTCAGCTGATACCATCATGAGTTACATCATGAGCAAAGATCAGTCAGCCTATTTCAGAAGCAGCTATGCAAACCCAAGCCATGACACTACCTCCACCATGCCTGACCATTGAGCTCGTATGTTTTTGGATCATGAGCAGATCCTTTCTTTCTCGACACTTTGGCCTTTCCATCACTTTGGTCAAGGTTTATCTTGTTCCACAACTTTTGTGCAAAGGCTCTGATTAATTCTCCCTCTTTTTCACCTTCAAAATGGCCTGCTTTCCTCCTAGACAGCTCTCTGGTCTTCATGTTGGTTTATCCTTTCTTTTTCTTTTTAAACAATAAATGTGTCTTCACAGATGAGACTCAGGCTTCAACAAAGAGTAAACATTCAGAGCTTTTAATTGTTTAAACAGTCTAATAAAACAATCTAATAGGGCACACCAGGGCAAGAAGAAACACCTGTCATTCACATGCTGCAATACGTTTGATCACTTGAAAAATGGGTGGGTTCAAACAACCCACCTGTGTTTGACACATCTATATGTATATCAGAAAAAGACAATTGAAACTCTTATCAGTCGTCTCATGTTCTTCATTTGATCTCAAACCCAAATGTCTTCAGTGAATAGCAACAACAAACATATTGACAGTGTTGTCCCAATAGTTTAGGAGGGGACTAGGATGTTGTAAAAATAATATTTATTTCCATTATGATTGTTTGGGCTTGTATTTGATTATAGCAAGAATTTTATAACATTTATTAAAGTATAAGCTAAACACTATTTTTGCTAAATAAGCGCACAAAGCATTATAATGAAGAAAAAACCTGAATGTTTTAGATTATTCTCCAAAACAAAATTTGCCATGTTCAACAACTGCCTATTTGTTTAATAAATTATTGAATTTATTACATAATTATATGTAATATAAATTATGTAATTTATTATTTTATTATATAATTTATATATAAATTATGTAATAAATTATGTTATAATTTAATAATATTACATAATGACATCCCCAATTGAACACTGTAACATTTTAATTCAACAACCACTGTAATGCAATCATCTTGCTGTGTACATTTATAAACCTTTCCCCCCTAATTGTCATCCAAATAAATACCAAAATAAATGGGGAAAGTAGTGAAGTATATATTGTATTTACTTTATTTATTCAGTAAGACATTCATGACTGGTTTATTACATAAATCCCAAAGATTTGGTCAAATTATTAAAGACTTGTTAAAATGACACAAAATGGATTATTAAGCTTTTTCCTCTCATTCAGGCTTCAGATTCATGAATTTATTGCTCTCGTGTGCATTCATAGCAGGTACAAAAGTGCAGTTATATGAGATGATTCATATTATTATTATTATTATTATTATTATTATTATTATTATTATTATTATTACTATTATTATTATAATTGTCATATTAACTAGGAGACTATTGGTGGTTTTATACCCATAGTTTTGTCATGTAGTCACAGTCACAGAAACATCAACAACAGGGGCATCATTTTGAGAAAAGTAAGGCCAATGCTGCAGTCACATTACAAGCTTTAATGTTTTTATCCAGCTCATAATTTTGTTCATAACTGCCCTATAGTTCTCGTTGTGAACAGACTTGTGCCCTCAGACCACCTATATATACACTCTTCAAATCAGTAATAGCTGACCTAGGTGTGTCATGCACAAGCATCATTTGAGACACAATCCATCATAAGCCTTTAACACAAAAATCATTTACACAGAGGGCAGCTTATAGTTTTTGACTGTTCATGATTAGTTTGAGAAGATAAAAGTTGCTAAAAGAATTCAGTTTTGTTTGACACAACCCTGAACAGATTAAAAAAAAAGAATTTCACTGTACTGTAATGCACAGTATAAGTGAAAATTAAAGGCTTTCTTCATTTAGGCAAAGAAGAATCCTTTAAAACAGATGGGGCAAAAAACTTTCCAGTGGGCAAAAGGTGATAATCAACAACTCCTCTTAAATGTGTTCATTTATCTGTTCATTTATCTGAAAGGTACATTCTGAATGCCCACAGAGATGTTAAGAAAGATAGACCATAGTGTCATCCAATCACATATTAACACATTACTCCCACTGGTGCTGTAGTGCCTGTTTGGTATTAGCCCCTGGCTGCAGACATTCATGCCTCATGGAACCCCTAAAATTAGTTCTTCTGGAAAGACGTAGTTACTGTAACTTTTATACTTTTATTATGGCCCTGAGTTTTTTGCTCAATTTTTCTCCTTAGGGGAATAACAAACTCTGGCTCTTTTTTAAACATTCAATTCAGTAATGATCCACAAGACAATTTTAATTTACAGCCAGGTTTTTTAATTCATTTGGTGGCCTGCATCAGTACATTTATCAGTCCAGTCCCTGGCTGTGGACTTTATGTGTAACATCCCTGCTGTAAAAATTAGAGTGAGATTAGAGTAAGTTGTTATATATGTATATCAAGTTCTCATGCTGGTAGTTACCTGTTGTTAATGAAAACATTCCTCTGTGTGATAAAACATATGAAGTACAAGCTTTAAGAATACTTTAATGGCATTATTTACACTTATCATTAAAAGCAGCAAGCTGGTCCTATTCACTGAAACAAGTACGATCAAGCTGCTACATTTCACCGTTTACGTAGTGTTGTCTGATAATATTTTTTTAGTTTTAGCAATACTAAATTAGTGTAAAAATAAACAAAGTGAGGAATTCAATTGAATAGATGCAGCACATTCAAGAAAAATAGTGATTATGAATTATGAAGTGTTATGAATATCTACAAGGTATAGCTAGTGTGTGATCAAAGAATAATGAACACGCTCAGTTGGTTCCCTTTTTAACTCCTCAAATATCACTTTAAATTGACTGAATTCTGGCTCAGCACAATGTAACCGAAATGCTGTAAACAATATAATAATTACATCACAACACTAGGTGACAACAAACATTATGAACAGAAATGAAAGATTTGCAAAAACACCACAATTCAAGTTGCTCAGAATGGATGTACCCATTTTTGTTTGCGTCATTGTGTTGTTCCTCTTAATCATTGTTCTGAATTATTGGTGAACACTCACACTGGCTTCAAACATTAAGGAACACCTTGCCCATTATCCCTTTGCTTTTCTGTTCAAAATAGTTGCCCGACCATCTTCCCATTTCATCATCATATTAGATAATTTAAACAAGCCACAGTATCTCAGCAGAAACAGAAGTTTTTGTCTTTCTGCCTGCTGGTCAGATGTGTTGCAGTGCTTCCACTTAGCTGTTTCAGCCTCAGAGGCTTGTGATTCTTCAGCCTGTGGGCCAGGGTGAGGAAAATGGCATCCACATGCTCCTTCTCAGCAGGGTCCTTGGCAGATGTCTCAAAGAGGGGGAAATTATAGCTATCAGCTAGATGCTGGGCCAACGAGGTGGGAACCTCTCTTCTTCCTAAGTCACACTTGTTCCCTACTAAGACGTGGGGCACGTTCAGTGGGACTGAGTGGCGCTTACACTCCTCGATCCACTCAGGTAGACTTTCAAAGGAAGCCAGGTTGCTTACATCATAAACAAAGATCACAGCGTGCACACTGCGGTAGTAATGTTCCACCATACTCTTTCTGAATCGCTCCTGTCCTGCTGTGTCCCAAATCTGCAACTAAAAGCAAATATACTGTTTGTATCAGTTTCCTAAAATAATCACACCAAAAACTTGTTGTTAAATGGTAGCATGATCGTCACCAACACTACCATGTCACAATGCTTCGGGGAAACTCAGTCCTGCTGTTAAAGGGGCATTAGTCAAAACTAGCCCATCTACAGAGCTAGTTCCATCGACAGAACGCTCCATCTACAGAGGATGTTGTCCAATGCACAGAATTATTAAAGACATAGAAGACTATTCCATGCAATGTGAATGGTATGTAGGACACTTTTATTTGCAAATGTATAGCCTAAATGAGTGTAAAGGAATCAGCAAATAGGTTTCCTAATTTGTCATATTATATATAAAACAAAGCATGAGAAAAAAGGAAATGTTTTGTCAGCAGACCACTGTACACTATTTCTTTATGATTATTTCTCACTTGCCACCTGTAGATTGTGAAAAAACTGTGATTTTTTTTTTGGTCCCAGCTGGGAACAAACTTTTCGGGTTCCGAACCAATTTATTTTTGGTCAAAATGCTCCAAACGGTTCAAGATTAAGTGCATGAACAGGAATGGAACCCATTCCACGTTGGTCAAAACGGACTAGGCTGGAACCGGTGTGGCCAACAGAGTTCACTTAGAGTTACCAAGGACTGTCACTGCAGCACTTTCAAGCAATGATGAAGGCTGTTAATAAGTCTGTTGCATGAAATTTGGTTCATACGTGTTTGCTGCTGCAAGTATGGTCGACAGTGTGTTTGCACTGCCTTTTTTTATGTAGAGATCTGAGGACTGACTGTTACTACTAGAGTCAGAAAACGATTCCACCATGTTTTCCTTTGAGTTGTCTGAGATGAGGGCGGGGTGAAGGGTTTTGGGGGCGTGTCTATTAAAATACTGACACGCGCCCAATACAGACAAGGTCCGGGCCAGAGAGCTGGTTTCCAAACGGGGCTTTACTGCTGATGCCCAAACTATTAACTGTTATAGTGCTTGAAAAGCACTATCTTTGTTATCTCTCATACTTCTTCTTATAATTATTCCTTCAACACAATTCTGCGATTAATACAGCCTGAACCGCTTAACTTACAGACACGGTTCAAACACCGTTGCGTAGATAATCATGATGTGTGGTGTGCTATGTATTGTGCTATAGTTTTTAATAAATTCAAGTTTAAAAAGGCTAAATTTAACATTTTAATGAAAGGCGGGGGGGGGGCACCTGCAGTCACGCCCCCGGGTAGGTCTTTGATGACGTAATAATATGCTGATTTCGGCGCTTTTCAAGCACTATGCATTGCCTTCAGGAAATGCAGATCTAGTTTAAATAAAGTCATGCTTATCATCTTCTATATACAGTATATTCTAGGTTATTTGTACTAGGATACAAAACGACTATTGCACCTTTAATAGTGTACATAGGATCATTTAGGACCCAAATAACTTTAGCATTAAGTTTTAATGTGTAAACTATAACTAAATGATTCAAGCGTGTTATATAACACAGTCAGCGTAGCGGAAAAGTCTCAAATGTGTCCGTTATCAAAATATCGGACAAACCCTCGGCGCTGTGATTCACTTTCCTACCTTGACATGTTCTCCTCCCAGCTCAAGGGTCTTTTCTCTGAAGTCAACTCCGATCGTGGCTTCTAGGTTTTTAAGAAACTTGGCTTCACAGAACTTATATGTTAAACACGTTTTCCCAACATTCGAGTCACCAATGACAATTATCTTAAATACCCTTGTCTGAAAACTGTCTTGAAACGAATCATTAGTAAAACTGTCTCCATCACAGACTCGAGCGGGATCAGGAGCAGCGGTTTCGCGTTCAGCTGCCATAGCAGTACGAGATCCCGTGAAGTATCGCGAGAACACAAAGATACAACGATGACCTCAGCGCGAACTCGCCTCCGAGCCACCCGGCATCACATCACCATCAGCATTAATTATCACACACAAAAACACACACACACACACACACACACACACACAAGACAAGTGAGCTACAACTTTGCAGAAGGAAAAGGACTTGATTAGGGATAAACATATGAACTGCGGAAATAAAACATTTAGGTTCAACAGACATTCATTCATCTTTAGGAAGAGCTTTATCTTGGTCTGGGTCACAGTGGATCCGGAGCCAACAGCAGAAACACTGGGAGGAAGGAATCCAGACTCCATGTCAGGGCACACACACATTCCCACAATTCCTCATAGTAGCATGTTGGTGGGAGGTGAGAGGAAACCACAAAGGAGACTTCGGAAAAAACTGACACAGACATAACAAAAACATCTGGCACCCTTTCTACAGACATGCATTCTACAATATGTAAGATATGTGTAAAGAAATCAGATAATATCAGACAACATGTTGATGTGCATTTGAATAAATCAAAGTAAAATGTATAAGGTATTTAATAACTCAAAATATATATTAATACTGGTCTTTATCTGTCAAAAGTTGAAAAAACAAGATAGGCATCATGCTGTAAGAGCACCAAATTGCTGACATTGGTCGGAGATTATCACAGTACCTTTTAACTCAGTAATACTAATAGAAATGCCACGTCAATTCAAGTAAAAGCAAAGCCTCTGTGCTGGTACATAAAGAAAGACCAGCTGAGTAATATCAGCAAAATTCTGTAAGGCTTATCGTCAGACGGAGTTTACGACCTTGCGTGTCTCCTCCAAACAGTCATGAATTAGTGTGACAATAGTGTTTGCTACCAATTCTCGTCAGAAAAAGAGCTTGAGCTGCCAGAATCTGAGTCTGCATCAGTCAGTCCAAAGTCCCAGTCTACACTGGAGCCACTGTCATCATCCTCCTCACTAATGAAGTTCTGTCCTGAACCAAGGCAAGCCGTATAAATGCGCGCAGAGAGACTTATCGAGCCGAACGAGGACCCGAACATGGTGACCACATTCTTCCACGTGTCCCTAGAAGAGTCATACTCATGTATGACAAGCCTGTTTTTGTTGTGATGGACAATGGCAAGAGTAAGCAGGAGCAGTTTGTTTCTGTATTGCACCACTTGGTAGTTCAGAGCACTGCTATCGATGGGTATGTCTGCGATGCGTCTCCATTCCCCTCGGACTGGGTTATATGCTTTGACGACTGGGATGTCACAGAGGCAGATGATCTGATCCTGAAAGACGCAGGCTTTATGGAGCTTGTTGCGTTTCAAAGAGCCACGCTGGAGCCAGTGGTTTCTCTTGGGCTCGTAGCACAATATTCTTCTCTTGTTCACTACATAGAGTTGCTCGTTGACTGTCACAACTTGCATCTTGCCTAAGGAATGAGGCAAAGGGGTGACAAACATCCACTGGTTCCTCTGAATGCTATAGCACTCGACCTCCTTGAGCCTGGCATCAGATACAGGGTCCCTACCACCGAGAATGTACATGTGCCCGCTGAGGTAGCCAATGTATGAATGCATTCTCCCTAGAAGTCGTTCGGCCAGCTCCTGCCAGCTATTCAGCAACGGATTATACACCCAGAAGTGCTTGGACAGGTGTGAGGCTATGTACAGGTTGTTCTCTGGAGTGGCACAGACTAAAAAAGTTTCCATAGGCGAACGCTTAAAGTTCTGGTTGGTGAGATTAATGATAGGAGACGACATGGAGTAGATCTCGTCAGTGTACGGGTCATAACACATGAAGGGTTCATTTGGTCGGCCAAAAAACACCACCATTTCTTTCGCGCTTTTACCAATTCTCTGTTTCGTATGGTTCAGCGAAATCACACTACTCGGTCCTGTACTAGCCAAATCTGGTAAACTCGAAAGATGTTTTTCAATCAAAGGCTTTGATTTCAGGCTCTCTAAATAGAAGTGGTCTTTCTCTGTGAACAGTGACCACCGGACGCACTTAAGGATGTGCAATGCATCGTCTGTTTCAAGAGGCAGGTTATGCTCGATCCAGCGCATTGCAACTGTACACACTTTCCTCTCACAGTCAACGTCAAGGGAATCCAAGGTGAGAATCTCTTTCATCTGCTTCATGTCCAGCTCACACAGCTCCTTCTCACTGGCACTGAGCTGAGCAAAGTGCTTTGCTATGAAGCCCTGAGCTTTGCTTTTCAGCTCCATGTTGTCAAAGGTGTCCGCGAATTTCAGGATGCCTGTACAGTTGGACAGGTCCAGGCGTCTGGTCATGAAATCAGCGCAGGCTTGCCGGATGTACTCCACCTGCAGCATGTTGGCGGCTGAATAAAGCTTCTGCACGTTGCCTTCAGTGATGGTCACTTTACCGGTGTAGCAGTAGTCAATGATGAGCGCCATGGACTCCGCGTCCACGTCGTGAATCGTCACCTGGCTCTGAGTGCTCTCGTACAGTCCTCCTGTGAACATGCTTTTAAAATACGGACTTGCTGCCGCCAAGATGTTACGGTTGCACCGGAAAAAGGTCCGTGTTTCCGTTCTGGAGGAGAATCCCGGCGTCTGCTGTCCGGCTTCCACTTCAATACTGACGTCAACCAGAAGTTGGGAGTCGTAGAAAAATTTCAGCTCTCGCATCAAATTCAGTGCATGGCTGCAATCCTCGAGCTCTTCCGGACCACTAAAGCAGTTTAGTGAAGCCATTCTGAGCCTAAATGGCATCCGCTCGTCTCAGTCCTGTCGGAATTAACGCTGCCTCCACAACAGTGATGTCCACAGTAGCAGTGAAGTCTGCATCCGAACAGTCCAAGCTTTAGCTTTCTAATTCACATTCCCGGCTGTGACACTATAACCACGTCTCAGTGACAGACAGAGGCAGCGTTTTTATATCTTCCAGAGCAGCCGTGTGTACTGAATGAAAACGGGGATCTAGTTGACAGAAGCGGTACGTTTTCCATTATAACCGTGAAGAAGGAGAAAGCCCTTAGTTCTGACCCTCCTGTCGGTTCACTCACTGCTCAGACTGGAGTCAAACACGCCGTTGCCAAGTACGTACAAATAACCCAACCGCCTCGACGTCAAAGCAAGACGACTCTTTTCCAATCAATATCCACCACTTTTAAAACCTAGCATATTAATGACTCTCATTGTTCGGTGTAATATTTAAAACGAACGTCATATAATAATATGATACCAGTGATCTAACATTATTAGGGTGTATATTATCATAAATGGATAGCTTACGATTTCTGTATTAGTATCTCTGTGTATTTGCCCGTCTGGGACGTGATTCGTGTATAAATAAATGCCAGTTAAACGTCAGCATGTTGTATTATATCATTTGTATTAGTGTGTTTAAAATGACCAGCCTCAAACAAGGGACAAAAAAAATCAACCAAAACCATCAGATCAACTACACCGTATGTGAGGGTATATCAGATACCTGGCAACACATGTAACAAGGAAGCACAAGGCGTTGATTGGCTACACACACTGGCTCTGGGTCATCGGGTTTGGTTGACTCGAACAGTCGTTGTTTGAGCGCTGAGTTCAGTCCTGCCGTTTAGAAATAAATTGCATGAATGAGATATTTACAGTATTTACTGTAAAGTAGACATTATTAATTTAGTTGGCTAAATCATAGGCCTTCTCACGGTAGGAAATATACAAATAGCTGCAGCCTAATTGCTGTGGCGTGGCCTGATTTATTGGTTTATTGACGTGGTTAGTTAACCAGTGCATAAACAATGTAGGTTAGTAGAATAATCAATGAAGTCCAGAGAAAAACAAAGTGATCCGTTTAAAAATATATATAGTTATGAATACATTACAAGAGGTGACGCTATACCACATTTCCTGACTATATTAGTTACATTAGACTAAGGCTGCATCTAAACAATTTGAAAGCATGGAAACTATGCAAGCTGTACATGAGTGTGGAGGAAACACTATAATTCATATCCTGCAACTTTAAAAAAAAAAAGTTATTGTTTTACATAATTAAAAGTTTTCTGCATGATAAATTCAAAAAGTTATGTTTGGAGTATGCACAACATCTGAGAGCTGAAGTATGTAATCTTTCCCAGCAATGATGTTAGTTGTAACTGCGATTAAGCTCATTAATTCTTCTCAGGGCCTCCTTGTTATTTATAGTCTTGTGGACAGTTATGAGAAAAGGGAAGGCAGAAGGCAGCTCGACTCTGCGGCTGAGTTTCTGGTGGCCCCAGTGAAGACAACGCAGCCTCTCGGCTAGGTCTCTCCGGCCAGCACGCTCCAGTCCATCCTGCAGCACTTTAGTCTTATTAGGCTTATCCCAGTACCTCTCATACCTGTGGGATAAAACATCCCATATGTACATAATGATAACAAAAGTAATACATACCAAGTATTAGAATACTATTCGAACAAGTAATACAGCTTCAAAAATCTTAGTAAGGTGTGTCCAGATGAAAGATTGTGTTAACGATGTTACTTACCAGGATTCCAACATGTTCTTGGCCTGATCCCTCTTCTCCTTCGATGTAGCATGAAACTGTCTGACGTCACTTCTTGTGAAGCCCAGTTCATATGCAAGAACTGGCCACTCAAAGCCCAGCTCTTTTGAGATGTCCTGTACAGACTTCATGTTGATCACAGCATCCTGAGAGACATAAAATTAGCACTAATGTTTATATCTACACTTCGTTATTCATCTCTCCGTCTATTTCTGAGCAAATCCAGTCTTTACGCAGTTCACCTCTTGAGCTTTACTTGGCATTTTTTCCCCCCAGACGGTTCCTTGATTCCAGGTCCTGCTGATCCATGAACAACAAGAAAAGTCAGCTGTGGTGATCTTGCTTAAGATATTTTCTCTACACATTTCAATGGCTTTCTATTACATTAGCAGTTGTAATCATTTTCAATATTACTAAAAACGAAAGAACACATTTGAAGCTCTTACTTTTTGTTGCTGCACATCAGCCAGAGATTTGCAGTGGCTTGGCGTCACCATGGAGATTGTCCAATACAAATCTGCTCTGTTAGAAATTAAGTTTACATTTAAGCTGTGTTCGGTCAGTCATGTCCATCACTATGCCATGTGACTCTCAGTTTCATTACACATTTTGAACAAAAGGCTGGCAATATCCACAAGTCCTTAAAAAGAACTCACCCAGATGAACCAAATTATCTGTATACTCAGGTCAGGGTGTTGTATGGACATTATATTATATAATTTATAATATATAATTATATATTATACCAAAAGATATGAATAATAGAGAAAGTAATAATTAGACAAATTAAAATAGAAGACAAGGGGACAGGAGAAACAAGAACACAAGAATTAGAAGAAAAAAGACTTAGACAAAACTATGCTGATATGGAACTCACACACGTCTCTTTCAGAAACTCCCCTCAGGTCAAAAATAACACTTCTACTAATAAATAAATCTCTAAAAAAAAAAACATCAGTACCACATGGTACCTAAACAGAGAGCAAGCTGTATGTCTTCATACACAACCGAAACTCAAATCTCCTCTAAAAACATCCAGATCAAAAATCCACATCTTTATTTCCTTAGTAATTTTGCCTGTCAGAGGATGCACTTCCCTGTCAGATCTGTACTCATTAAACATCACCTCTTCTGACTGTTCGTTCAGAAAACATGACCCAAGGATCCTTCACTGCAGTGCAATACACCACTTGTCAAATATATTTTTTGATAATGCTTATGCAGCTTTTCAGGGTTTATGCTCATGCTAATCCACTTACATTCTAGGAAGTTCACTGCTAAATGTAAATGAAGCCAGACTGTTGCATTTATTGGATGACTGCATTGTGGTTTTCTACCTTTTTTGTTTCTTATACTCTAAAAGTCATGTTATAATATGGATTCAGATGCACATATACTTGTTTAAATTGTTTATACATTTTCATGAGGTATTGTATTGCATAATGGCATATGAGGTATTGTATAACAAATATAATAATAAGTAAAATCTCCATCATCTGCAGTTACTACTTCATCCACTCCTCTTTATCCCAGGAGCAAGGCAGGAGTCATTGTACGCTACGGACTGCATGTATATAATCAATTGCTATACCATGTGACCCTCGACACCTAGAATTAGAGTTCTAGCATTAAACAGTTAATATTACCAGATCATTTAATACATTTTAAGTCTCAGCTGCACTTAAACCAGTAAATTATTTACTAATCTTCCAACAAATGCCATTATAAAAATATTGGCAAGAGAGTATTATATTTGCCGCGCCTCATATTCTCATTCATAATTTAAAATAACCTGACTCTGACTAAGCATTAGTGGTGAAGTCTATTTGTTTGCCAGTGTATCACTTCCTCAGACACTCAATATTAAATGTGTTCAAGTGAAGACAGTCAGTTGAAAAAACCTTTATTTCAATGTTAAAATACACTTATCTGAATTTTCTTTCATGTTCCAACCAAGATGTGCAATCCATCAGCAATGCTCTTTCACATGAGCAGCTTAAACACACAATTATGCATGTTGCAGTCACATTAAGAGGCATGTGTACTTGTTACATTTTTAAAGCCAATTTGCTAAAACAAAGAGATCAGTGTGTTAATGTATTTGAATTAGTGTCAAAGCCAAGCTTTCCAGTATTCACATTTGTAGTTATTGAAATTCACAGTTATCTTATTTTTTTGACACAAATGCTCTTATCAAGGTGCTTCCATAGAAACTTTAGAGATCAGTAGTACTAGATATGGTTTGTGAAATGAAACTTAACTGGCCTAACAGTTCTCAAGTAACAATGAGTAGTAAAATTGTCATTTGACAATCAGGAAATTACTTACAGTATAACCTTAAAACACTTACCATCAGGCACTAAGAGCTAACAATATTTGTCTTATGTAGTCTTACTTGATCTTATTTTCTGTAAGTATAAAGAATTAAATAATTAACATATACACAAATAATTTTTTAGTTACGGGGGAATATCTTACATGTAAACAATCATTTGCATAATGTTCTAATCAAAGTTTTTGGTCACTGGGGCATATTGCAATTTTTGTATGTATGCGGCATAAATGCTAACCATCTTATACCATCAATGATCACACACCAATGATTACAATTCTTTCAATCTTTTTCTGTTGCCTTTTAACAACAGCTTTACCCAGCCAGCTGGGCCTGAAACACTGTTGGCTGTTTGTGAAGAGCAGTGGATATCCAGCATCAATAACATCCATCCCTCCAGCTCGCATCACGCAGGGCACTCAGGGATGCCATACTCTTTGGGGTAGTCAGTAAGCTGATAAAAAATCAACACAGGCATTTTTTGAGTAATATAGAACAATAAAATATCCTAAAATCTGTAACTAAATGATTTATGATCACATGCTTGCAAAACCATTTACAGTGTATGCATAGCATCTATCTATCTATCCATCTCTGTGTATATACAGTGCTGTGTGAAAGTCTTAGGCACCCTATTGTTTTTAAGTACAACTTTTGTTGCTGATGGTTTTTTTTTTGACTTTTAGTTTTTTAGTTAGACTTTTATATACACCAATCATCCATAACATTAAAACCAATGACAGGGGACATGAATAATGTTGATTATCTCATTACAGTGGCACCTTTCAAGGAGTGGGATATATTAGGCAAGAAGTGAACAGTCAGTTCTCGAAATTAATGTGTTGGGAGCAGGAAAAATGGGCAAGTATAAGTATCTGAGTGATTTTGACAAGGACCAAATTGTGGTGTGTAGATGACTGGGTCAGAGCATCTCCAAAACAGCAGGTCTTGTGGGGTGTTCCCGGTAGTGGTTAGTACCTACCAAAAGTGCACCAAGGAAATACAACCATTTAACCATTGACAGAGTCATGGGTGCTCAAGGTCCACTGATGTGCATGGGGATTGAGGACTAGCCCGTCTGGTCCAATCCCACAGAAGAGCTACTGTAGCACAAACTGCTGAAAAAGTTAATGCTGGTTATGATAGAAAAGTGTCAGAACACACAGTGCATCACAGCTTGCTGCGTATGGGGCTGTGTAGCTGCGGACCTGTCAGAGTGCCCATGCTGACCCCTGTACATCACCGAAAGCTCCTACAATGGGCACGTGAGCATCAGAACTGGACCATGGAGCAATGAAAGAAGGTAGCCTGGTCTGATGAATCATATTTTCTTTTACATCATGTGGATAACTGGGCATGTGTGTATAACTTACCTGGGTAAAAGATGACAGCCGGATGCACTCTGGAAAGAAGGCAAGTCGGCAGAAGCAGTGGGATGCTCTGGGCAATGTTCTACTGGGAAACCTTTGGTCCTGGAATTTATGTAGATGTTATGTAGACATGTAACACCTACCTACACATCGTTGCAGACCAAGTACACCCCTTCACGGTAATGGTATTCTCTAATGGCAGTGGCCTCTTTCAGCAGGATGATGCACCCTGACCAACGGCACAAACTGTTCAGGAATGGTTTGAGGAATATGACCAAGAGCTCAAAGTGTTAAGTTGGCCTCCAAATTCTCTTGGGCTCAATCTGATCAAGCATCTGTGGGATGTACTGGACAGACAAGTCAGATCCATAGAGGCCCCAGCTCACAATTCTCAGGAATTAAAGGATGTGCTGCTGATGTGTTGGTGCAAGTTACCACAGCACACCTTCAACAGTCTTGTGGAGTCCATGTCTTGACAGGTCAGAGCTGTTTTGGTGGCACAATGAGGACCTACACAATATTGTCAGGTGGATTTAATGTTATGGCTGATCGGTGTATACAGCCTTTATATTATCCATGTAATATTCTATTAATGGAGTTCTAATATGAAAATCATTTTACAGATTTTATGGATTTTTACGCTAATATGGATTTAAGCCAACTAATATGGTTTGTTTCAGGCTGTGATTACCTGCGTGCTGGCTGAGCAATCTTGCTGCGTGTGGTCCCACTGGTACTGATGAAGGAGGCTGGTCGAGGTAGAGCACTGCGACTTGTAGAGGATGGAGTGCTGGCTTTACTGGGTTTACTAACACTATTGCTGGAGAGTGAGTTTAAACTAACTGATGAAGTCATCGTGATGGGACCCTGTATAGTAGGACTGACATAGGCAGTGGCTTTCACTGGTTGTCGTGCTGCCGTGGAGAAGGTGCCTATACTTTGGACCCGCTGCTGCAGCTGACCTGGAGATGGAACTGACATTACAGATTATATAAAATATGGGATAAAGCACAGTACAGGTCAGTGTATGGTATATAACTGAAAATAATTCTATCATAGTATATAAAATTATATTAAACACTGTATTGTATTACAGTATATTTTAGTGCAAAGACAGATTTTTGTGTATATATCTATATCTATATATCTATATATCTATATATCAATGTATCTAGTAAGGATAAAATTGAATTTTACATTCTAATAGTCACAATAACTTTGATGTTCCACCAGTGATATCATGAAATGACCTACAGAAAGAATCATCTGAAACTTGCAATTAATCTTGCTAATCTTGTTTCAGTATGATTGTTTCTTTATTATTATATTATAGTGCTGTTACGTTTTAATGTTTATGTCACACGTCTTAACATTGGCTGTGATCACTACTGTGTTGCCTTTTTGGACAGGACTTTCTTTTGTGTTGTCCTTACTTGCAGACTGAAGCCTGGCAAGGCCGCTTGAAGAGTCAAAGCTCTGACTGTTACGCAGGGATGATGGTGAAGATTGAAATGAAGAGAAAGTTGGGTGACTGGCAGGAGCTGCAATACTTGTCAAACTTGGCACAGACAGCATGCTGGGAGCTCGTATCAAATTTGGCATGCTTTTCCGCAGCATGTCTAAAAGTAAAAAGTGCAAAGAACATCAAGTGAAATAGTTTCACTAATAAATGTAAAAAAAAAAAAGCATTGAGACATTTGATGTGGCACAAAATAAAACTGTACTTTGCCAGGATTAAAAAAAAGGTAACTGTCCCTTAATACTCTAATCATGAAACTGTTTAAAGAAACAGTCCACACCTCTAATACTATCTGGCATGTGTTGATCCACCCACTCTGGCACAAATAGATTAACATTTGCTGTCTAGGCCAAAGGTTGTCAGAAACTGCCATTCAACCCCTCATAATCAGTATAACTGTCCACTTGTTCTTAAATGGCACATGTGGTGGATACAATGGATATAAAACATTTACACGCCCCTGTTAAAATGCCAGTTTTTGTAAATAATGTAAAAAAAGCAGACCAAGATAAAACATTTAAGCTTTTTTCCACCTTTAATGTGACCTGTATTCTTGCCATTCAGTTGAAAAACAAACTGAAATCATTTAGAGGGGAAAAATAAAAACGCATGTACGTATTTCCTTCAGCTGCTCCCATTCCTTGGGGTCGCCACAGCGCACAGCGGATCAAGTCCGCATTTTGGTGTGGCACAGTTTTTACACCAGATGCCCTTCCTGACACAACCCTCCACCTTGAGCAGGGCATTGGGACACACTTGAGCAGTGGGTTGAGGTCCTTGCTCAGGGGCCCAACATTGGCCTCCCATGTCAGGGCTTGAACCCATGACCTTCCAAATCGCAACCTGGAGTCCTAACCTACTGTGCTACCACTGCCCCTTGAGGGCAAAAATAAAAAGAAAAAAACTAAAAGAAAATAAAACACCCCATTATAATTAGGCATGTGGCTGTGTTCAGGATCACATTCACACTCACTGGACACAGTGAAGATGATCATCACCAAGTGGATAAAACATGGCACAACAGTAACCCTCCAAAACTGATGAAAACACAAGAAGAAAACTGGTCCAGGAGGCTGCCAAGAGGTCAACAGTAACATTAAAGGAGTTGCAGGAATTTCTGCAAGTACTGGTTGTGTGCTACATGTGACAATAATCTCCCGTATTCTTCGTATGTCTGGGCTGTGGGGTAGTAACCCGTTTTTTGTCTATGCACAGTCTGTCACCCCTTTTATCAGTAGAAAAGGACCACCACTTATCTGATATTATCTTAGTCACACTGACACAGAAGTGGCATGTTAGTGGGTGTTGCACTGGTATTATTGTATCAAGCACAACAATGTTGCTGGGAGTGTAAGCACTGTGTACAAGGTGCAGCAATTTAATTCCCATAACGGCCACATAGTGTCACCATGTGATTACTCATGTGGTTCCAACCAAATCACCACATGGCGACACTACATGGTTTCTGGGAATTAAACTGTTGTAACTTGTACACCTACTAGTGTACAGCAAAGGACTAGAGTTTTCCATGGACAATGTCAGGGTCAGACCACTTAGTTTGTGTGTATGGGTGTGTGCGTGTGTGTTTATTGGAATTTTTAAACACACACGCACA
>JAOVVH010000058.1:14817338-14828198 GCA_028566435.1 Scorpiodoras heckelii | reverse complement strand
TCCCAGCGTCTAGAAGGATAAAGATAAAGATGGATGGATGGGAGGTCTCAATCGATGCACTCAGCTACTCTGAACAGCAGATGACAGTGTTGCTCTGCTTTCAGCTTTCCACTGGTCGCTCAGGTTAGGGAGAGGCTGACTGTGATGGGTGAGGCTTTCACCGCTGAAAAATTCTTTTCTGCAAATTCATCATACCAACAAGGGAACAATCTCCCTCGTCCTTCCATTATGCCTTATGCTTATTTTTTTCCTTTCTGCAAATGCCACGATAAACAACCAGTCTGTTCTGTAAAGGTTTTGTTTTATGCTCTGTGCTTCGGACGATACATGGCCTATGTTAATCTCATCCATCAAACACTATTTTTCTTGAATATTACAATACCAAAATATTTTTTTCTCCTTTTTTTCTCCAGTGCAGCAGAGGTCTCTAAGTAAATCTCTAAACCTAATTCAATCCGTGTGTGTGGTCTTTACAATCAGTCTAGTCAAGGTCAATAGACTCATCATTCCTTTACTGGACAGGCTTGTAGGGACACTTGAAATAAAGCCTATACAGATTGGAGTAGGCAAAAAAAAAAAGTGTTTCACCTGCTTGATTTGAGCTTGAGCTTCGTTTGCAAAACCATCTCATCCTGGTCATTTATGAAGGAATGGAAATCATGACGGATTATATGAGGATTGTGGAAATCTTCATAAGATCCATGTAGAACTCGGTGACAGGATTTTTCCCTTTAACAATGTTAGTACAGTTAAACCTTAATGAGTGTTTATAGTCAGTCACACATAAGCGCTCATGGAGTCGTTACATAACGTTGGATAAACTGATTAATGATATAACACTGAACATTTAAGACGTCCAAACAGCTCTTTCATGGAAACGCGTGAATGCTCATGCAGCAACACTGGGCCGGTTATCCTTAATACAGAATTACGGTAAAACACTGTTAATTAACATGAAAGGTAACGTGTACTGGGGTTGTGACTGCTTGTGTAGACTGTGTGCTGGAGCCATTAATGAGGGAAGACGTTATTTTTACGGTTTATTATTAGGCTAATTGTTTGTATCCTGTATGCTCTGGGCACTCCGGGGTGGCACTCCGTGCTGCTGTACTGGTGTACTGGTGTACTGGGTGAGGCTGACTGGGTGTGAGCGTATCCCAGCATGCCTGAGTGAGAAGCGGACGGGAAAGGAGGAGGAGGAGGAGGAGGGTGAAGTTAAGATGGCAGCACAGCTCGGGTTGTTACCTGGCAGACCTCAAGAAAAATACAAGGAATAAACAGACAAAATTTGAAAAAAAAATAATTTAAAAAAAAACAGAGGACATCGGCGCAGGCGTGTGAGGTTTGGAATCAGACGTTATTTTGCACACGGCAGGCTTTAATCGCTGTTCTGAGAGAAAGCGAGGCTTATTTGGCTGTTGCACCAGCGGCGACATTACCCGGACATTACCCCGACATTACCCGATTGGAAATACTGGATTTAAGAGCAAACCGCTCTTGTGCTCGCTCGCGTTTCCGTGGCGGATGTACGGGGGGAAGCCTCTTGTGCGCTTTACGACGAGCTGAAGCACCTAATGATCGCCAGCTAGTGACACACTGATGTAATATATGCGCTGTTCCCCTAAACGATGATGTGCGCTGCTGCTGCGGCAGCTGGAGCCGGCGGCGGGATTCTGTCTTCATCCCCATCCCTGGGGCTCGGTGTGAGGGTCTTACCCGGAGTCTTACCCGGAGCTGGGGCCGAGTTTCAATCCGCCGGACCCGGCATGAGCTCCTGTCCCACCTCAGGGTCCCAACCGGACTGTCGGAGCCGATACCAGCTGCTCATGTCGGGCCGAGCTTTGGCCGAGAAGTACAGGAGGATATACACAAGCGCTGTCAGCGACAAAGAACAAGGCATAAACCTCGGCAGGTACGCGCTGTGCACTTCCATTAACCCTGAACACTGGTCTTAACCTGAACACCGAGCAATATATAGAGCTAACCATCACTTGCTAGTCAGCACGCTAACATGGTGTTGCTAGCACTAGCTAATGTTCGCTAACTTCCGTATGTTATGCTAAGCAGTGTTAGGTCGCACCTATGGGTCGTTTAGCAGATTAAGAAACACAGTCTAACTACAGTCACAGTGTGTCTGCTGACATAATGACAAACAGTGCTGATGTTACTGAAAAAGCTTTCAAAACCAAGAAAGAGCAAGCGAATGTGCTAGGCTAAGCAGCTGCCTTTGGTCCTCACGAATGCTTAATTTAAAAGCTAGCTAGCTAGCAGGAAAATTCTGCAGAACCTAGTGTTAGCACACTGGGATGTTTCAGTCCAGGGCCGCTGGTTAAATACTGGTTTGACTTGTCAGTGAGTCAGATGTAGTTTTTTTTTTTATTCTGTCTGAAGTTTACGTAATATTTCTCTCCGCCGTTAATTAGCTGGCTAGTTAGTTAAGCCTCTGCGCTAGTACCAGGATGTTGATCATGATGATGATGATGATGACAGTGTAGCCGAGGCTACATAGCAGGTAGCCCCGGCTGTGCTCTGCTAACTGTAACCTGTCGCCGTGAAACGTGAACGTAAACGTTGTTTATGCAATAATCTGGCAAAAAAAAACAACAACAGTGCAGCTGTAAATCCGAGTCCGTGTGTGCGTGTGTTTGTTTAACCTTTGAACAGTTGATGGGTGCGCCTGACTAGCCTGTCCTAATGTAATCACTGGAATGCAGTTAGATAAGAGTCCACGGCTCAAGCTTTTATATAAAGCTGCCTGTGTGTGTCCTGAGGCAGGAGTGATTTCGAGGGGAAAGCGTTATCTAATTCATGGTTCTGTGTAATAGTGAACCCTGACCCATGGATCCTTGTTTGTAATGCGCAGAGGCCCTGTTCATTGGTTAGCCTGCGCAGGATGAAGTAGCTTAGCTTTTTTTTTTTTTTGCCTTACGTCACCCTGTTCACATCCTGAGCACTGTTGCATCTCCGGCTTTACTGAGCTTCTTTAACCCCTTCTGACTTTCTGTCTCCATTAATCATGCCTTCTCCCTTCACTTAGGCTGTTGACAATAGAGCAGTGCGAAATACATTCACATGTAGGCATGTACGACATCCAGTGACGTTCAACACGCCCGATGTTGTTCCAGTGGACGGACACTTTCAAATCTCGCTCCTGCCCCTGCTCCTGCCCCTGCCCCTGCCCCTGCTCCTGCCCCTGCCTCTGCCCCTGCCCCTGCGCCTGCTCCTGCCCCTGCGCCTGCGCCTGCCCCTGCCCCTGCCCCTGCCCCTGCCCCTGCGCTTCCTTGGGCAGGAGGGTGGCTGCTGTTCTCCTGAGATAAACAAGACAGCATAAGCACAGCTGCCTGTCTGAGTAATGAGACAGATCATGCACATGAGCACAGGGTGCAACTTAGACTACACCTTCATCTTAAACCACACCAATGTTCTCGACTCAAGTTTGCCGAGCACACGATCAGAGGAAGACAGCATCTGATAGCATCTGAGCTCTGATATCACTTTCATACTGAGAACAATTTTTTTAAATTTTTTTTATAGTGCAGTCAGTGCATTCTGGGCTCAACTTCGTTATTTTGCCCATATTTCAAGTTTCATGTTTGTGTGGGGCAATTTGTAATCATTTCTAATTATGTAAAAGGGCACCCTGGGGTTTTCTAAGTGGAACACAGTGGTTAAGACATTGGACTACTGACTGGAAGGTCATGAGTTCAAATCCCACCAGAGTAAAGCTGTCACTGCTGGGCCCTTGAGCAAAGCCCGTAACCCTCAACTGCTCAGTTGTGTAAATGAGATAAGTGTAAGTTGCTCTGGATAAGGGCATCTGCCAGATGCCATAAATGTAAATGTAAGTGAGTGAAGCAACTGCAAAAAAGTGACACACATGAAGGTGAATCTCAACTGAGTTCGGCTAATTTTCAATTATATACCCTCATATGGGTGCAGAGAAAGAGGAACTCTGTGAATATTGTGATAATCGCAACAGACAATAATCAGGATGTTTAATATAACACACCCAATTTACTCAGTCTCAGGAAATTTTGTGAAAGAGACGTCCATCTTCACCACTCACTTGCACATATTCTCTACATTTTTAATGGCTTCCAGTCCTTCAGAGCTTTTTAAGGCGAACTTGCATGGCAAATCACTCTGGCACAAGAGCTATAGGCAGGAAGATATAATCCCTCAGGGGATCGTTCTTGTGACGGCATCCAAGCAAATTCACATCTGCCATTCAAGTTAGCGTGTTATTCTAGCACATTTACATGTAAGGTAACATGAAGGGTAAGGTGTGTTGGTGATCAGAAGTCTTACTAGTTAACTGAAGAAAAATATAATAATCTGAGTATTTTAAGTGTTAGATTTGATTACATTTATTATTTACTGTGCATGACATCATTTCTCATAAGTGGTCTTCTCAAAGAGGCCTTATATTATAACAAATAAGACTGTATTATGAAGGTCGGTTTTAATGTCATATTCTTAATGTTACAGTGAGTGCATTTAGGTGCACAGTAATAACTGATTATCAGATTTTGGTAGTTCCCAGATAATTTAAGTGGCTTTGTAAACAGTGTATTAAATAAGCTATTATCAGTTTAAGCACAACTGAATTTCTGCTTAATAATCTGGTCATTCATTGAATATGTAGCTTTAATCTATCTTTTCATTTTCAACTTTTGATCATAACATAACCAGATAGAGAATTAGTAACTAGATAGAGAACCAGACAGACAAGTAATGAACATTACAGATTTCAACTTTGTGTTGTGTTTGGATTATTTACTTCAAATAACTTCAAATGTTCATTTTATATAGAGCCATATGGAAATGTTTTTTTAGTTCAGCATGAAAAATTAGGCTCATTAAAGATAAAACAGGACAATTTTTTCTGAATATTTAAAATATTTTGAACTGTTACCGCCTTCATAAAGCACAGCTTATGTTCATGACCTGAGAATTCATTCATTCATTCATTCATTCATTCATTCATTCATTCATTCATTCATCCAGGTACATGGGACAAATTTATATATTGGTTGTATTTGTTGAAATGCTCTTTTTTTTGCATTTATCACAGTATTTTACACATGTAAGCATACCTGATGTAAATTGCTGAGCCACATTGACAAATGTCTATAAATTTGTGCTATTCTGTGTATCAGAGTGGGTGAATTATTCACACAAACGTATACATTTGTTGTTGGAAAGGTACATTTATTGCCAATTATGTCTTTAATGTCTGTTTATTGTGAAATGTAGAAATAAATATGTTCTTTTTGTATTTTAGGGGAAAGAAGGCTTTGACTAAGAAGAAATTGAAGAGGCGGCAAAAAATCAGATCAAAAGTCAAAGCAAGAACAAAGGTAATGTTTTACCATAAAAACCAGTTCTGTAGATTAGACCAGTTTTATACTGAACCCCATTACAGTCTGTTATAATGTTAGGAAAAGAATTTTCAGAAAGCTGGTTGAATGTTATTTGCAGCATATGTGAGTTTAATGCATCTTACAGAGGAGGAAAACCAAGACACGTAAATGTGAGTGTGGTTGGCTACTCAGTGTGTTTTGTGATACTCTCTGCCTCAGCATGTTTAGCATAAAACATTTGGGGATTGATTGTTGTACATTTTGGTTACGTATTGATTGGTGGAATAATTATCACCATGACAACTAGCTGGAGGTCGTATAGTTTTTGTCAAAGTTCTTCTTCTTCCCACCAATTTTTGGCTGATGGTATCATATGCTGAGATTTTACCAGTCCACATAAAGGTTGATATGGTTGTAGCCCCACATATCTGAGATGGAATATAAGGTTTGTATCCCTATGTGTGCGTTTCCCTTCCTGTTCACGACTCCTGAACTGGGATAGGCACATTTTGGGCAATAAATTAAAAACTGTTTTGCCAAAAATTCTGAACTGTTTGTCAAGTTGTCCTGTAGGAGGCGCATCACCCTAGCTCATTACGGTTCATTTGTGGCATGGCACCACCTAAGAAATAATGTCCAAAGCAAAAATCTAATATTTCTCGAGCTAATATCTTGTCATCTAAACGCTCAAACTTCATGAAATTCATACCCTGCATCAGTACCACATTATTTAGACACCCGCCAAATTTGTGGTAATGTATGTGTATGAACAGACACATGCACTATATGGTCAAACGTTTGTGGACACCTGACCATCACGCCCATATGTGGTTCTTCCCCAAACTGTTGCCACAAAGTTGGAAGCACACATTTATACAGGATGTCTTTACATGCTGTAGCCTTACAATTTCTTTTCAATGGAATTATGAAGCCCAAACATGTTCTGGCATGACAATGCCCCTGTGCACAAAGTGAGCTCCAGGAAGATATGGTTTGCCAAGTTTGGAGTGGAAGATCTCCAGTGTTCTCCCCTGACCTCAGTCCCACAGTACCATCCTTGCATCACATTTAAAAGATATTGTTCAGGTCAGGCTACTGTTTTTGTTTTCTCTCTGTATTTCACTGCAAGTATCATTTTCCACTTTAAGCTGCAAACCTGACATTTTCCATTCTGCAATTTAAGTTTCTTCCTCTTGGTGATGGTATGTTTGAGTTTGACAGACATAATATAGTGAAATAATGAACAGCTTTACTGAATGTCAGCTCAATATTTCATCCTGTAGCACTATTATAGCAGTATGTGCTCTGGTGTGGGTTAAAATTCAAACTTTGTGAAAGATATTACTGCCAGATTATGAGTGAAAATTAAATTAAAGGTGTGGTGTGTAGGATTTCGTAGCATCTAGCATTGAGGTTGCAGTTTGCAACCAACTCCCTCTTCGCTCACTGTACAAGCATGTAGTAAAACCTACCATGGGCTTCTGGTGCCTGTTGCAGAGCATAGCATATTCTGACTGTCTTTTCTTCGTGGTGAATGTGTTGTAAACTCTCTGAGTCGAAAACTGAGCCAAAAACAGGATAAAAGGATGATGGTGCTTTTAGCAGTTGCATAGAGAAACAACAGGCATTGTTGAAAATGTCAAATCATGCTTTTTCTTTTAGTATCTATGCATGTCACCTGCACTGAAATCTTCGTGAGTAATGCAACTATGAAGAAAGGATGTGGGGATTCACGCTCAATTGCCTTTTTTTCTGCTAAATAATAGCTGTGATTCTCCATTTCTTAATATATCGATTCTCAAACATTAGCCTGCACCAGCAACCACTGATTCCTCTTTCTTCTATGTCTTCCAGCCAAGCTGTGCTACATAAGTGTAAAAATGTAAAATGCCTTATAGAGAAACGCTACTGTAGAGAAACATGGTGGCCTCCTCAGAAGATGACCTGCTCCCATGTCGATATGAATGGCTCATTCTGAGCTAACGAAATATAATGATTTGTAGTTGCAGGTAATTATATGCTAATAAAAACATACTTAAATACTATTCTAGTTTCTGATAGTAGACCCCCCTAAATCCTACATGCTGCACCTTAAAGTGTGTAAGCCCAGTGGAAATGCTTGTGTATATTAATCTGTTAGTACAGACGTTTACTAAACCAGTGAATAAAATAGAATTGAATGCTCAGTGTGAGAATATTGGCTGGTATAAAATTAAATGTTCAGTGGTGTAATTGGCAAATGCTTTATGCAGTGTTCGCTCATGGTGTAAAATGGGTTTAATCTGTGAACTTGACTTATCTGATTGTTGTCCATTCTACTTTTAAACAGGTAAAAGCATTCTCGTTTTCTCTGTTTAACTGCCGGGGATGACCTGTAACATCTGTTTAATGTATACCAACAAGTTTAGTGTTAGGAAAAGGTCTTGAATTGTGTCCAGAGCGGTTAACCTAGTAGAACTTGCAGAACATATATGGTGATGACCAAGTAGCATTAGCACAGACTTCCTGCAGTTGAGATGCTCATAGAGTGGCATGTCAGAGTACGGTTTGGGACATCCAGCCTATCTATAGATGGACCAAGAGGGAATGTTTTTTACTTAGTGGGACAGCCTTAAACTGAAGATTGGTTGGCTGCCATCTCATTCATATAATGTAGTAAGTGGGATGTTTGATGGGAATTGGGACTTGCTGCTGTTTAGCAGTCCATGAAGAAACGTCTTTTTCCTAGAAATAGGAAATCCACAGAACAATTTCCAGTGAAGGTCATACAAGGTCCCAGCATAAGAGGCTCTTGCATTCAAAAGTGTTTCCTGGATTGCTAGATCAGTCCTCAGTTGGTGACCTGGTGACCTGGTTAGGGCGGCTAAATCTCTCCATCTAATTGGGACAGCAGATATGCACCAGCTATGTGCTCACAGTCAAAAACTGACCATTGCTCTCAGTGTTGCGAAAGAAAATTCCGTTAAATTCGGAGAATCACCGTCCAGGAGATTCAGAAGCCAGCAGCATGAGCACAGGTTTTTACAATGGTGTTTTGTAGCTACCCACTCAGAATAGCATGAATTTTGCGGAAATCAGAGCAAAGTATAGAGAGGAAAAAAGGGTTCAGTTGACAGAATACCCATACCAAATTAAGGAACTGATTTGAAGTGTAACAATTAGATTCACACAAATGTTGAGATCGTTTATCCAAGTCACATACTGATAAAGGAGGTGGTTATATAGTATTAATTAAAACATGCTATTGATAATGGAACAGTTGAAACACCTGCTCTCCAAACATACAAACGTACATGGATGTGATGTGAAGACAAGTACATGGATTGATTCAGTAGTCTTTCTACTGGCGTATAAACAGTATCTGAAGATGACTTCCCAGTTATATAGCTATGCCTCACACCTGTACCTGATGCCTTAAATCTGTATATTTATGAGGCTATAGTCTGATGAACAGTGTCAGACTCACGACCACGTTTGTGTCTGAGAGATATTGTTCTTTTGTTAACAGCAGTGCATGTTAAATGCACATCAGTCAAATTTTGCCATGTCCTAGTTTAAAGTGATGCCACGGCACATGACTTTTAGCATTAAGTCTTAAGGTATGGGAGGAAATGGAGAGTTTGTTTTGATAAAAATTATTTTCAATGCTGTAGTATTTGCTGGGAAGTAAATCGGTGAGATTAGTCATTTTCTCAAGCATTAGCAGCAGGTTATCACTGTTGTGGAAAAGAGCTTTCAGGTCGGTGATTGAACATCATTAACAGATATTAATCCTTGTATACAATGTATGTATTTGCAATGCAAGGAGTACTGTTGTATTAGGCTCTTAGTGCTGAGTACATGCCAGTAAACACTTGCAGACATGGACAAGATTAGGGGAGTGGCTGGGTCATGATTGGCTGTTGCTAGACGGCCTGTGTCTCCACAGCAACAGCGTTCTTCACATCCTGAACTGAACACGGGTCTTTGGAGGGCAATTCCTGTCTGTGTTTGGATATCCTTCACGCATCACATTTATTTTCCACAGTGACTTGGGAATGGTTCTTGGGCATGGATAAGAACCATTAATGTGACTGGAGCACAGAGGGGCATAAACAGCAATTATCCATCCTAATGAGGTACCCATCTTGCTGCAGTCTGATTCTATCTCTCT
The DNA here is from genome assembly GCA_028566435.1 of Scorpiodoras heckelii. Classification (NCBI taxonomy): domain Eukaryota; kingdom Metazoa; phylum Chordata; class Actinopteri; order Siluriformes; family Doradidae; genus Scorpiodoras; species Scorpiodoras heckelii. The sequence continues at coordinate 14,818,682 of JAOVVH010000058.1, read as the reverse complement.
CCGTTTCAAATCTTCATGTCTCATCTTTATCTGTCTCTCTCTGGATGCTACAACATGGGTGGAGTCTCTCACAAAACAAGGGCTTGTCCTCACGACTAACGGTAGTGCTGTAATAAAGTACAGTGTGTAACTGCTGGCTGTATCGGACACTGTGATTTTATTCTGGGAATAAAAATTTGATTTTCTCCATAATTTAGTCGTATCCAATTTCCACCCATCTGTACTGCCGAGCTGCCAGTCAGGGAAGGCGAAGCTATCACATGCATCCTCCGAAACATGCGATGCTAACCGCTGCCTCTTTTCGAACTGCTGCTGATGCAACTTCCGCGAGCGGTGTAACGCACTCGGAGGAAAGTGCTCCCGCCCATCTTCTGTATGCATGAGCTCACAGACGCCCGTGATTGGACAGTGTTGCTCTGATTGACATGGGAGAGAGCGTATGCTGCCCCTCCCACCCTGAGAGCACGGCCAATTTTGCTCTCTGAGCTCCCGGCTATGGGCAGCTATAGATTCACCCAGACTTGAACTAGCAATCTCCAGATGAGAAGAGAATTTTTTCAGTGTGTACCATAGAGTTGGTCTATATGGCCAGTGTTATTACACTATTTTTTTAATATTCTATATTTGTCACATATAGAATTTTGCAACACTAAGAGTTTTTAAATGTTAATTACTGTGTACATATTGAAATATTTATCCAAACGTGTACCCAATACACAAAATAATATCTGATTACACTCATCATAACACCTGAACATAGTTTTCATAGGCTCTTCATGGCAGACAAAGCATAGATTTGATTGGTAATCAATCAGGCAAGTGAAAACTCCGTGTATTCCAGTTGTAACTGACTAGACTAAAAATTGCTGGCTGACATCACGTAATGGCAAGCTAGTTAGCTAGGTACATGCATTAATACAGACTAGGTGACACAAGTAATGTCATCCTTATAGTTGTGATCAGAAGATTACATACACTCATGGGATTATTGGACTTTCAATGATTTTTAAACTTTTCTTTTTCTGTGGCAGAATGTGTGTACAACATACGTCTTTAATAGAAAAAAAACCAAGAATTTGGTGCACAAGTTTTATTTTGGTTTTCTGAAATCAACAAAATGATATATGTAGGGTCAAAAATATATACACACCCACTTAGATTATTAATTCAGTGGAGCTGAAACTTGCCCAGGCCTCTTAATTTCATATTAGTGATCATGAGTAGGGATGCGAATCTCTGTGTCTGGCGATTCGATATGATTCCTATTTTTGGGGTCACGATTCGATTCAGAATCGATTTTTGATTCAGGAACGATTTTTCTATTCAAATGGTCTATAAATTTTG
>JAOVVH010000058.1:14710680-14721447 GCA_028566435.1 Scorpiodoras heckelii | reverse complement strand
CTCCAGAGATGTTCGATTGGGTTCAAGTCAGGGCTCTGGCTGGGCCACTCAAGGACATTCACAGAGTTGTCCCTAAGTCACTCCTGTGTTGTCTTGGCTGTGTGCTTAGGGTCATTGTCTTGTTGGAAGGTGAACCTTTGTCCCAGTCTGAGGTCCTGAGTGTTCTAGCTCAGGTTTTCAGAATATCTCTGTACTTTGCTCCATTCAGCTTTTCCTCAACCCTGACCAGTCTCCTTGTCCCAGCCACTGAAAAACACCCCCACAGCATGATGCTGCCAGCACCATGCTTCACTGTAGGGATGGTATTATGCAGGTGATGAGCAGTGCCTGGTTTCCTCCAGACATGACACTTAGAATTGAGGCCAAAACGTTTAATCTTGGTTTCATCAGACCAGAGAATCTTGTTTCTCACAGTCTGAGAGTCCTAAGTGATTTTTTGCAAGCTCCAGGCAGGCTTTCATGTGTTTTTTGGCCACTCTGCCATAAAGCCCAGATTGGTGGAGTGCTGCAGTGATGGTTGACCTTCTGGAAGTTTCTCCCATCTGCCCACAGGATCTTTGGAGCTCAGCCGTGTGACCGTTGGGTTCTTGGTCACCTCTCTTACCAAGGCCCTTCTCCCCCAATTACTTAGTTTTGTGAGGTGGCCAGCTCTAGGAAGAGTCCTGGTTGTTCCAAACTTCTTCTATTCTAAGAATTATGGAGGCCACGGTGCTCTTGGGAACTTTGAGTGCAGCAAAAAAAATTTGTAGCCTTCTCCAGATCTGTGCCTCCACACAATCCTGTCTCTGAGCTCTACAGGCAGTTCTTTCCTCCTCATGGCTTGGTTTTTGCTCTGATATGCCTTGTCAGCTGTAATACCTTATATAGACAGGGGTGTGTCTTTCCAAATCATGTCCAATCAGATGAATTTACCACAGGTGGACTACTATCAAGTTGTAGAAACATCTCAAAGATGATCAAGAGAAATGGGAGGCCCCTAGAGCTAAATTTCAAGAGTCATAGGCAAGGGCCTGAATACTTATGTCCATGTGAAATTTTAGTTTGTCCTTTTAAATAAATTTATACACACCCAGTATATATAAATAAAGTAAAATCTCCACTATTCATTTAGTTGAATGAAGTGAGTGTTAATTCAGATGACTGATGGCATATTGAGGAAGAAAACACTGAGAAATAGGGTGGGACTCAGTGAGATCTGGGTGTGTCTCATGAACTGCCTAACACTTATCCAGAACAATTTTGTGCCAAACAAATGGTATAAAGACTATGTTTACAGAAAAAAAAATCTTTAATGTTCATTTTGATTTTACGCAGTCCTCAATTAATAGTTAATTAGGTTAAACAGAAAATAATCCATCAGCTTTATATGAACTTTATCTGGTTTCTTTATGGGACTGTTTGTTTGGCAAGCTATTCTTTTGACTCTTTTGTTTGTAGGAGCATTTTTTTGATTGGTTAAACTCCTGTTATAGGATATACAGAATCAGGAGCAGTAGCAGTAAACTGCCACCTTTTGTTACAGATGTGAAGTACACAACAGGATATATCAAGTCCTTCTGTAGCAGCCCAGTTTTCAGTATCATGTTTGACTGAGAATGTGATTGGAAACAAGTTTATGTATACCTTTTCTTTTTTTAAATTTACTATATTACCAGAACATATACCTGCTTTAAAGATACTTTAAAATTACACCCATGATGTTTTGTTACTTTGCATACCATGTAAATAAGTATGCATTGATAGGCATAAAAAGTTATGCTTAATTTATACACATATAAAAATCAAGTTCTAGATATAAATGTTGTAAAGACTGTCCATATGCAAGATGTTGCCATGAATTGGGAAGATTGCACATAAGAAGTAGCAATTATTGTGAAAGTAAAGAAGCTTCCTAATGATCTCAGAAACAACATTATTATAACATTATTAAACAACCTTTGAACTAAAGAAAGCATGGGAGCCATAGCAAAGACATTAAACATCCCTGACAGTACAAGTAGTTAGATAATATGCAGGTGGAAATTTCATGGAACCACAATTAATTGTTTCTGGACTGGTGCGCCAGGCATTGCATAAAGCACTCTCAGACTAACTACAAAAAAAGATAAGAGAGAATACAGCAGTTACTTGAAAAGAGCTGCAGGACAGCCTGGAAGCAACAGGAACAACACCTACAAAGAAAACCAAGCAATGAAGTGCACCACAGTCATTTCTGTTCCTCCATACCACACACAGAATGTTCCAATGACCTCGAACATGCAGCTAAAATAACTGAAGCAAAGCTTGCATGGCCTGGCATAATGAGTAGTAATGCTGGAAGGTGTGGTGTACAAATTCACTTTTTAAACATATCATTTTTTATGCTCATGAATGCATACTTTTTTGTTCAGATTTACAAGTAGAAAGACAACATACATGATTTGTAAATACAAAGTGGATATATGCACTAAAATTATATAAAATTACAAAAACATACATTAATTCATTCATTCATTATCTTAACCGCTTATTCCAGGGTCACGGGAGAGCCGGTGCCTAGCCGGCGGCATAGGGTGCAAGGCAGGATCAACCCCAGACAGGGCGCCAGTCCATCATAGGGCAGAAACACACTCATACACACACTCACACACCAGGGGCACTTTAGAGACACCAATTAACCTAATATGCATGTCTTTGGACTGTGGAAGGAAACTGGAGTGCCCGGAGTAAACCCACGCGGACGTGGGGAGGACATGCAGACTCCACACAGAAAGGACCCGGACCACTCCACCTGGGGATTGAACCCAGGAACTTTTGCTGTGAGGTGACAGCACTACCCACTGCTCCACCATGCTCCCCATAACAAAAACAATAGTGAACAAATATTTGTTTCCCCTCACTGTATACCAAACCTCTACCATTCAGTGTCTATCCCCACCACAACAATTAAAATCCAGGAAATTATTGTCTGTTTCGAGAGCTTTCTCTTTCTTAAATTATTTTTTCATGCATGATATAATACTTGTACTGCCTGCTGTGTAGATACTGATCACATGGTCTGTATTTGAATTAGTGCACACTGCTATAGTGACTGAAATAGGAATCAGTCAAAAATTACATAAAATCCAATAAATAAAATGAGTAATATAGACACTGAGTCAAGCCAATGTGGTGGCTTAAGCTGTATGAAAGATGTGAAAGAGATCTGAAGGATCTGCAGCCGATGTTAGCCAGCAGACAGAACTCTGTGTGCATTACAACTTCAGTTTACAACTGAATGTCAAAGTGACACTGACACACCTTGGAAACTGAATACAGTCTATCATAAATCATCACCTGTTGAAAGAGTTTACACAATTCCTGTATAAATCGCCTGCCAGTGTGAACGCTTACCCCAATAAAGCCACTGTATTCAGCCTGTCAGAAAAGATAATCAGGTGAGATATAGTAGAGGACTGGCACTTGAAAGCTTCCTGTTTCTCAGCCAGCTCTAAAGAAGTTGACCTTAAAAGTACAGACAAAGCTAATGAAAAACAAATCTGATAATCAGAAAATTCCAACAAGGCCAAATAAAGCTTTCATAACAAAAGAATCATTTTATTGCTTTTATTTCATGCCATCACATATAACTAATCGATTTTTTATCTGTACATTGATGTCACTCTACCCGCCTTGATAATATTCATTTGAGAAACTTTCCCATTATTGTACTAAAACAATTAACTCAAACCTCTAACATGAAGCACATAAATTCCACACTACATTTCTTTTAGCTATTTATAAGTGTCACAATCTTCTTTTACACAAAGACAGTACCAGCAGAGTACCCAAAAGAGTGTTATATAGCAACAATTTTACACAGCAATGCACAAATGGTCCATAATTGTACAGTGTTTTATTAATCTACTGACACTAATATTATGTCCCCTAAAGATACCTAATTAAAACAGAGTGTTCCACTTCATTTCAGGTTAGAAATCAACCTAAATTAGAGCAGTAAAAATACATACTGTACTAAGTTAAGGACCCCAACAGACCTGCTCCCAGGGTAAAAGTGTAATTGTTTCAAATTAACAGTAGGTGTCACAACAGGAAAACCTGTGAGTTTCCACCAAGCTCTGTTACCGAGCTGATAATGTCTCTCTGTTACGGAAACAATCTTAGAAGATTTAATGTTACTTTTACATTAAATATTATTACTGCTACTACCACTAACAACAACAACAACAACAACAATAACAATTGTAACATTGCTTTAAGCAAGTGCTTTAGAAATAATAAATGAATAAAATTGAACACTTTATTTGGATAGTCTACCTACAGAGCATAATCAAAGCATTTGCAAAATTTCAGCAACTTATTATTTGAGATAAAACAATTCAGTACAATATATACAATATATCTGACTATTTATGAACATACCATGAGAGTATTTGTGGCATTTCAACAACTTATTAGGGTTAGGGTTAGGATTGAGGTAAGGATTAGGGTTAGAATGTTGAACAAGGTTAATGAAATGGTTTACTAATTGTTTGTTGAAATGTTACACATACTCTGTAAACCATCTGTAGGCAGACTATCCAAATAAAGTGTTGCCTTAAAAAAATAATAAAAAATAAAATAAAGTCATATCATTCAGTATAAACGTTAGTCTGAAATGACCTGATGTTATTATACATAGTAAAACACAATATTATATTATATTTATATTAAAAATATAAAAATATAATATGTTATATAAAAAAGTTTTTAATAGTTATTTTGACAAAAGAAACAGAGGTATAAAACCTCTAAAAATGACATGCATACATTTTTAAAATACATTTTTTTAAATAAAGTTAAATTTAAGGTGAATATTGTTCGCAAACTTTTGCTACCAAGACAGTTTGGGTTTCAAACGAATGTCAGGTTAAAGCTAATCTAATCTAAAAGACACAAGAACTTAATCTGAGCATTTAAAAATTACTACAGCTAAAAGTTATTGATGTTTTGTTTTGCTTTATATAATTTAATTCAACTACTGCTCAAAAATATTATCAATCCATCCACAATAAAAAAAACCCCAAAACAACAAACCACAATGGTCTTTATTAAATTTGCTCAATTGGATAAGATCAGAAGGAGTGGGGAGAGTGCACTCAGCACTATTTTTGCTACTATAATCAAAATAGAAATCTTGTATTTTTTTTTATACCTGCAATCTAATTGTCCTTGTTCAGTGTTCTTTTTGTACTCTCTGTAATACAGGAAAAAAAGGGGACAAAATACACACACAAACATACATACATACATAATTATATATGGGCTATATTAGGTAAAGTTAATGGGGAAGCGTAAGGAACATAGCAACTTTGACAACCTCAGAATTTACAAGATTTAAAGGTTCTGCTGCTAACATCTTGGTGCCAGATACCACAGCACACTTTCAGAACTCTTGTGGAGTCCATGCCTTGATGGGTCAGAGCTGTTTTGGTGGCACAATGGGGACACACTATTAGGCAGGTGGTTTTAATGTTGTGGCTGATCAGTGTATACAAACAGCAGATACTTTACATACTGTACGTTCCAAGGTACCGTACATAGGCCTCTCCTATCTATCATAACCAGCATTAACTTTTTCAGCAATTTGTGCTACAGTAGCTCTTCTGTGGGATCAGACCAGACGGGCTAGCCTTCACTCCCTGTGTGCATCAGTGAGCCTTGGCTGCCCATGGCCCTGTTGCTGGTTCACCTGTTGCCCGTTCTTGTACCACTTTTGGTGGGTATTAACCACTGCATACTGCAAAATCCCCACAAGACCTGCTGTTTTGGAGATGCTCTGACAGTTGTATAGCCATCAAAATTTGGCCTTTGTCAAAGTCGCTCAGTTTATATATATATATATATATATATGTGTGTAAATTGTGGATGGCTTTTGCAATCCAATTATAACAGAGACATGACCCGTGCTGTGTCATAAAATATACATTACATTCGTAATCCTCATCTCAGAAAACCAAGATTGCTAAGCATCATCACAGGACAGAATTACAGAGCTAACTAACTGTTCTCAGAAGTGAAGCAGGAAGCTAAAAGGTCAAGTACAAACCCACATTCTGAATTATGGCATGCATGTAGTGCTTCTTCTCTGATTCACTCTTTAACCAAACACAGCAGAGGATTAATAAACTTTCACAATCTGACCACAGCAGTGTGGAATGAATGCTGTTCTTTATTGTTAGCCCAATTTATAATACCCTGGCTGGGAATGTGAAGCCTGACGTAGTTCATCAGGCAGATGTTGCTGTACCTGGAAGGGAACTGGAGGAGTTTTGCACCAGGCCTTGAAACACACACTGGAGCTCCAGCTGGTCAGGCTGATTTACTGGGATCTGTGACACCCATGAACTGAACCATGACTATTTGGGAATGCTGTAATATCCAGATTTCTCTGTGCTTAGCCCGGATTATCTGAATGAGGCACCGGAGAGAACTGTATCAGAACTGTGATCATTAATGAGTCAGTTTGGAATTAAATCATTTAGCAGGTGTCACCCAGCTAGTACTTTCCTAGTATTATGAATGTTTTCAGCAATTTTAAAATCATGAAGGGAAATAAAATACATTATATTCAGACACTTACTTTAATTATATGCCCTGGGAAAACCACTCACATGGTCAAATTTGGCCATTTCTACTATACTGTACAGTAGAAATGGAACTTTAGGTTTTCCTGAACCCAAATTGGTCTTAATTGCATATTTGCAAACTGCACATCTGGTCTCAACCAGAAATAAAGTACTAGCTTTTTAAAGTCTGGAAACTGCAATAGTGAGAAAACTACATTAAAAGATTTCAACAAATCAACAAGTTTACAATGGGAATAGAGTTTTAACTTTAATTGTCATCATCATCCAAATCAGTCTCTGAGGTAAAAGTTTCCTGAGGAGTTTAAACAAATCAACTGTTCACTCACTGCTCAATATTATTGCAAACATTAATTTGGGGAAAATCAAAATGATTAACTAGGGTTTATCAGTTCTGTTAACAAAATTTGTGTAATTTGTGAAAAAATGTGTAATTAGGTCTCTTCTGTTATGTTGATGATGTGACAGGGCAGGAACATGGTTGAAAATTTAATTAGTAGTATCTGAACATACACAGAAGCTTATGTGTGTTTTACTGTGCATGTAACTGACCAAAAAGTTGATAAAATGTTGTGAAAAGAATGCTAGTGAACTAGCAAGATTTTTAATGTGACACTGTTTTATCATTGAACACGATGTTTTCAGGAATACAACCAAAGCAAGGTTGAAAAGTAGCTTAAATAAATGCATAATTTGCATTTTGTATTTGCAGCTGTCTGGATAGGAGGGATGGCATACACTTTCTCCTCTGTCAAACTCGACATCATCTTAGATCTCATGTATGCAGAAGTGGGTATTTAGCTATTTCCTCCTATTGTTATACCCTGCTGTGTGCCAAAGTTCAGAAAAATGCAGTTTGCTGGATTTACAGGTCTCGGAGAAAGAACATGTTAGGAAATGACATGACCAAATTGGGGAGAAAAATGAGAAATAAAACCTGACACTTTTTTTTTTTGCTCTTTTACATGAATGTTGAAAATGAAAAATGTAATTGTAAATGACTTTTATTTAATAAAAATTTTACACCAAGCATGTAAGGTTACATTTCCATAAGAATTGTCTATCTTTCACTCACAAAGGAGATTTGGGATCACACTGATTGAATGAGCAAAGGAAAAGAAGAGTGGTGCATCGCTTCTACAATGGGCTGTGAAAAAAATGCAGATCTCTGTTAAACATGTAGCTGATGCATGGAATGAAATTTCATAAGTAATATTCACTGACACTGCAATTCTGTCTGGGATTTAAACAATAAACAAAATGACGAAGATGACACATGGTATAAAATGGCTAGAACGAATTGTTACATTATAAGTCTATAAGGCAAGGAAGAGTTGTTGCATTAGAAATCCCATCTGTTGGTGAAAAGGAGAGAGAGAGTGATGGTTTCTGCAGGGGAAAGAGCAGCCACAGTGGAGCTGACTCTTTTCTCTACAAACAGTGACGTGTCAGATCACTGCCACACTGCCAAACTGGGGAGACAGCAGCAATGCTGAAATGACACCGCAGTTTGACAACTTCCTTATCTATGGGAGAATATCAGGAATAACAATGAGCTGCACACTGTGTTTCAGAGGATTGTTGTGGCTCAAGTGGTTTCTGGAACATCACACACAGCTACATAAAAGTGCCTTGGATTTTCTGCCACTCAACTTCAGTAGTCTTCAGGCACTGATCTGGTTTACTTAAATAAGCAGAGCTGTCCTAGAATTAACCTTCATTTTAAGGGCAATCAACTTAAACGTTTAATGGTGATTTATATTTGGTTTATAAATCACAATTATAAATGTCGGACTGTTAAATAACCCATCATAAATAACAAGTAGTGAAAACTTTAGTTGTCCAGCAGTATGCTGGATTAGTCCCATTTTGTCCTTTCACTTTCCCATGCTCTTCCACTGTTCTTCCAAAGGGGTCAGAAGCTGCTAAAATGCATCTCTAGCTCCGTTTCCTTCAGTGTGAGGGCAGTGAGATGCACAAGGGTGCTGTTACCACCGGCCAGGTCTAGAAAACTGATGGAGTGATGGCCTGGCTTCTGCACGGAAACTGATACTCATGAATTCCACGTTGTAGTCTGAAGACCAGAGCTATGACATTTTGATGTCACAGCTGCCACAGTTGTACTTCTTGAATTTCTTATTCAAGCAACTCCCATGCATATTGGCTATAAACATGTTAACTTTCCTGCAGCTGTATTTCAGAAACATTTTTCTCAAACAGCATTTTGCTGTCCATAAAGATTTATACTGCATAACATTTTGTAATACAATTTAAAGCTTGCAAGGTAGGAGAAATAATTTGTTTGAAACAAATATTGTCATGACTTTAAATCCCTTTTCTGCTAAATAACCTCCAACTTTTAATTTCTTAAATAAATTATTTTTGTCTGTTATACTGAATAAATTAAGAAAATAAGAGGCATAATGACTCCATCACAAAATTGTTTGTTTTCCAATGACACAACTCTTATACCACAGCAATACAGCAATAATTATTTGCTGTAATATCAGAAAGCACTGACACTGGAGGCTCCTTCCAAAATTGCTAAATAAACAACTCCTCAAAGAAAACTAATCAACAATCATCAACACTTATCAACATCACATTTGTTTAAAATTCTGCTTATGTAATGTCCATCATACATGTAACTGTATAAAATTATCACATTAATATAAACCTTGTAGCCAGAACTGTTACAGAAACTTTAATCAACACCTTCTGAAAAATCATACTGAAGAATTCAAGAGTGCTGTGGTGTAATACATAGTAAAGCAAGAACTATGGGGTGATGTTGCAGCAATTTTCTTAATGAATATTGCAGTGTGATTAATGAATTGTGCAAAGGAATGACAGCATTTATTTTTAGCAGGGGAAAAGATGTGAAAACGGGCTTTTTCTCTGAGCTTCTTCTCTGGAGGTGAGAGACAGACAGTGACAGATAGACAGGCAGAACTCAGCCTCCTGTCCCAGTAGCACCAGGGCCTTTACCTTCACCAGCTCTACAAATTTGTTTAATATTCCTTATGCCAGCTAGCACTGCTCACATTTGTAAGCCAGCAGCACTCATGCAAACATCGATCAGCTGCTAGCTTATGTCCAAATATTTCACAATGTTGTACATCGAACTTTTGCCAGCATAAATAGCACAATTCATTATTTATGGTGCCATGAATTATTCTCCCTAATATGAGCTGCAGTCACGTAATGCTAATATGAAGATGGTGCTGTGGAAGCCCAGTACTTTTTTTTCTCTCTCTCTCTCTCTCTCTCTCTCTCTCTCTCTCTCTCTCTCTATCCACACACTCACACACACACACACACACACGCTCACACACAAAAGCCCCCAAAAATGAATCCTTGTAGGGACCAGTCAAATACCCATCTGATATTCCTATCCTTGAGGGGGCACTCATCACCTTTTCCTACATATTTAATGGCTAAGAGCACATGGAAATATTACAATTTTATGCCTTCTTAATTCAAATCATAATAAAGTGGGCTGTTTTTTCTCCTACAATTTCTGGATTCAGTGAGCCACTGTGCATGTCGTTCCCAAGCTCGTTAGCTGTCTGGAAGGAGAACAGAGCTTTAAGCTTAAATTGACTTTGTGCTATTTTCACGGCATGCATTATATTTTGCGGTGATAAACTAAAAATAAAAGCAAAAATAAAGCCATTCATTGGTCTTCAAGACAAATACAAAGTGCTGAATCTGATGCCCTTTGTTTACAAAAGAATTACTGCTGTCACTGCATTGAAATTGCTGTCTTAAATGTTTTGTTACGGGCGCTCATTAATGTTGACTGTTTCCATATGAAGATTTCCACAGAACTGTATAAAATGCACTATGGGGAACATTCCCTGCTATAATTTTCATTTAATGAACTCATAAATTTCATCTTCAAAGTTTTAGCATTATATATCTTTAACATATTGTTCAATCATTTTAATTCACTTAGACCACAATAATACTTTGATAAAAATGCAACGACATTTATTTTTTTTTACCTGCGTGTGTATTGAGCTGCTGCAAGAGAAAAAATATTCCTGTAAAAGTTTTAAAGACTTCCCTAAAGAGCTGCCCCTCTACCTACCTACACACACACACACACACACACACACACACACACACACACACACACACACACACACACACACACACA
>JAOVVH010000058.1:14696601-14707946 GCA_028566435.1 Scorpiodoras heckelii | reverse complement strand
ACTCTGAAGAATCTAAAATATAAAACATATTCTGGTTTGTTTAACACTTTTTTGTTTACTAAATAATTCCATATGTACTTCTTCATAGTTTGGATGACTTTAGTATTAATGTACAATGTAGAAAATTTTTAAATAATGAAAAACCACTGAATTAAAGGTGTGTCCAAACCTTTGACTGGTACTGTATATTATGCAGTCAGTTACACTGAATGGTAATATATACTGTGGTAGATATTATTTTCCTGTCAGGTTCCTAACCAAAACTTTCTAATAATAATTTCTTTCAAAGTTAGTCGAATAACTTAACAAATATTTAAAATAGGTACAAATAGACCTCATCTTTAAAATGAAGATATGCAGTTGCACATACAGTAAATGCATTTTTTTTACCATTACCACAGGAAAAACTAAAGGTCTTTCAACATGACATGTTGTTGACCTGCATGAGTTTAATACATATAAATAAATAAAACAATATATAAGTAGTTAATTAAATATTCTAGCATTTTTTTTTTACCATCCTTCTACATTAAATATGCTAAACATTAAGACAAGATGAGCATTTATAGATTTAGTTATAAACAGTTTTGTGACTTTTCTCATGAAATGAATGACTTGATCAGTTCCTGAGATAAGATGACTAGATCAGTTCCTGAGCTCTATAATGGCTGTGTCATATCAGGTTTGCTCTTTTTTTGTTGTGTGTGAGAGGAGGCATTAGACAATACAGCTGCTTAATCTCTGCCATTGAATAAAGATTGGGTCATTTTCTTGTCCGCCCACCAGCCATCTGCCAGAGCAGAGCGCTTTCATGTTGCCTGTGATTGGGATCATGCTGGGTGTCAAGCAGCCAGAAACACAAAGATGAATGTGTTATTACAGCAAACCAGAAGAGACACCAATACAGAAACGCATGCAAACACACACACACACACACACACACACACACACACACACACACACACACACACACACACACAACAACAACAACAACAACAACAACAACAACAACAACAACAAAACTAAGGAAAAACCTTGACGCAATGTTAAAGTGCAAAAATGAAGATGCACAATTTTGCAATTTAATATTTCTCTTTCAGGAGCCCTCTAATTTGTCTATTAATGACTCAGGCTTCACGTCTCTTCATGTATCTGTTTGCAGAACAAACATAACAGCATATTTAAGAGGAACTATTTAGCATGAGGTGTTTTCATCACTTAGTGCTAAAAGCAAAACTCAGGAATCTTACGTTTACTATACAGTATGCTGTCTTGGCCCACCATGAATACTGCAGCCTTGCCACAGAGTCAGAATTCTGCCTAAAAATCTAAATATTCACACAATCACTTAGCCTCATACAGACATGAAATTAATTTTAATGAATCATTCCATAACCTATTTTAAGATTGGGGCCAGCTTCATAGTGAGAGATACAAAACCACACTGAGTGGATTCATGGCTATAATTGAGGATGGAAAAGTGCTAGTGCTAATAAAACTGAATGGCTCGAAAGCTCATTTAAGAGCATAATGCCCGTCTGCTGTGTTAAATAGAATGTGGGCTGATTGTCTGTAGGGAAGACTGCTTTCTCACATCAGCCTTTATTTTTAATAGTAAATGACACTTCCAGATGAGAATGTTCTCATTTCCCAACTCAGACAATATGTGTTGCCACCTAATCAAGTGTGTGTGTGTGTTTTTTTTAAATTAAACGGAAAGGTCTTCATTTACACACTGATTGCCGTGAAAGGTGGAGAGGAAATCAAATAGATCAGAATATTTATTCCTTTGTTAATTTTTTTGAGAATAACATAAGCTTTAAGCTTTTTTGGAGGTGGAGTAGGAACAACTGTTTGAAATGAGGATAATAATAGAGATGTCATATGAAAAAGTAATATAATTATGAATGCCTTACCGTACTTTGGACCTTTGTTCTATAACAGACTGGCTCAGGCTACACAACAGGAAAATGACAGCAGTGCTGAACATCATCACAATAACTCCTGACATATAACCGCAGTTATTACCTGAGCACTGACAGTTGATCAGTAGCAGGCTGGAGACATGCTACAGTTCAAATCCATATCCACACTTTAATAAACACACATCCTCAGCTTAATGCTGTCCAGATTTCTGTTAGCAATTCCATCTACATGCTATTGTTGTATGTTCAGTGGCATTATTTTTCAGTTTTGCCATTAAACATAATAACATGTAATAATGGTGGTAATTTCTTTCCAGTGATCCAAAAGAACGTTGGAGCTGCACAGAAAAGTGCACTTTATTCTGAGGTCATAATACACATTGTACATTTGAATTTGATTTATTTGAGTTATTATTCTCACTGTAAATATAAAGCAGGCAGATCAGCTGTGCTCCAAGCTATGTTCTAGGGCAAACAATAAAAATATGATGAAAAAAAAAGCATAGCAGAGAATATAAGAGAGTGTCGTTGACAGGAACCATGCCGAAAGTGTCATGTTTTAGGCACATGTCCTGCTGTTTTCAAACTCACTTTTGATGGATGACCCACAAACGGGACCCAGGACTATCGAATGCAATGTCTGAGTTACTTTGTATGTCATAAATTAAGTCTGGATGGATGTATTGAATAGCATGTCTGCCTTCTCAAATTGCATCCAGATGTCACTGCGTTTAAATTAAATACAAAGGCAGAAGTACGTGTTTCATAAATGTCGAGTTTTCCAAGCAGGTGCAGGATGATCAGAGTGCTCAGAAATGCACGGGCGATGCGTGTCCTGTTCTTCTCAGTGATAACCAGAGACACAGGCATGTCCGACTGAGTGAAATCCAGACTCAGAAATCTTAACTTGTGTGATCATTCTCTCTTATCAGATACTATATTATTCCTGCTACATTTTTTAAAATGCACATCATTTTCTTTTGCTTAGTATCTAATAAATGAAAAAAAGAAAAAAAACCAAAGCTATTCATTAATAAACTTCTATCAAAACAGTGCCACAAACTGAACTGAAAAATAGCCAAATATTTCTGACTTATGTGTGTTTGGTGGCTGTGGTTATTCCCATGCTCTCAGACTCTAGGCAGGCTCTTCATCATATAGCTAAAGCCTTGGGAACAAGCCAGATACATTGCTTGTTAGTGACATTGTCTCATGACCTCTCTCTTCATGACACATCATATCTAGAATAAATGAAGTCAATGGAAATGCCATTATGCTCTTGCACCACTGCCCTATAACTCAATAAACAAAAGTGCACCATGCCCTTGCTGCTCTGCTGAGGAAGACACTTAGATACAGCTTGTTACAAGAGGCCTTCCCTCTCGTATGTACACTGATAATTATGAGAGTGCTGTAAGCGATGTCACCAGAAGACTGCCTATGAACTCCACACAGTACAAACTCAGCAGAAAGAGCCAGACAGGCACTGAAAACACAAATTCTTTCACACACATGCACACCTACACTTCCACTGGTGGGTAGGATATAAAGCACACTTGAGTAGCATAAAGAAAACACAATAAATGACCATGTTAAGCTTTAAGTTACACACAATATGGGACTACCATTTCCAGCCCACATATAACAATAATATATTTTAATGAGCCATTTACTACTAAAGCCACAAACACCACAAGTTCACAAGCTCAGAATCATGGATTAAAACATATGACTCAGAATTTACTTTGAGTTCACTGCTAGAAATGTGGTGCAGTTATGACATTAGGTATTACAATATATTCTTAATATTTCAGGCAAATGCTTTAACTTAAAAATAGGGCAATGTCTTCCTCACTCTTGCATGATTGAGGTGTCAGGCACAGACACTGGCAGATGTGTCTCTGCTTGTAATTGTGTAGGCTGATTAGCAGCAGCACAGAGGTGTGATGTACCAATTATATGATATATTCTATTTTTATGTCTTTTCTATGAATCGAGTCATTTGAATCATCCCACTTGAAGGATTTGTTCAGATTTTTTCAAAGATTCATTCAGGGATTGCCCAGTTGTGGAGCCTGATCATGCCAAGACACACAGCAAACAAACTGAGTACCATGAAGATAGATAATATAGACAGATAGATAGACTGATAGATAGATAGATAGATAGATAGATAGATAGATAGATAGATAGATAGATAGATAGATAGATAGGAAATTGCAGTGTTACAGTATATTAGACAGACATAATTATAGACTTGAATTAAAATATAACATAAAATAGAAATAAAAGTATATCTATTAGCTATATTTACATAAGCACATAAGACAGATTTGTTGTATTTACATGGAATGAGGTAGACTAATACCAAATGAGTAACCAGGAGTAGCAGCAGTATTTACAGTATTTACAATATTTGCTATATTGTGTTATTTTAAAATATACTTGTATGTTCATGTTTAGAATTATTTTTTTTTCACACAGCTCAACACAGACTGCTGAAATGCTGGAAATCTGCTCAGATTGAATGAGGTGTAACAAGACTCACTGAACTCAATGATTCAACTCATTCACTGAATGAGAGATGAGAAAGACCATTATGTAAATAGTCATTATAAGAATATACAACCTATGTAACTCTCTGTTGGATAAGCATCAAGTCATGGATAATCTCCCCATGTTTATGGGGTGACTATCCCCCATGTATATGGAGAGAAAGGCAGAACTGCAGAATTGCAGTGACAGAACTGATGTTCACAAAGATGAGTCAGTCTCATGTGGGAATGTACCAGGACAAAGCTCATTCTAAAATCTTCATCCTCCTCTTCATCCACTCCCCCTCCATCCGGTACCGTGTATCCGGAGCACAGCCGACTGATGAGTAACAGTCAGTCAGCCAGGAACAGCTGACCTTAAACTGGATGTCAAAATGCAGACATACTCAAAGGCAAAAAAAAAGGGATGGGGTGGGGGGGTCATTTTCTCCTTAGGTGAAGGTTCAAGAAGGAGGACTTCTGGGTGCAAGGGAGGAGTAAAACTAACAGAGAACCCTTGAAGTTTTGTATCATTTTCTGTGATTAACTAACTAAAAATATTTACACTTCTGAGGTCTGAGAGGCCTGTCTGAGTATTGTAGAGGTAAAAAGAGGTATTGCAGTATTGCAGTCTTATTTTACCTGTATGAGCTGAGATCTGAAAAGGTCTATCAATATTCTGCTCCACCAAATGACTCAAACTAATCTTCCTCTGTTCCTCACCTGGTTTTTGGTTGGCAAGATGGTCTACTATTGTTTTGATCCCTCACATTAAGGCACTTATTGTGGCCAATGAGCTGTCATTATTACAAATATGTCTTATAATATATCTAATAAATGTCCTCCAAGCCATTACTGAAGTGCAATAACCTTGCTGAGTTGGGAGAGAGTGAGAGTGCTCGTCACACTTGCTGAACAGCGTGCAAGATTCAGGCCAATGGCAGTGGGAGGTCAATGTCTCCTTCTATCACATATGCACAGCCATCAATTTCCTCATGCGGGTCAGCAGTGGGGCCTCTAGAGGCATGCAAAGATGCCTTATCTGATGTTACTCATGGCTGAACACAAGAAACTCCAGAGTGAAGATGTGGGCCTCTCCTTCTCTGTGCTGAGAGGCAGGAAGATCCAACGCAGACTGAAGTGCTAACAGTGATGGCAAAGCCATTGCAGAAGCACGATGATGGCCTGACTGAGCCTCCAAGCTGATGTCACCACCAACATACAATCTGGAGAAGTGAACACTTTCCTAGGTACAGGCAGCAACACAAATTATTTGTTTCATGTATTATGTTTGAATGGGATGAAGTAGCTTTGGAAAATGAATGGATGAATCAATGAATAAATATTAACAAGAGAAGGATTGATTGATTCTGCTACCCTTTGCATAATTTATCGTTTACCTATTTTGTGAAAAAGATCAAAATTCCTGTTTTCCTCTAACCTAAATGTGTTCCTGTAATAAGAACAATATATTGCTGTAGACTATTTTAAATTTTCCAGAATTGAGCAAAATACATTATTATGAATGTGGTGATCAACTTCAACTAATTAAATTGTAATGAAAGTGAGTCTGTAAAGCCCCCACAGAGAGGAGTTGTTTTGCAGCTTCGCAGCAGTTGATGAATATTAACTTTATTTCTGCTCAATTTCCATGTCTAATTTTAGACCTTTCCCCAGAGGATAATCTGAAGTCAAATTAATTACAATTGTTGATCAGAAGAGGGCGATCTAGTGGCATGCCTCAGGGTGCCACTGGCAGGGAATCTCTGTGTGCTTAAAATAGCTTCTTTTCTGAAATATTTCCCTCTCTGGAGCAATATAAAATCGACAAAATAAGCAAACAGAAATGAGGCTCATCAAAATCGCATTCAGCCTCAAGAGGGTGGAAATTCAATAAAAATACAGCTACAATTTACAGACATGGCATGGGGCACACAAACTAAATTTGGATTGTAAGTTCCTTCACAGAGATGCAAGTGACTACAAATAAGCAAGGGTGCTATAATTGCAGAGTTATCTACACAAAGTGTCATATAAAGAAGTCCCTGCCGTGGTGTAGATGATTTAGCTTCCCCCCTGTGAGAGTACATTCTCTGCTGAAATTCAATGGTGATAATTAGCTCAACATTGTGTTCCCCTGCTCCCCTCCTACTCTGTCTCGTTCCTCTATTCTGCACTCCCTAACAGGCCCAGGTTTTCTGCTGGGGGGTTTGCAGATGAGATTAAGGATTGAGAAGAAGAATAGGAGTGATATGCAGACCTTATTTGCACCGAAATGGCCTTGAGCTCACACCACATCTATTCATTACTGCATCAAAGACCCTCTCCTCTCTCCCTTCACTGCCATAGGTAAATAGCTATCTGGCTTGCCCTTTTGAAATGAAGAATTGAATAATTTCTTCTCTCTTCTCTAAGCTTGAACTTTCTGAGTATCACCAAAGACTTTTACACTAGATTTGAGCTGCTATAACTTTAGCTGAGTGGTGGATGTGCAGGATAGTGAAAATACTATAGGCATTATAAGAAGAAAATGAATGTGTAGGTGACACATAGATTTGATGTTTAGTTTATTTATTTAGAATATTCAGTGGAGTGTTTATTTGGAATGTAATGATTTTATAGTCTTATTGTGTTGGTCTTAAATTTGTTGTATTCACAAATCTAACTAATGAGCATTAACATTCTGTACATTTGTGGTTTGGTCTAGTTCAGGGGTGTCTAATTTTTTTCAGAGCAGGCCAGATTAGATCACATCAAAATACCTGAGTTCTGGTAACCAAAAAATATTATTTTAAAGCTTCAATATGATGAATTTCAATTTAGTGGAATAACTGCAGCAGGGTAAAGCCTTACAGCTGTATTTGTTTCACACAATATGGTATTCATAAATTCATACTTCTTTTGGGACACATGGCATTGTTGACTTTAGTTAAGGACTCTTTCAAGAATTAATGAAAGGTTTTCCAAAGGTTTAGTGGTTGGAAGCATCACCAATTACTAGCTAACGTTCTGTGGCTTGTTTGCATGGTAAAAAGTTGCTTCTGCCAGAAGAGCTTCCAGCTGCTTCAGTTTCTCTGGCCTCTCATCCTCTGAATGTTTTTGCAATGCCTATGAGCTGGTTCACAAAGTATTAAATTACTTATTTATGCAACATTCTCTTGAAAAATGAGGCACACACTTTTGCTATGGCTCCCAATGAAAAAGTATTCTCGTTTGCAGGCTCTTTTTGAAATTCCTGATCACTGTTAACTTTACACATTTTGTCTTTAGCTATGACTAAATATCATTTAGTAAATTCATTTGCAGGGGTAGGCAGAGAAAAAAAAAGGCATTTTAGCTAACTGCGCTAACACAGACTGCTGCCAATTTAGGGTGAATGGAAAAATTGCTGGTTGGTTGGCAGGCCACCTATCACACATACTAAGAGACTTTGGACAACCCTGCTGTAGTTCAAATTAATGTCACAAAGAAAATGTTTAAAAAATGTTCAGAGTTCAAATAACTAGTTTTCATGGTTTGTGAGTAAAGATGTCAAAATAGTGAATTTTGAAAATGTTTTGCTACCAGCATGGTGTGAAACTCTAAACAGACATTTCTGTGAGTTTGCTATCGCAGACAAAAATCTCACATTGGAAAATAATTCTTTGTTTGTAGTTGAGATTGGTGGTCTTCAAAAGCATAAAATGATGCACTCACCAGCTGCAGATTTCATGCCACTGCAACCTAAAACAGCTGAAAAGAATGTTGTAACAGTGACAGAGATTTCTGACTAAAATCTGAGTGTGACTGCTGCTAACAGTCATCAGTAGGATGGCACATGATGACAGCTACAAATATGGTAATGTCAAAATGTAAACTAAACATGCTAATGGTCAGAAAAATATCCTTATTAGCTTAAGCTCACTTTGAAGAATGTTTCTGTTTCATGGCAGAATGTAGTCATTTTATTTAATCATGTGTCTACGGTTAGAGGATCTTTGTAGTATAATCTGACATGGAGAACTGCTACCACATTCAGCAATGATTTTATTTTAAGGGATTATCTCATACAGTGTGATAAATAATAATCTTAAAAGCCTATGCCATCACACAGTCCAAAATGGATTTTTTTATTTGGAAAAACATATTTTATTTTAAAACAATATCATGCTTCATGTGTGACAGAGTAGCTCAGACTGCACATTTAGCTTGCATAGTACATGTAGCACCTGGGACAATGTTTGCTACATTTCAGCTAGAGCTGTGCAGGCAGTTAAGTAGGTCAGCAGTGACTGGGTGTAGAGAATATAGCCCTCCTACATGTTGCCTTTCTGGGAAGAAAGAGAGGAAGGGGACACCTTGCCAGAGATATCCCCAACCTTGTTCTAGCAGCAGGAGGGAGCACATGAGTGACCTCACCTGACAACAGCACCTTTAGTGCATCTACATATAGAAACTGGACCATATCACAGTGGGTGGATTATGTCTGGAATGCAGCTGATATTATTACATTGCAGAACAGCCCATAGCCTAACTATGTATAACATGATATACAGCAAAGCATCAAATAATGCATTTAATAGTTTGCAGGCACTGTTCAGATATAGTTCACCTTTCATACCCATGTAGATCACTTTTTAAATTATTATTTAAAAAAATCTCACTATATATTTATTGCAAGAGATACTGTGGCTTTAGAGATATCTTATTTTTAAGGTGTAAAGGGATTTGTAGTCATAACCCTATGATAGGGTATGGATTTTACCAGCATGTACTACCTTACAAAAAAGGTAAGCTTGTATGACTTTCATTACTGACTAGGCCGATTAAAGCAATGCTCTTATCAGATGGAAGATTAGCTCTGGAACTGGGTTCATACAATGTCAAAAAAAAGAGCAGAGTAAAAGGCAGGATTAAGTCTGATTTGAGGGAGGGAAAAGAAAGAGCAAGAAATTAGAAGCATGCAGTAGTTCTGTTTTTTTCTGACTGAGTTCAGACCAGAGAACAGTGAAGTCACAGCACACCTAGAGCTCCATGCTGTCTGTCTGGGTCCAAACAGCAACCATGATCAGATAACAGGGATCAACAGACCTGCCACTGTGGAGAGCCAGAGAGATAGGAAAAGATAAAGAGAGCAACTTATCAAAACTCTTTCTGTAAAAAAAAGTGTAAAAAAAACCCCAAAACATCAAAATATTCTGAACAAGTAGCAGGAAAAGATCATGTCTCTCATATACAGAAAAATAAGAAACCTTCCAAATTACATCTTTATAGTTAATTAACATACCAAAAACAAATCAGATCTATACCTACATTCTTTTAAATTATCACAAACAAGCAGCTCCAACTGAAAAGAAAGGCTACTTCACCTTTCTTATTGCTGCAGGCAGCTGAGACAGGGTCGTATATGCCAAGCTTGATTACAGCCCCATGCAGCTGTCTATGTTCAGAACAAATATACTGGCCTCCTTCCATGGCTAATGAGCATAGCCATATTATGAGGCTAGACATTAAGATGTTATAATTTTGGAGATAATTAGTAAGCTTGTCAGTTTTATGTTTGGGACCTCTGTGATGTTGGGAACAGGGTCTTGCAGACTCAGTGTTTGTGAGTCTCAGTGGAAGTATCAGTAGATGCTATATTTCTATTTAATTTTCATTTTATTGTATTTGTTTAGTTATTACTGTTAGGAGTCCTCAGTCTGTGAAAGTTTGCTTAACAAAAAAAAAAAAAAATGAAACAGGAGATGGCTTTGGGAACTTTTGCTGAAAAAATATCCCTTTCAGAAATAATGATGACAAAATATTAAGTCTGGATCATTATTGAGGACCAACAGGCATAGTGAAATCTGATGATCTCTAAAGTACATGAATTGTGCTCAACAGATCAATTGACTCAGATAATAAATAATCACATTTTCAAACCTGCTGCACTTCTGTTAAGAGCAAACTGAAAATATAACTGTAACTATGTGGAAAAAATAACTGTAAACTTATTTTTTATATAATCTATAACTTAAATTATTCTTCATTGTACTTCATATTAAATGTGATTTTATGATGGATATTGGATTATTTAAAATGCATGTAATTTTTATGGAGACAACAGGAACCTCAGCCAGAAGAGCTCTGTGCCAAAAATACATTCAAATGTATAACCAAACATGTTCCAAAGACTTTTGAATATAATTATCACACATACACACACACCCAGTGCACGCACCAGCAGTAGTGTTAGAGGACTGTGCATGGTCAGGGGGACAAAGTAATGTAACCCAACATGTGACCCGTGTCCCTCATTAATGCAAACAGTACCAATCCCATTAGTTTTGACTCTGGGTTTCAAAAACAACTTCACTCATTGTATTGTGTTTACACTGCACATTTGCAAAGCATTTGGGACTTGACTTGGCAACTTGTGGAAGCCTGAGTGTAATTTCCTCTCTTTGAGTGGAAATTGCACTCAAGGGTCAGGGGAAAAAAAGAGAAAATCCTTTTACTTAATTCAGACAATCTATCATCCTTGTGCAGCATGTGAATTTCTTAAAAACAGTGTTTACTGGTCCTAGCCCATTAGCTGCTATTATTCATTATTCATCACAAAGGTAGTTGATTAATACTTGATTATACTTGATATACAATGGAGCATTGAACGTGAAGATTTCCATAATCATATAATGTCCCAGCTAAGAGCCTAGATCACTTAGGTAATCAATTAGGTTTGACAGAAAGCCAAATTCATGTGGAGCAAATGTTTGAGCACTTACACAAATAATAATGTATTTTTAATGGATGATAGTAATCAGTGGAAATTATTACATTACACTGATAATTGATTTTTTTATTTTGAAAAACAGTAGACCTAAAGTTTCTTTTCTTGTGCTTTGCATATATAACACAATAGCCA
>JAOVVH010000058.1:14669092-14679110 GCA_028566435.1 Scorpiodoras heckelii | reverse complement strand
CACACACACACACACACACACACACACACACACACACACACACACACACACACACACACACACACACACACTGCTGTCAGAAACAGGCTGTCAAATTTATTTGACATATTTGCGAGTCACTTCATTAAGGGAATGTGTTGTGTCTGAAATAATGACAAACTGGTGCATAATTAAATCAAACAGGGATTTAACAGGGGTTAGTTATCAAGTTGGGGGTCTGTTTCTTCTAGTTATTCCTAGTTGGCTTTTCATGCTATTAAAGATAACTAAGATGTACAGAGCAGGAAGAGGCAGCATAAAACATAGATCCTGATGATTTATACTCCTTCATGATGCCAGCAATTTTCTCTGGTTTGGAATTCTTTAAGGAAAATTCTTCTCACTTTCCATCTCCAGTCATTGACTCTCACTGAGCTCTGTTGTCTATGACCTCCATTATTTCCTAATGTTGGCAGGCACCAAGACAAACAGTAGCACAGGTCCTTTTATTCCTAACCAGGTTTCCAGTGGAAAGCATCAATAAAGACTTGTGCATAATCCCTGTTGTTTGTATCTTAAGGGAAACAATCGTTTACAGGGTAACAGGAGCACTTTGTCATGATGATAAAGTAGTAAGGTCCTGCGTAAATACTGGGTTGTTCACTGGTCTCTGCTGAATGATGAAAAAAACCACAGCTATACTTAAAGGCTTGGATTGATGCTGGCTGATAATGATCCCAGTACTTGGTCATCTGAATGGCAGAGAGGAACACCTGGAACTCTAAAGGTGTGGAAGTGTTTTGCAACAAAAGGAGTGGATGTGGGGGGTGCATAGTGGGGCATATTTTATAACGCCAGGTGATAAGGGAATGCAAATAAGTCATTTTCCCACAGCAAGTCATGGCTTAGAATAACAAAAAACAGGGCAGATTACAGTAGCAAAATGAGTTGTTTTGGGTTAAAATTGTCCTTAAATACTGCAGGTATTTAAGTTTGTGAGGAAAAACACTGGACAGAACAGAGAACATAATTTCTATATTGTTTGGTTAATAGGTTCCTTTTTGCCTTTTAAGGCTGTTTATAGGTTTTAATTAGTATCATCAGGTAAAAACAAATAAAAGAAGAGTACAATAAATAAAGATCTACTGCAGAATATTGACAGAAAAGTTAAGAAACTGCTTGTTTAGAGCATAGACATAATGCAGATATCTCTGCACAAAATGTTGAGATTATTTATTTATTTATTTCAGGCAAAATCTAAAAACAGTCACTTCGAGTAATGTTCTGACTAAAGGTAAGTGCAGTGTTTGAGTATAGATGAATAGACAAAATAAGATGGAATTATTCAACCTGTTAATCATCTTCATTCATATTTCTATATCTAGAACAATGCTACTTGATTGTGAGTCACGACCTCTTTAGCAGGAAGGCACAAAAATATTTAATGTACACTCAGGCACAGTCATCACTTATATAAGGTTTGCTTATCAAACTTACACATGTTCATTTAAATGTAAAGAGAAAGCAGTCTAGAACTTGGTTTGTTAACCAAAAAGGATGTTAACATAGATTTAATGTTAATGTTGACCTTCATCACCATGGTGAAAATAAGACACACACTGATGGTAAGTGTGCCCTCTTTTTGTACCCTCTGTGATGTATCACTATATACATGTTGTAGTAATAACCACAGTTAACAGATTTCTATAGCTGGCAATTTAATTATATTGTAGAGACGATAATAAATTTGTCAGTATAGCAAGCTACAAATTAAGCAACATTTCTCTTGCCAGTTACTGTAGTGATAGACTGTTCTAGTTCTTTAGTTTTAATTAAATTAAACAGGGCAATTACATTAGTGCGTGAAGGAAGCAGGTGTAAGTTGTAAATGTATATTTGTGCCTGGACCGGTTTGGAATTTGACCTCAGTTGACCTTGGTTAGCTCTTACTTTTAATATTTTGCAGCATAGTTGTTTCTGTGTCTGAAGATTTATGAGGGTTCATTTGAAGCTATGTCGGTTTGCCTACTGGTGACAGATAACTGAATAGTGCTAAGGAGCTTGTTAAACAAAATGTTAGCAAGCAATGGTAGCTAGCTCTTTAATATTAACCACCTGGAAAACTGTGTGGTATTGATTTTCTTTTAGACTCAGTCCAGCAGTAGACCTACAGCAGTGATGAACTGGGAGTGTGTATTTTTTAAGCACTGAATAATAGCAGTTTAGCTTACTGTAATCCAATATTTAAATACATAACCATGTATATATAGACATAAAGTATATACATTATATAAAAACCCATTGTGCTGGGGCAGGGGGGCAGTACAGTTGATTATTTTTTATTGTGATTTTAGTCAAGTGCATATATATGTCCCCGTAACTTTTAAAACAATGTTACATGATGGCAGATACAGTAAATAATAGTCTTATTGACTAAATTGCTGGAATGAAGCCTGGTCTTAAGAATGATCTTCTTTGTTGATGTGGACTCTATGCATTGAAACTCAATCACTGAGACATATTACAACCCACATGAACACAAAACAAGCAATATAAAACTTGACTTGGTGTGAACAGAGGAAACATATCTGGCCTTGATACTATAAGAGTCAATAAAATACTTACCTATGAACATTTCACATACTGCACCATTTCTGAGTATTCTGAACAATTACGAAATGCATTCAGAAAAGTGCAGTTGGACTCTTCTTGGAATTATTGGCCTTTGTACTTTTCTCATTCTTGGAGAGTGGTCTTGCTAAATATGGTCTTAGTCTTGACCTGTGAATTTGTAAAAAAAAAAATCAATATTTGTGTTGTCCTTTTTTACATAAAGTTTGAAAGAAGTAATTGTTTCTTCTAAAGAAATTATAACCTAATCATTAACAATGCACAAATGAAGTCAACTAAGTGAAATGTACTAGCTGAACTTGAAACTGGTTTCTTGATGTTTTTGGTCTCAACATTGACTCCATGTCAGGATTTGATGACAGCTCTGGCAATTACATTAAAGTATTGCACCATTCAGCATGTATATTACTTTTAATGCTATTTTGCTGAATATGACAATATTGTATTTTAATAAGTAATATTTTAGACTAGATGGGACCATCTGATTCTCAGATATGAGGATGTCCTAAATTCCATCTGTCTCATACAAATTAAATCACTTATGGATTTAGGCTATAACCACATGCCTACATGCCAAATCCACAAAAGGAAATTGAATACATGCAGCCGACTCAGTTCATGGGAGTTAAAGAGAATGAAGACTTTCTTATGGATATATTACTTAAGCTGGAATCTAAGCATGAAACACCAGAAAATCTTTCAGGATTTTAAAGGAAACGGACAGTGCAATTTGACAGTTTGGTCATATTCACGTATAATTACGCTGAACACAATCTACTGATGCTATTAACTAAATGATGGTTAATACTGGATGTCTTATGAGAAACAGATTGTAGTTCTGGCTATGAAGATGTTTCCAATAGAAGAAAGCCAAGTCATCTCTCTGCATCATTCTGGACAACTTCCTTCTGTTTGGGCTCTGGTTGGTTTTGTTTATGAAAGTATTCTGCTCTTCATGTTGAACCATGACCAGCCGCACAGCTTATCAGAAACACCTGTTGTGTTTGAGCTTGTTGAATAAAAGCTCTGTTCAAGCTCTCCACTCACTCAGTTGCAGGTACAACAAGAAAAACAATTGCTGGCTAAAGGTTTACTTCCTCACTGAGGAAGAAATTAATATGTAACATGAAAGATCCATGCATCCAGAAAGCATATGTTCATGGCGTCTTCATGTGTAGTGACTCATTTGAATTGTGTTGCTTTAAGCAATAACATTCAAAGAAAAAGGCTGCATAAATTATCCACTGAATTCTTTCAACCTTACGGCATGGAAGTAATATCTACTGAATGAATGAATGATTAAAGTGAATTAGAATTTCTTTTATGTCGTTTGGAACAAACTTACATTCAGATGCATTACAAAAAGTATATCAGTTGAAAATGTTACTCAAACACATTAAGCATGAGCCAGATAGAGTTAACATGCTAGCTAAAACTCAGAGCAGTAAGTTACACTTACACAACTGAGATGATATAATTGAGTTTTGAAATACAAAAATCACTATAAACACAGAAACACCTCCGGTTAGACACTAGCTGGCTAAAGTCTAGCTAAACATCTAGCTGAAGAACATCACAAATGCATAGTCAGGATAAACTGTCTCTAGCTTCTAGTTAGAGAACATGTAAATGTCTGAATCTTTTTTTTTTTTTTTAAATAAATATACACACTCTCTCGCTCATACTTTCTCTCCTCTAATTGACTGCCTGTCACTAAGTAGTCAGACCTTTTTCATGCCTGAATTTGGGGCATGATGACATATTATGTATCTGAGCTGATGTATCACACCCCTGACAAAATGCTTACTGTGAATTACTATTATATGACTCTCAAGGCAATTCACAGCAGCTTAGGAACATAACATTATAGAGTTTTATTGTTCCCAGACTCATTAGTCACGATTTGTATGATTATGAAAATAGAAAAATCTGTCCATTGTGGATTGCTTAAAAGAGGACTTGCTCAACATTAATTTTATGAATTACATTCACATTTTTAAAGTTTATTTTTTGTGACTAAACTGAATAATTTGCTGTTCTAATGCCAGATACCTGGACACGCCTGCAGTCAACCATGACTAAAAATCATGCATTAAAGCTCAACCACTGTGACATATTACAATCCATGTGAACAAAAAACAAGCAATATAAGACTTCACTTGGTGTGACCAGAGGAAACATATCTGGTCTTGGTACTATAAGAGCCAATAAAATAGTTACCTATCTTACATCCTGCAACATTTCTGTGTATTCCAAACAATTACCAAATGCATCCAAAAAAGTGCAATTAAACTAAACTCATGTCCAAATATAATTAATCAGAATTCAGTAAATAAAAAAGATGACTTTTTTCTAAATAGACAATTATGTATTTAACTTGAATTAGTGAATCAATCAGTAGTGACAAAAAAAGATACTTGAACATCAATGTTGACTTGCAATGAAAACAAAAACAGCCCTGTGTATTTGTCTCACTGGAATATATGTTCAGGTGAAGCATGCACATGCAGAAACCTTGGTTTATGGGATGAGATCTGGGACGTGCTGTCCTGTGTCTCAGCTGTGATTTAAGGCACTGGCTGCCACCTCTCCCTCTCATCTTACCGTGTGTGTGAGAGCAGACATGTGGGTGCTCACACATCCTCACGCTGGAGTATAATCAGTCCGACAACACCTCTGAGAAAGACCTCCATCATCTGACCTTCAGAATGACTTGCTGAAAACCAGGGTGGTCCAAAGATGAGAGGACGCTGAGTTCTATTTTGCTTGTAATAGCTTAAAGCTGGAAGTTAATGGATACTGCAGGATTTGTGGCGAAGTAACCGGAGATCTCCCTCTGTCAAAGTCGTACTAAGCTCAGGCTCATGTTCCAAATGTAAATTCACGCTAAGGATGAATTGGCTTCGATTTTCCTCCATTTTCCAAGCTGAATAACTGTGCAGTGGAAAAGATTCCAGCTGGCCCTTAATAAGATCAAGTAGATAAACTCTAAATGGTGTACTGAAAGGAAACAAAAATGGGGGCGCGGTCTGAGAATTTTATTAAGAAAGACGCCCAAGTCATTGTAACAGGTGTGCTTTTACATGCAAATGGATTCAATACACAGAGTGAAAACTTCTGGATTCAGTTTTACAATTAGTTACACTACATTGACAAACAGAGGATACGTTTACACAATCAATACCTGCTGTACAGATCATTTGACTTGTTTACATTTTGCTTGAATAAAGCATTATAAACAGTGCACGTGTTCCAGGCCTGTGTTTTGGGCAAGCTGTGCGAGGAGTTGCAATGTGCTTTTGAGCTGAATTCTAAACGCACACTCTAAACCAATAATACATTAGGAATTAAAGCCATTGCCAGATCAGATTCGTTGCGTCTAGGTTTTTGGATTGCTTTTCTCTAAATATAAAGTCAAGCTATACATGAATAACAAGAACCTGAAGAACACAGAAATTAAAAACACTATTATGGTTCAGCAAATGAAGATTCTTTTTGAATAATTTAGGTTGAGACCCTCTGTGTAGATGAAAAGCTTGTTTGACAGGATATTTGACTGCATGTTTAATCACTCATGAACTTTAAATATGAAGAGAGCAAAACTATTTATGTCTGATATTTTTAAACGAGACCTTGAAACATGTGGAAGTGGCATGTTTTTTATTTGGCTGATCAGGTGCGTTTAACCCACATCATAAACACTCTGTCAATAAAAACCAGAGTCTATACAAAGACAAGTTGTAAAACAGCGAAAACCACTCACAAGTTATAAATGTGCTCTTTCATCAGATGTCTGATGTCTGATAAAACTCTTTGAATCAACCTGAATTAAAATCATGTTCCTGTTTCTAAAATGGTTTATTTCTATTGTGTGTCAGTCTATATTTTAAAACAGGCCTGCTGAACCTCCTTTTATAGAGTGGAGCTCATTCTGTGAAGTGTACATGATATGCACTATAGCCCACCTGCACACAGAGAAGGAAAGGGCAAATGAGAAACATGGCATCCCACTAAGCATAAGTAAAGAAATGGAATCAGGGATATTTTAGCAGAGTGGACCAAGCTAATGCTCATGTCAACATTTTCCAGTGAGTGAAGTGTTAGTGGACCATCATATAATGAGCACTGTAATAGCCATACCTTCTTTCAAGGTAAATTAGGCAGCAAAGCTCTCTTTGCTGAGAATCATCTGCTGAAATAATCCCAGGATTATCCACAAGGAACACTTCAATTCACATAAGGCTTAGCTGAGTCATAGAAGTAAAATCTGACTGTGCTCTTATGCCTAAATATTAATGTGTAAATTATATTTTCTCATTTCCTTTTCTACTGTTTCTATTTTTATATTATCATAATTATTATCATACGCTTCATTATTTTCAAGTAAAAATGTTAACAGATTAGCTAAAAGGAAATAATGTAGCATCTTGACACCAATTGAAAACAGTTCCACTGGTGCTTCAGCATTAATGAGGTTAATTATTTAGGGGCTCCTGAAAAAAAGTAAAATTAAATAATTTGCCATGCCGTGTCTCTGCCCATGACATTAACAAATAACTGAGTCTTTATCATTTCCTATTTAGAAATGAACTGCATCCTGTTTGAATACCACAACATGCTTTCAAAAGGCCACGAACACTGTCCTTACAAAGCGCCCTGTGATCTGAACACTGTTTGACAATCAACAGCACTTTTAAACGAGTCACAGCCATAAAGGAAAGAACCGGTAATTGTAAATGTCAGGCAGAATTAAGTGGGGAATAAATAGTTTTACCTTGGTGCAGCAGAACAACAAAGCAAAAACAGGGAAAAAAACAGCCACTCTTCCCAACGGGAAGCCTTTGTGCAGCACTGCACTCTGCATGAGGAGGCCCTGTTGTGACTATTCCTAATTGGGGAAACATGTTCCATTTAATGAACAATAGCACGATAAGTGATTTATGATTTGTGAATTGGTGCGTTATCACTACAAGATTTGTTGCGTACCTGGGTGCACACATGAATATGTAACCCACAGAGCTGCTTTTATTAGTACAGCACATTTACTTATTGTTTTGAGTATTTGCTTCTTCATTATATAGCTGAAACAGGAGGGATTTGTTCTGGAGTCATGGATTAGGCCTATTGTTGGACTACATTAAATAATTTAGGCCTCACCATCCAATGTTTCTGCTTTTTTAAAAATGAATAATGAATTATTAAGATAAGGGGATGCATGAATTAAACAATGGTTTGTATTTAATACAGTATATTACATATATTAATGTACTATTAATATATATGTAATATATATGTAATGCATTTGCAGAGAAATATAAAATGGCTTATTTGAAATCAGCCCATAAATTGGAATAGCGAAGTATAATACCCATGGAATTAGTATTTTTGAGGTTGTGCTATGTTTCATGATGGAAGGGTGGAAAGGATTAGTCATGTCTCAACTGTATGGAAACATTCTGCACACAGAGGGAGGGACAAGCCCAGCTAATGAGAAGAACTAAATTAGAACAAAAAACAACTGCATTCCTACAATTTTAAGATTTGTGGATTTGGAAGCCATCAAGTTCTCAAAGTAAACATAAAAACAACCCCTCTCAAAATGCAAGAATGGAGCAAAGCTCTGCCTGCCTGCTCTTCCTGTGGGCCTGAGGTCAAAGCAACCATAGACCCATGTTGTTTTATAAGTGAGTTATGGCAGATTCTTCCAGCTTCCTCTCAGCCTGGGTAAAGCCTGAGCTCTTGTGGGTTCCCCTCCCAGCATGCTGCTTCCAAGCAGCTCTGTGGCTTCTTTGTCTGCTGCACAGTACAGCCCACAGGGAGCCCCATCCACCCCATCCCCCTAGTGTCCAGATGTTACCCCCTATGTACCAACCAGCCTGATCTTTTCTGACACTGTTTACACTTCACTGTAATATGACCTTTAAATGAATTTCCTCCATATAGTGTACAGAAAAAAAATTACTGTAAAACCTCCTTCTTAACACTATACAGGAATGAGCATAAATCGCTGAGTTTGAGCAAGAATATGTGCTAACGTATAATAACTGTATGTTGGACAGAAAAAGCAATGACAAGATTAACTGCACTTCAAGGCATCTCATTTATAGCCAGGGGAAGATCATACAGCAACAGCGACAGTAGTCACTAACGAGTACACAGCAGGAGCCCATACTATAAAAGTCACAGACAAAGACGATAGCAGTTAGAAGTCTGTAAATCATCAAAATGGTCCATTTAACTGCTTTTGATCTGTGACAGTGCTATATGAAATATATGTCCACTCTGAGATCAGAGTGTGCAGACACAGCATGGGGGACCATGTTCAACACTCAGGCTTTTGCCAGATTCTGCAGCACTAAAGCTGCCACTAATGAAATAATATAATCAAATGCATGTATAAAGAGACATACTCAAGCTGTGAGTGCAGAATTCATGACACCATATTATAAGCAACTTTTATCAGATAGTAAAGACACTAAACACAGGCACCTTAGCTCCATCTGTTCTGGCCTGTGCTGGTTAGCTTTATGATTTAAACAGACCCACAATTAAGGCAAACACAACAAGATGTTAACGAAATACTTGCCACATTTAAGTACACATGCAATGATGTATTAGAGTGACTCAGCTTAGGCTTTGATCATAACGAGAGCAAAGCCAATGGTCATGATGTAATGGACTCTAGATTCTCAGAGCCACAGCATGTTGTCTGTTTTTGGCTCTGGAAATGGAAGTAACTATTCTTCATCCATAGCAAATGTTTGGAAACTAGTCAGTGTACGGTACTTGACTGGGTTTCACTTGTCCCACTTCAGATGATAAAGAATAATGACTGCATTAGCTGGCAACAATCTCTCATGCTTGCAGAAGTGGGGGCTTGAAATGCTTCTCATTTGAACATGCTAATTAAAAAAAAATATAAACACTAAATCATTTTTAAAAAAATGCTGAAATATAAATATTATTTTAACAAATTATAATTGTATGATTCTTATACCAAAAATGTAATGTTTAGGCTCTGAAAACTGTAAATTAATATGTGTAACATTACATATGTAATATGTAAAAAAAAAAGAGAAATAGGGACAAAAGACAGTATCTTCCTTGATCCATGGAGGGATGAACATCCTAGTCGGGCATTTATGGTGATGAAGTTCCCTCTTGCATCTGACAGGTTATTTGTTATACAAACAGGAACAGAGGAACGTGTTTAATCCCATGACCCACTTCCTTCTTGAAATGCTATTGACTTTTTCCCTTGGTTACAGAGAGATTGACGAGCCAGTCCATGTAAATGCACTACAGAGACTCCAGCCGACACCAGACTAGCCTTTCCACAAACACACACACACACACACACACACACACACACACACACACACACACACACACACACACACACACACAC
>JAOVVH010000058.1:14652097-14664451 GCA_028566435.1 Scorpiodoras heckelii | reverse complement strand
CCACCCCCCTCCCAGAGCAAATTCGGTCCTCCCCGGTGTCAAACGCTTTCTGAAGCCACTGGTCACAGAGAAAAATTGCAGTGGGCTGCTATAGTTGGCTGTGGAAGAATCCTGTGAAAGACTTTGGACAGTAAAAATCTGATTCTAGGATTCTTTGATAAAAGAATGCTTTTATGCTTGATGCTTTTGAGATTTAACAGAAACACGCTTCATTTGCTCTGATTTGAACTTTGGTGAAAAAGAAATAGCATCAGTTTATAGTTAAGAATAGTTCCATGCAATGGCTAAGAGAACAGAGCCTGCAGGTCCACCAAGCATGTTATACATTACTCATCACATGCACATCAGTTAGACTGTGTTTCCTTTGTTAATATTACATACATAACACTTATTTAAATCATCGTGACATTAACAAATGAATGCTGTGTTGGGAGAAAAAGGTTTTCCTAGTTCTGAAAAGAAAAAAACCCCGGGTCATATAGCTTTGTTATGTTGCATTGTATCAAAACATATTAGTACAAGCTCATCTATGGGTTAGAATTAACACTGTTAATTAGCTGTGCCTTTTAGCATGTGCAGTCAGTATCTTGTATAGTCTTGTAAGCAGAGGGTTTAGGAGGTAGCCAGCACACAGAAAACCATGATCCAAACCCACCGTCCACACTGTAAGGCCTAAAGAGTTGTAATTCCCATGGATGGCTCCCATTCAGGACAAGTGGCTGCAGGCCTGACCTCAGCCAGGCAGATTCTATGGACAAAGCAAACCTTTAAAGTGATTGCTATATTTACTTGCTGTGATACATCTGCTTCCTGATCAAGCATCAGTAAGCATTAGCTATTAACAATGATAATACTTCATGGGGAATTTATAATCTAAAACACTGAAAAACAATGTATTATACAGAAATGCACTTTATCTGCAATTTTAATTTGCACATTAAGCTACACTATGAGTACAAAAGGTTGGAAAACAATGACTGTGCTTGCTCAGTGATAATCAAATCCCATATAATAAAAGCACCACTGCAAAAGACCTATTATCCTATTATTATACTTATTATTCCTATTATGCAGTCTTAAGTGTAAGTGTGCTAACACAGAGATACGTGACAGTGAGTAACAGTTCGGACTAAATACATAATAGTTAGATGGTATGGCATGGTATTATGCCTATGGTTTTAGCCTCAAACAATAATTTGAATTGTTGGGTTAGAATGTAAAACCTGTAGTGTTTTTAATAAACATATACATGATAAAAGTTTTATATTTCTGTTTGACTTTGTACTTATTAGCTACATAGCCTGTTTCATGTTATTAATTTAGGTAATAACATGAAACAGAAAAGTTAAAACAGATAAACTAATAATCAGCTGATTATCATAGTACTCACTCCACTGTCAGCATACAGTGGTTTTAAAATCTACTCACCCCTGTTTTTTGTGGTGTACAAAAATCAGACCAAGATAAATCATTTAAACTTTTTTCACCTTTAATGTGACCTATAATCTGTGCAATTCAACTGAAAATCAATCTAAAATCGTTTAGAGGTGAAAACAAAAATAAAAACCTAAAATAATGTGGTCTCATATGTGTGCACATCCTCTTATAATTGGGGGTGTGGCTGTGTTCAGAATTAACCAATCACATTCAAACTCATGTTAAATAGTAGTCAGTACACTCCTGCCCTCAATTAAAGTGACTCCCATATAATTAACCCCATATAATGTTCAGCTATTCTAGTAGGATTTTCCTAACATAAAGTTATTCACATCTTATAGCAAAAGCCATGTTCTAAAAAAGAGCTTACAAAGCATCAAAGGGATCTCACTGTTGAAAGGAGAAGGGTAGAAAAAATTCCAAGGCATTAAATATACCATGGAACACAGTGAAGATGGTCACCAATAAGCAGATAAAATATGGCACAACAGTGACATTACCAAGAACCGGTTGTCCCTCCAAAATTGAGGCTGCCAAGAGGCCAGCTGCAACATTAAACAAACTGCAGGAATTTTTGCAAGTACTGGTTGTTTACTACAAAGATTGCCGAGTCAAGATGTGCCACACTCAAAGACTCCTACCCCAAAAGACTGAATGATGTCATAAAATCAAAAGGTGATTCAACAAAGTATTAGTTTAAGGGTGTGTATATTTATGCAACCATGTTACTGTAATATTTTTATTTTAATTTTTCCCCCTAAAAAATTTAGTTTCTTTTTCAACTGAATTGTACAGATTATAGGTCACATTAAAGGTGGAAAAGCTTCTGAAATTATTCATCTTGGTCTCATTTTTTTACATTCCAAAAACCTGGCATCCAAACAGGAGTGTTTAGACATTTTACATCCACTGTATATGAAAAAAAAAAATTTAAATACATAAATATTTTACAAACAGCTTAATACTACAAAATCTTTTGTAAGAGAAAGTTATAACCTCAGTTGTATATTTGAAGTTCTACATTTTGGTGCTACGCTTACCTTGATAAAAGATTTTAGAGATGACCTTTAGAGACGACACGCATAGATACAAGATATATTGTTAACTTTGTACATATAATATACATACTGTATACTGCTGATATATTCAAACATAACAATATAATGTATTCTCTTAGGCGGATTCTCATATGTGTACTCTTAGAATGACATTTGCTACAACAGCAATCAGATAACCATGCATAGGAGGCCAATCAATCCCCAGAAATCAACCAATCAAATTATAGTCAGGGGCCATGATGGCAATTATATCCACTTTGACAGAGATGTACAGCTGGAATAGAAGAAATAGATTTTGGCTTTTAGTTGAGTAGACGGCATGCCATTACTCCAGAACCCAAACATCATATTCACATCCCAATTTCAGGATAAACAGCACATCCCAAAATTATAAGCAGAGGCTTAGCAGGGTAGGTAACAAACAGCATATTTGTTCAGAGGTTTTCTTACATAGTAGTGAACAAAATATTATACAAAAGCCATTTAAAGGGTATTTCACCCTTTAATAGTCATTTAAAGATCAACTACGATTGTCTCCATTTTTGTCAGCAATATGGTACTGCTGACTCCCTGTATAAGGCCAAGTCATGAGAAAACATCTGCATCTTAAGCTACCCCATTCTGGGTCATGGCTATGGGAGACAAAATCTATTTGCATATAATTATTTACTCAGACCTCTAAACCAAATATACACATAAAGCATTCTCTGGGGCCAATCTCTTGCTGGTTAGCTGTTTCCTCCACAGGGGTACAGGGCAGAACAAGAAAACCACTGCTCCAAGATCAAGGCTTTGATCATGTTGATTATGAATGTCACATTATTTACACTGTCAAATACCTTATCAGTTGAGGGGGGAAAGTGTCTGTACAGATGTTATTTGGGCTACGAGGAGATTTCTTGCCAGCTACTACACAACTGTTTCCCAGAAGCAGAAGCAAACATGCAAAGACGTGAACCAAAGCTGGGATTGATATTTTAATTGGAGAAGCTTTGTAAATAAGGCCTTTATTGTGTTGAGTGTTTTGGGTGGTCACAGCATCCAGTCCACACATAAAAAGGGACCACACTCATGTTTGACTTGTTTCTAATTTGCCTCTATGTAACAGTGTTGTAAAAAGGTTTCTGCATGTCTGCTGGTTTGTCACTGCAAAAAAGCCATAGCTGTTGCAGCTGAGAGGAAGTAATCAAACATTTCTAAGATCTGATGTGTTTATTTGCACTCAAATCATCACAAATCACTTTATGTGTTAGACTTGTATACCAAACACATGATTATATGTTTTTCCACCCGAGTCCAAGAACTTATACTAGTTATGAGTTAGAATACAGCTTTTTCTTAATATGTGTTTGTGCTGTGAGAGGAAGGCAGTCTTACTCAGCAGAGGTCTTGGGTAGTGTATCACAAGAGCTGTAGCTGACTCCACTGAAGGCCTCTTTACAGGGTAGAGTCCTTGCACTCTCCAGCCAGTGGCCAACAGTGCTGAATGAGGTGATGTCTGTGCTGGTCCGTAGCTGATTGACCGGCCTGGGAGACAAAGATAATGAGTATGACAAGTGTTAAAATTTTGAATTGTGTGTTGCTATTATGCCACAACCCTTGAATCTGACGTCAGAAGGTGTTGATAAATTTTCTATAAAAGCACAGCTCTGATAATAGCACTAACAGAAAGGTTTATATTAATGTCCTCCTTCTAATATGTTCATTTATACAGTTACATCATATACAGGGACTAGTATGGAGGAAGCTGCACATGAACAGATTTAGAAAAGGGATGTAATTATTGATTTGTTGAAGTTTTCCGTGAGGAGACTCTTTCAGGACAGAGGGCTTTACGGTTTCTGGTTAATATGACAAGCTCTTTTTTGGTCTTATAAACTTCAAGAAAGAGAAAAAAGAGAAGCTGGTGAAGGAATGCCTGATTAGAGCTCTAATAATGTGAGTGATAACAGGAACTATAATTCAGAGACTTAAAACCACAACATGAAACATAACTATTAATGGATAAAAAGCATGATGTGTATAAT
Organism: Scorpiodoras heckelii; assembly: GCA_028566435.1. Lineage (NCBI taxonomy): Eukaryota > Metazoa > Chordata > Actinopteri > Siluriformes > Doradidae > Scorpiodoras > Scorpiodoras heckelii. Next base: position 14,659,929 of record JAOVVH010000058.1, on the reverse strand, counting down.
TAGTAAACAATTGCAATCATTGTTAAATGATTGTGGTATAAAAAGAATAAAATACTTCAAGGCAGGCCGTTATGTGAAAATAATCAATTTTAGGGTTGTATCATACTATTACCATTATTTATTCCACACTTAAATGAATAAGAGAGTAAGCAATGGGTTCCTTACCTATTCATGTCCACTGTGATTATTTCCCAACCACTAGAAAAAATTTGCTAGTTTTCCAGTAGTGAATATAATAATTTATTTGAAAAATAAAAGCCTAAATTATAAGCTCATAAACATGTATGTTGAAGAGAACAAACACAGAGGGCTCATATGTGCCTGAATGGTTTCTCTAAGGAAATACCTGTGGAGACACAAAACTGCCCGATTGGTGTAAATGTATATTCTATGAGAACCCATGTTGCTATATTTCTGAGAAACATTCTAACAGAATCAAATGTAATGTTAACTCAAAATAGATTAAGCTAAACAATCTGCAAATAAATTCCTTCTGAACTCTCATACATTAGATGATAATATTTCACAGTAATTTCCAAACGACTTTTTTTATACTCAATCATTCAACATCATTTTTGTTGTTTCAGCACGTTTTGTAGTGTATGAGACAGTCATGCTGAGCTGAACTGTGTCACTGAAAAATATAATTAGCTCTTTTCATACCAGTTCAAATTTAAAAAGGCCAGTGATGGGTTTCCTACTGATTCAGTGAGCACTGCAGCTTAAAAGGCTTAAAGAACAGAACAGATGAGAAAAGATGATCAAAACCAGGAGAATCAAATGTAGGAAATGAGATTATGATTTCCCCTGGAGATGGCAATTCATAGTAATGTGAATAAACAAATTATAATATCAGGAAGTCCACCCTCCAGCCACATTTGTTTAATGACAGACAACGGAAAAGCCTGCAGTAACAGCTGTGACAACTAGACATGGCAGTGAAATCCTCCTTATCCAGATTATCGACATCATAGTTGAAATCAGAAATATTCCACAAATGATCAGACAAACCAAGCAGAGGAAAAGGATTAATACTTTAAAGACTGTCCCCCAAACTAGGCAGCCTTCAACATAAAACTCCCCTGAACTCAGGCTCCAAATATTGACTATGGAAAAATGCTAAACTTAAATACTTAAATTTACTGATGCACTTCAAGGTCTCCACTGTTAGTTATGTTTTAGAATACAATGTTAGAAGTATAATCGTAGATCTCAGGTTATCTGAAGTGGGGCTGGGCGATAAACAAGCTCGAAACAAGACCGCTCTAAAATTTATGTTGATAACAATATAAGCTTTGGAAATTTTTACTTGATATTAATAGGTCTATCACATAGCAGAAATAAATGTGACAACAGCCAGAAAGTCTGCAGTCAAAGTACATGCCAATTTCCTACCGCAAAGCATTGTTTGAGCTACCGGTGGTTAAGAAAGCTCTGGAATCAAGGAAAAACCTGAGTGGAACCAGCCATAAGCATGAACATGAGAAGGTGAAAGTGAACATGCATTATCCTCTAAAGCTAAGGAAATTGTTCCCAAAAAGGTAACACGATGTCAATTATATGGCCTGAGCCATGCACAGTTCATTGGTTCTGGTCATTAGTTTTTTTAGTATTAATCTTAAAAGTGCTTTGTGGTCGTGTGTTGCGCCATGATGCAGTAACTATAACCTGCTCCTTTTAATCTGTTTCTCAGTACACTTCAGCTGAGCTGTGATCTGTCTGTAGAACATTTTTTACTTAGCAGAGTTATCAGCACGCACAGATAATGTTTGCTAAGCTATTATACTTTAAAACACTTTAGAACTTTGCAGTCTGGACCATCTTACATGTGTGGTGGATCACACTGCAGCACTTAATTCTTCTATTAAGATATTTATTTTCTTGAGGAAAAAGAACTGAAAAAGGATTTTACTTAATTTTACTCATGCATATTTTGTCATTGAAAAAAGATTTTATCAGTATAACTGTTTTGAATGTTCTACCTCAGATTTGTTTGGCAAGCGTTTGTCATGTTACCATAAAAAATACTTTAAAACTACAGAAAACTCACTAAGAAGCAAAAATCAGGCTTCACACTTGAAAGAAATACGACATTTATTGTGATAATTATCAATATCGACTGATATGAAAATTTTTATCGTGATAACATTTTTGGCCATATCGTCCAGCCGTACATCAAAGGATTGCGGTGGTAAACAGATGTTCTCTGAGCTCAGGTCAAAACTGGAAAGAACAAGTTTCCCAAGGATACAGAGAGACTACTGATGTCAATGCATCACTCAAAGCTCTGCACTTAAACCACTGACTATACCAGAAAACTATGAATGACCTCAGCTTTTTTTGTGTGTGTGTTTTGATCTGATGGTTTATTTTCAGACACCATACTGAATTCTCAACAAAACACATACAGCACAGAGGGACGGCCAAACATGAAAAGAAACAGCTTTGTTGTTGGAAATGGAAGTGATCGCTTAAAACCCCTGTGTCCAAAACCTGCTGGCTCTTCGACTCTGAGCCTTCTCTCGGCATGAGTGCATCAGACACGTGGGACAAAACGAGGGGTAAACAATTGGCTCTCTGTCTGTTCCTATCTCTTTTTCCTTTTTTCTCTCTTTCCCTACTGGTGTAGTGACCTCTAAATAACTGCGGCTGCGTAGTATCTTGTTTTTAATGCTCTCAGGGGAGAAAAGGGAGGAGAAAGAACTTGCCCTTCTCCATTGCAGGAGAGACATCTGGGCAGCTTCATCACACACAAGAATGCACCTCTTGCTGCGAAGGGAAGCAGGGTGCCTGAGCCATATCTGAGCTGGAAGAGTGCCTCCGTTTCACTTCCTGTGTAACACGCTCTGTGGATTTTACTCATCCCTCTGACTGAGGGTCATTTCGTGGAGTCTGAGGTTGGGCGTTAAAGCTGGCTGAATTGCTGATCTATTAGCACACAGGGCTTGTAGATAAACGAGGTGCATGGGAGCGGGCGCAGCTGAGACTGTAGAATGACTTTTTCAGCACCTCTGAGCAATAAATCACCTGGGTCTATTGCTCCCTGGCTCTCCATGTTAAAAACCAATTAGGAAAATTACAAGTGAACTCCCTGGCACATATTTGCACTTCCTTAAGACATCATTAGTCACAGTTATGTGCTTGGGCATCTTAATAATTAAATAGCTCCATGTTACATTTAATAGATTGGCCCCAAATGAGCAAATGTACCAGGATATTACTCAGGTAAGCTATGTCCTGTCCTATTTTATCACAGAAAACTAAAGGCTAGGTAAGGCCATTTCTACAATGATAAGAAGTGTAAAAGTGAACAGTTACCATTGTGACCATCTTTGTATAAGAATACATTCAACACAAACTTATGAACTAAGAACAAAGGCAGACAGCATCCTGCATACTATTCTGACCAGGACAAGCAGGAAGCTTAAAGCTATTTATCACACACACTGTCTGTCACAAGACAATAACTGCAAACTGGATCCATAAAAAAATAACAGCAAAAATAATTTCCAACAAATATTGATTCCTCATTTAGACAGTTGAGCACAATGACCAGTGGCCAGCTGGTGGGGGTGGAAATGGAAATCTGAGTGACGTGAAAGTTTAAAGGAGGAAGAAGCTGTTTCCTTTCATTAAGGTTCAATAGAAAGCTACATGTTGATGAACAGATTGTGACCTGGAGCAGAGCATGAGTCAATGTCAGTTTGCAATAAGCACATGTTCAGTGCTGAGCTTCTGGATATTGTGGGTGGATGAAACATCAGTTACCTGGAGGAGGTGCTGGCTGTGATCTTCAGACTGCCTGGGTTACGTATGAGCTTGTCCAGGATGCTGACAATCTGCTCAAACTTGGGCCGGTTGTTTCTGTCTTTCTGCCAGCAATCCAGCATTAGCTGGTATAAGGGTGCAGGGCAGTCCATTGGTGGGGGAAGACGGTAGCCCTCGTCCACTGCTTTGATCACCTGAAGCATGGAAAAGACAAGCAAAATCATTGTTATGCTGAAAGGTCTAACTAACTAAATAATCAATTTCCAGAATTTTTGTCCAAGTTTGTCAGCAGACAGTTACAGTAGAGTGAACAAATCCATTTTCTATCTTACATTTACATTTAAAGTATTTGGAAGACATGCTTATCCAAAACAACCTCAAGCCTCCATCACAACATATCCTCATGCGAGTACAGGTATATCAGGGTCTAAGAATACTATTAAGCTGAAGCCTTGCTAGAGAGGAGCTTATCTTCATAGCAACCTTTTACATAATTTGATTCTTGGGTCCAGAACTGTCTACGAATGTTCATGCATTTTCTTGTTTGATAAAATAAAATCCTATGTTGTTACTTAACAACAGTGAACATATGGCTTATGAACCTATGCAGCAATACAGAGAGGGATACAAGACAACAGTTACCTTCAACATAATAACTGATTTCATAAGTGATTTGCCAGATCACTGATCTCATCAGAATGCTCTGGCACTTTTTCAGTAATGTCTCTGTGTGGGACTGAGTGTGCTGTCTCTGCATGCATGAAAGAATTCAGGTGATCAGTATCAGGTTATGTTTTGCCACCTGTTCCCTGCATGCTTTACTTCCTCTCACAGCAGGAAGTTCATTATCCTTCCATAGTGATGCTGCTCTACTCACATCTTGATTGGACATCTCCCAGTAAGGCCGCTCTCCATAGGACAGGACTTCCCACAGCACAATCCCGTAGCTCCACACATCACTGGCTGAAGTGAACTTGCGATAAGCGATTGCTTCTGGTGCTGTCCAGCGGATTGGGATCTTGCCACCCTGAAGAATGTCAAGCTCTCATTAGACATTTAGCTGTTTTAATTGCCAGGCTGTTACAAATCAGGAACTTGCATAAGGAACATGCTTTCATTAATGCACTCAGTTTAAGGTTAACATAATATCTGAACAGTATTTTAAGCAGGCCACATGTAAGAAGGCTTACATGAGGGTGGGGGAAATATCAAAGTGTTATGCATGTAATGAATAAAATTACAGCGCTGATGTAATATCTGCTGCTGGCATTAGCATTTGTTTGCTGTTGAACAGGACCTGGCTGCAAAGCCTCAGTGAGAGTGAGGCTGAAACGCAGGACTCTGATCTGTACTCATCTTAGTCTGGGCTTTAGTGAGCTACTTTCATCTACAAAGTCGCCTCCCTGAGGAGCTGCACTGTATTTACCCAGCTCTGTCTGAGCTCCCAAGCTGGAGTTAGTCTGAGATCAGCGCTCATCGCTGCAGCAGGGGCGGAAAGAAAGAGAATGGTGGTGGAGCCAAAGCCAACCAGCATCACAGCCAAGTAACACAACTCCTGCCCAGCTTTATCCAAACACCTGGTCCTCAAAAAATAAATTCACTTGCATGCAGGTCTCCCCACTGAGCACACTCACACAACCCCAGCCCTTTCAGCACTGGGGCTTACCACTAATGAGTGCAAAATTGCACATGTTTACTCTCTCCTGTTGAAGGTGAAAATAGCCACATTAAATATGAAAATGTTAGACTGGGCTAAGCCAGAGGCGTCTCCATCTTGAATTGGGCAACTATACAAAATTAGATCAGTGACTCAGGCTGGCTAAGTAAATTTACAGTTTCTGTTTAGTACAGTTTATTACAGTTTTCAACTAAATTTCATTGTATATGGTAGCACATACAGTTTGGTGCTTGCAGCTAGCTAGTTTGTGGATTTGTAAGCGGATTTGTATAATGTAACTTCTGATAGCTACAGTTAGCTTGAAGCCATGCCTATCACAATAGCTGCTGTTTGATCTGTTTATGATAAATATGGTGTTACACAACATTTTTACATAATCATACCGGAAACTTTTTTGTGAATTTAAGATATTCTCATTTACAACTCTGTTATTGCTGATATTTCTGTTGTGTCAATACAAAAAGCATAATCTCTAACCCATTACTCTTATTGACTAAAATACAGCTATTATTATAATTATGTTGTATACGTGGTATAGTAGATTAAAATATACCAATAACAGGAACATGCTAGCTCAGGTCTAGAACATCTCCTACATACATAAATGAGCTCACAGACAGTGTCACTCTGACTGACAGAGGAGAAAGAGTATGCTATAACTCCTACCCAGAGAGCCTGGCCAGTTTTGTTCTCCTGGTTATATACGGCTATAGATCAGGACCATCAGGATATGAACTTGTGATTTCTGTACAATAGAACAAATGCTTTTGAATCACTTGGAATCAAGCAAGACATTTTTAATGGATGCTGGTACACTGATAATAATGGAAATATTTTTATTTTTTTCTCCAAGTGAATATACAATATAAACTTTGCTAAACTCATAGTTGAGGTGTTAAGTAAACCTATGCTCTAAATTAGGCAGTGATGTGAAGTTACATTAGCCTTATCAGTAATTTATTTATACTGTTGCTGTCAGCTCTGCTGCCGAAACACTTCTTACGTGTATGTCAGATGGACATATACAGTCATGAATTCACAGTTATTTATTGAGAGGTTGGCTGAGAGAGGACATTAATTGAAGGCATTTCAGGCTCAGCATCTGAGATCAATTTAGCCATATTTAGACACATTTATTACACCTAAACTTCTTCTTGAAGTGATTGGGCCCTTGTAAAACATGTCATTTTAAGAATCAAATAATAAGATGAATATCACTTCCGCTTGTGCTTTTTAGTTAGAGTGTGGGTATAGTAGTACTCACTCGTGTTGTGTAGGCTGCCTCTGGATCATCCTCAAGCACTCTGGACAAGCCAAAGTCAGACACCTTACACACCAGGTTGCTGTTGACCAAGATGTTGCGGGCAGCGAGGTCTCTGTGCACATAGCCCATGTCTGAGAGGTATTTCATACCCGACACAATACCACGGAGCATTCCTACCAGCTGAATCACCGTGAACTGAGCATCATGTTTCTGAGACAGAGAGAGAGAGAGAGAGAGAGAGAGAGAGAGATAAAAAGAGAGATACTGACTTTTAACACTCTTTAATGAGCTATTTCTATTTTATCCAAAGAGATACAATAAAAACATTAAATAAGAAAAAACGGAAAGATAAAAACAATGGAAAAGGAGCATAAATATTTTTTCACATACAACCCAGTAAGGAGGGGCTGATGAAAAAATTAACAGGGTAAAAGTGATGAAATGTTGCACAGCACAAGAAAAACCAAATAATTTACATGATATTGTTTTTTTTTGTGAAATGCCATGAGCTTGTGTGAATATAGTGTGAATTTAGAGCAAAACTATGTAGGAATTACTCTGCTTAATTACTCAGAGAGAGATTGAGAGAACGAGAGAGAGTGAAAAATAGGATGAAATGTAGGTGTTTAATATCACAGTACCATATAATAATAATAATAATAATAATAATAATAATAATAATAATAATAATAATAATTTGGGAGAAATAGTGGAGAAGTGGACTTGAGTGGACATGTTGCACCTGACACAAACAAGAAGCACAAAATTACATTAGAGGTTTCATATCTGTTTTTCAGAAGCTCACTGGCAGCCTGCCACTGTTTACATTGGCACGTGTGAAAAGGGTTTGCTGAGAGGTATGCTCAGTGCTCAGAGATAAACACCAGGGAGGAAGCTCTTCAGGATGAGAGGAGAGACACACCGGATAAGCAAGATAGCATTGATTTGTCAGCAAGCAGTAGAGAAAGAGGCTTCTTTACTAAAAACAAGTACAATCAACAGATGGCCAGTGTGGGAGCTGGTCTTTTGCCATGTGTCCTTTCATGAATCTTTCTTTCTTTCTTTCTTTCTTTCTTTCTTTCTTTCTTTCTTTCTTTCTTTCTTTCTTTCTTTCTTTCTTTC
>JAOVVH010000058.1:14630699-14642126 GCA_028566435.1 Scorpiodoras heckelii | reverse complement strand
CACACACACACACACACACACACACACACACACACACACACACACACACACACACACACACACACACACACAAATTTCTCTTCAAAATTAGAAAAAGGGCTTACACAGAATTTAATACATGCTCACTGAAAGTAATAATTTGTACACACAACTGCTGTTCTTGTAGTGATTTTCAGGCTTAGTAATTGCACAGGGGGTGGTTATTAATCTTAAAGTATTTAGCACTTTTAGATATAGATGCCCAAAAATGCATGTTTATTAAGACAAACATGTACAACAGAAAAGATGCAAATGTAGACCCTGTTAGTAAATTAGCTTGCACATTTCCAGGTTTTATGAACTTTAAACATTTTATACATGCAAAAATGTAGTAAAAAGGGCAGTAGTGTAGTTTTAAGCCCCACTGCCTACCGCTTTGCCATATAAGTGTTTCGCTTACATGAAGCAGCGGGGCATTTTTTTTTAGAGAAGCACTGCGTGACTGTTTTTCACAGGAGCTGCATTAGTTCAATAACCATGCATCTTTAATGCTGTTTAGGGAAACATTCACCGCTGTTTATTTATGGTTTATAGTATACACCATTATACAGTGTAAACATTCTGTTGTTTTGAAGCAGACCCATAGATGCCATTTCTCCTCTGAAACTCACTTAATAAATTCAGGCTTAATGCTGTGGACTCTTGGTGTTACTGTGGTTACTGTGAGTCAGAGAGCCCTGTGAACAGATCTGGAGGCCCCTTTTCTCTCTCAGTGGGTATGTTTGTGTATTTCTTAAAAGGGTGAGGGGCACTCTGTTATCCTTTGCCAGCCTGGATCAAGGGCAGTATAAGTCCTACCAGGGGTATTCCTTTGCTTTTCCACATGGCAGACCCAGTTGTGTAGGATTTGGGCAACTTAAACCCTGCTTTTGGAAACGATTCTTCTGTAGCATGTGTAATTACCAGAATCAGTGAGGAGATACAATAGATTTGATTGAAAAAGGAAGATACCATGCCACCCAGGGTCAAACAAGACATGGATTTCAGGGGCCTCAGAGTTTACATGTGCCAGTGAAACCAGCCCCAGATGAAATGGCTTTGGTTACAAATAAGGAGATTATAGCCAACCCGCAGCATTTCACAGGCTGAGATTTGGAGTATGGCTGATCACACTGAAAGGCATTTTACAAAGGTCCTCTGTAGAAAGCAGAGGAGTCAGTCACACCTCACCAGCTCTTCTTTTTGCCAGTGGATTGAACTGTGTTATTAGTATACCTGAACATGTTTCTAGCTGCTCAGCACCACAGACTAGATACAAAAATGCCTGGTATTTCTGTAAAAATTTAACAGCAAAAATCACTGTTTGTTAATAACTTAAATAACATTAATGATGCATTATTATTAGGCTAATCTTGTCTTTATGCAATGAAGGTATAATTTACCAACCTGGAAACATGATTTCATATTAAATTAGAGTATAATCATCTACTCAGGATAATTCACAGACAGTTTTGGTTAAAACCAAGTGTTGCACAATAGTTTTGTTAGGTTTTGATAAAGATGCGTTTCACATCATTCAGAAGCATGATGGCCGAAATCAAAGAGTTATTGTCCTTTTATCCACTTTTGGAGACAACGGAAGCCTGTGTGCAATTTAGTGCATATATTACATGCATGTGAATGTTTCTATGTGGTTATAGAATCAAGCCATTTACTCAGTAGACTATGAAAAGTTGTTTCTGTGGGAAAATTCTGGCTAATTGCCATTGGAAACTAGGCCTTTTTTTCACACCCTCAGATTCCCTGCCAGTTTGGGAGAGACATACAATGTCAGGGTCCAATTAAGTGCCAAAGCTGGAGCCCCGCTTCCTGCAGTCTGCCCGGCCTGAGGGACACATTACCCACTTCATGCAGGAGTCGAAGATATCACAGTGTCTGACAGCATGAAAGAGCTCCACTGAACACTGACCCTTAGAAAGCTCTCAGCGGCAACAATGATGTGGGGCAACAAAGCTCACCCTGCTATTCCGCATATTAAATCAATCAGGGCCAAATCCCTGTATGCTTCATTAATCACACAGCAGCTGTAGCAAACCTGGACAGAGGCTTACTAAACTGACTTATGACCGAAGAGCACGGCTCGTGATTAATTTTTTTTTGAAAGAAGAGAGAACCTGGGTATCTAGCACGCAACAGACAAGTAGTGTTTATGTCACTGTTTCTGATGCAAAGAATTTACAAGATTCAAATGTTAAAATATTTGACACTGGCTGGTTCAGTTTTGTTTTTTTTATACTGTGACCCAGGATTAGGTGGGTAATAAAGATGAATGAATGAATGAATGAATAATTCGAATCAAAACACCACACTCACCAGTCTGGAATGTATATAATGTTAATAAATTAAGCCTTTGAACATATGCCATTCAGAAATTGGATTAAAAAAATACCCTCTTTAATCTCCATAAAAAAGGTCATAGAGGAAGATTTAGACTCAGGTTAAATGCTATTAGTGTTGAATGTCCAGAGTGAAAAGCAATTGAACTGCCCCCACCTTCTCAAAGTACTTGACCTCGTAGTCCAAGATAATACCATTGGGTCTTTCTGGCTCCAGCCAGGATAGTGAGACGCTGTTTCGGGATGTTCTGTCTTTCCGGATGATTGTGACCTGCGATGGAGCTACAGGGAGGAAAATAAATAAGAGAGATGGAGAGTGAGGATGATGAAGAGGATTAGCTTCTTTCACTCTGCTTCTGACTTCATTACATGCACAGTTCACAGAAAGTTCAGCAATTTTGTTTCAACTATTCAAGCCTCCTGTGAATTGATTCTGGGGTGACCGAACTGAGTTTTCTTCAGTAGGAGTCCGTTTTAAAGTTGGGAAAGACAGTGAGGTTTGTTTACAATTTGCCTCATTGCTGTCTAGTTTTTTTCACAATAAATGAGGCTCTTGTTTGTTCAGGTCTAGCCAGCATTTTCAGCTCTATTATTCTTTTAAAGAAGCTCTTATATGTTTCTCTGCTTCAGTAATTCACATGGTCCCAATATGGGATCATAATTCAAGTCAAAGTTCGGTCCCTCCCTTCTACTGACTGGCTCACTTGCGTTCTTTTTCAGTTTTACAGCTTTCTAATTGCAAGGCAGCAATGAGGCCATGAAGGCATCTGACTGGCCCATGTTTTAATTTTATTAGACCACAGGAAAAAACATGTTGTTCTTTGAAATGTTCAAGGTTTTTCTTGACTGTGATTACGCAGTTTTGATTTTCCCCCCATGTGGAACTCCTACACACCTACACACAATTCTGATAAGATATCAGAATTGTGATATCTCCTACACACAATTCTGATAAGATATAAGTGAAGTTTTATAGTGGCCACAATTTATAGAGTTTATGGTAGGCGAGATTTACGGTATATGGACTATTGTATATCTTTCTCAGTTTTCTGTTTGGCATGACAAAGCACAAAACACCACATATTCGTCAGACCAATTAAAAGAGGGAAATACTCACCTACAACGTAGCCCATATAAGCAGTTTAATGTAGATTCATTTACAAAAAAGAGATAGATGAAGCATCTCACCAACAACAAGTATTGGATTCAAACCCAAAGCACAGGCCAGTGCCATTTACAGGTGTGGCCAAAAGTATTCTTCCCCACTGTGTTATAAAATGCTTCAGAAATTAACATTGGTAAATAATCTTTGTGAAATGCAGGCATGGCATTGACAATCTGCAGATCATTACCCCAACAAATGTCCTACACATGGCTTTTGAATTGTCCTATGGTAAACACTCTCAATATGGATATAGTTGGGACTTCTCTATTGAGCTCTTTCGTTCCTCAACAGTCCCTGTAGATTTAAGGAAAAAATCTGGCCACACTCTTCGGGCAGAACTCTTCATCCCCTTTTATGCTTCTAGAGCTCCAGTTAAAGTCATTTTCCCATAAAGCACAGTCCAACAATATTAAATAATGGTAAAAGGACATCAGATTCAGCTCTAGCTCTCCGACTGTCATCAGGTTCTGTGAAATTTTACATCTTGTGCATGCAGGAATGAGGAGGAGACAGTGGTTTGTCTGACAACACCCTGTCAAAATGGCAGAACACAAACATTTAAAAGTTTTTGTAGGCCAAGAGGAGATCCCTGTCCTAACACAGAGGGCATGTGCTGTCTCCCTGGGGCTGTGCCGCACATGCTAGCTGTGTTTACATGGAAAGGTCTGTGCTGACATCCCTGTAAGACCTCATAAATGTGCTCTCCGACAGGGAGTGCAGCTGCAGAGTGGGAGCCTTGGACTGGCCATTCACATGTCTCTCTCTTCTGCTTTCATTTGCATTTTATAAGACAATAAATGTAGCTGCAGTGTTTGTCCAAGGTCAAGGGAGTAGAGCTGCGGTGAAAGGGGTTGTGAGCTTGCATGTTTCAAACTCTCCATAAGAGACCCATAGATCAAATGAAATACTCATTTATATCCACTGTTTACATTGACATGAGTGAAGCCAAAAGCCAGAGAACACTTTAGCTAAGCAGTTTATCTGTGCTTGAGTTGCAGTAGAATGGAAGAGTGAATGTAATGTGAGAGACATAGTGAGACTAGACTTGTGGTAGAAACACAAACACAGCATTACTAGTAGCTATAAAAGTACAGATAATGCTTCATGGCTCTCTGGAACTTGTAATCTTCACATAACAGCATCTTGAATAAATTGACTGTGTCTCCAAAAACTATTTTGGAATCTCAGGCAATTTAGGTCACACTTAGTGTTCTTTATATTTTCCATCAAATAATTTAAGGGCCAGGGGTTTATTTACTGCTTGACTTGTTGAAGGCCTAAAGCTTTTCTCAAAGCATCAGTGTCTGGCAATCACTCTGTTAATAGATCACAGCTGTGACAACATGAGGAAAGCTAAAACCACAACGACATCTGACCAGAATGCACTCAGCTTTGACAAGAAAATATCATCAGAATCATAAGGCCAAATGAATACTCATATAATGTTTGTTCAAAAACTTGGATTTATATAGGAAATTGGGCTACGGTATCTTATGTCAACACTAATAGTACTCAGAGTTTTTGTCATATTATAACTGCCACAAGCATTTCCTCATTATTATGACTGCTGCAGCTAGCTGGCGGTCACATTGTGTTTGACAAAGTTTTCTTCTTCTTCTTCTGTTTTTTTTTTCCACCAGTTTTTGGCCCATGACATCATATACTTCACTAATACACATGACACTTGCTATGTTTGTAGCCCCACATGTCTTGATGTCACACTTCTTGTAAACATTTCCCTTCTTAATAGTGCCCCCTGAAGTAAGGGAGGCTCAAAGCACTTTTTAAACAATAGTTTGAAAACCATTTTGCTAAACAATTATGAACTTTTTATAGCAAGTTGGCTTCTAGGAGGTAAACTACTCCATCTCATTATGATTCATTCAATTCAATAAAGATCAAAGCCATAAATCTTGCACTTCTTTAGCCAATACACTGCGATGTAAAGGCTCAAACTTAATAAACTTTCACACCCTGCACCCCTATCACATTTTCTAGAAGCATGCCAAATTTAATCCAGTTTCCATGGGGGCACTGCAACTAACACATTTCGTTTCACTTTGTTCTTGCTCTTTCTCTTACGTTATGTGGTGGTCATTAAGCACCACTATGTGGTACATCTAGTTGTTTAAAATATATTACTATCTATGGATAAGAAACTGTTACTGCACAGAGTAGATATTATGTTATATCAAGTATGTGTATCACTGTATTGCTTTTAAAAGCTTTAGAGGTCTAAACTGCTCCCTGTTTTAAAACTAAAAGTGTGCAAAACTATCAATCCTTAGCCTTTGATCTACAGTAGCCTTCTTCCTACTGTTTTATGGCTCCAAACTCTAGTGTCTGTAACCTCAGTTCTAAAGCTTGCACTAAATCATCTACCAGTTTCTGCACCTATCACTTTAAAGCTAGAACAGAACTGACAGGAGTGCCAGAAGCCAAGACCTCATATGGTTCAAGAGCACAACTGCTCATCTTTACAGAAGAAACCCTAGTGGAATGGAAGGCAGATGGCCCTGTGTTCCAGCTTTATAGTAACCTGAGGAATCATGACCTTCAAGCTGTCTGACTGGACTGCACCAGCAGACAGCTATGTGCACAAACTGTTCTGATAGCACAGGAAGTGAAATTGGAGGATCAAAAACAAGCTCGCTGAGATATTAAATGCATGTTTTTTACTTTCCAAATGGAATTTTGAGCTTTGTTGCACTTCACTGCCAGGAAATTGAATTGTCTTTATCAATCTCCTTTATGAATACATTCTGGGGTAAAACATTCTTCCAAGGTTATTTTAACATATAAAAGTGTTTTTATTATTCAGAGCAAGGATGCACTTGATGTCAATATGCCTATCATAGCTTCACGACAGCCTGTCTATCGTCTGTCTATTGACTGAAACAACACTGACATGTTCATGTGTGAAAGACTGTCTGCACCAAAGACTTTGTTATATGAAGGAATCTAAAGGAAAAACTATTCAGTGTTCACATATGTTGAATGATGCTTTAGTCTTTACTTTCTTGTTAATTTTTTTCATTGCTAAAGTAAAAATACAAAATTTCATGTGGCAGCATGGTTGCACAGAGTATAGCATTGCTGCTTTAGCATTGTTGTTTGGCCTGATATTTATCACAGAGTGTATGGCACAGTTGCTTTGATAAATGCTTTAAAATAAACTAAACTATCTAAATGAACTAAAACATAATTGTTTGTTACCATTATGCAAGTCAACTATTGTAAGTCTTCTGACCTTTCTTAAGCACAGTAAGAGATGATGCAAAGACAGCCTTACCTGCTTGGTTGGTTGTTATAGTGACGCTGGCATACTGACGCATGGCAGGGGCTAGAGAGGAAACTCCATTCTCTGCCTCAATCTCAAAAGTATAGTTCGTGTGTGCCAGCAAGTCAGCTACAGTCACTGTGGTGTTCATGAGGCCCGACGCACGGGGCAGGAAGCGCACAGCCCCTCTGCATGGCTCGCATTGTTTAGACCCAGCCAAACAACGCTTACACGCTACTTTAAACATCAAGTCCTTCCTGCCACCTGTGTCTTCTGGCCAATTCCAGTCCAGGATCACTGACGTCTCATTGATGACTGAGATCACGTTCCGAGGAGCAGAGGGGGGACCTAATAAAAACAAAATGTAGGCATAATACTATCCAGCAAGGAATTTAAATCTGTCCTGACATCTTATCAGTTTTCCTTAGCAATTCTGAAGTAGAGATGTTGTCCTTCATGTCTTATGCTGTATTGTAAATAAGGAATATAGAACCGCGTATCTTTTTGGTCTGGTCTTCTAAAGTTAGGGCATTAGTTCACATTTTAGGGGTATGTTTAAAGAGTGTTGTTATAAAAAAAAGGAAGTGCGGATAACATGCAGGCAGTCCGATTTCATCTGATTGCAAAAGCAGACTTACAAAAAAAGGGCTAAACATTTGCTGGGACTCACTGCTCTTTCCATATGATCACAAGAGCAATTTGAAATGAAATCTGAGGATAAGGGATGGAGCAAGACACTGAATCTGTCCAGACCTCAAACAAACCTAAATTGCTCCTGGCTCTGCTCTGAAGATGTGAGTAAGTGTGTGGGGGTTAAGCGAGGATTATGTTTCAAGATAAAAACTAGTGTTTGGTTGTTTGATTTGACATAAAGAATTTACACAGAGCACTGTTGTACCAAGTTCTGTCTGCTTAACTTTGACTAAGATCTGTTACAATCTCGAAAAAAAGATAAAGAATGAGGGAAGTATTCAACCTTGTATTAAAGAAAGTCTCATTGGACAAAGGAACCCCACACACACAAATATGCTTCAGGATTATGTAAGTCCTATCCGTTTTAACACTGCCATAAGTCAGCACTTAAGATCAATTATGAGATGCACTGTAAAGATGACATAATTACATGCATCATTAAAATGACTTTCTTTGCAGGGAAAGCAACTATTACTTAAATAGAAACAAATGGGATTTCTTTTTTTTTTAACAGAGCACTCTAGATATACTTAAACCTTCCTATCTAATACAGAGTAATCCAATAAAATCCTTTTCGATATCATAAGGATAAGAAAGGCATAAAGTCAATACAGACCACAGCCATAAACAATCTTGTCTGCTTACAGGTCAGGGGAAATGTGGAATTCTGTTGTGGGTTAACAACTTTGCCAGAGCACAGCATCCTTTGATCTGGGCTCATAATAGAAATCACAGTGTGCCATTTAATGTTAACACACTGGCCGGCCTGCAAACAGGAGCATGTGAGGTGCGCTGGAGTAAGCCATCCATTACACACACACATACACACATATACACACACACCCCTTCTGACAAGCAGTTCAGCTCTGTGCTCACTGAGGTGTGAATGTGGCATTCAGGGACACTATAGACTTAAATTAGCAGTGCTACCACAACGCTGAGCCACCACACATTCTGGGCTTGTGACTTTGAGAGTGTGACATATGAAGGGCTGTTTGTGTGGCGCTGAGAGGTAAATGGTTTGCATGGTATTGATTAATGTACCAGATATGTAACATCCGTTCCTTCCTACTGCAAGCCTTTTCCTCACGTTGAGGATTTATGCTATTGAAAATACAAGCTTTATGGGGTCATAAAAAGCAGGCGGGTAGAAATAAACAGACCTATTTTATATACTAAAAGCAGGCATAAATATGTGCACTTTTGAAATGCCTGACAATGAATAAACACAGGACCTTGCTGGCAGGCATCTACAAAGTTACACATAAATATTCAGTAGTGATATACACTGAAGTACCAGAAAAACTGGTACTGAAGCCTACGCAAAATACATAGCAACGCCGCATATGCACATCCTAGGTTACATCCACCAGTGCGTATATACAGTGCTAGACATCTGTAGAGCTATAGAAGCTTCTAGAGCTGGTTACACCATGAGAATGTCAAGTTATCACGATTTTGTGATTTTCAGCATGGCTTAATAGTTGGTCTCATGAGATGGGTCATAGCATTTCAGAGGTAGAAGTTTGGATTTTCATGTATGCGCATTTCAAGGGTGTAATGTGACTACAAGAATTCCGGCAAAACCTCGAACTTACGACAGCAGTATGACCGTTAAAAGACTCTGGGTGAACGTGACCAGCGTCTGCTGGCAAGAATCGTTTCATGTGATAGGCGTGCGACACTGCCTCAAATAACATTGCCATTCAATGCTGGGGCCTCAACAAGCATCAGCATAAGGACGTGTGCAACGTTCGCTCCAAGATCCCATGGGGGGACTGTCATTCATTCATTATCTTAACCGCTTATTCCTGTCCCCAGGGTCACAGGAGAGCCGGTGCCTAGCTGGTGGCATAGGGCACAAAGCAGGATCAATGCTAGACAGGGTGCCAATCCATCGTAGGGCACACACACACACACACACACTCACACATTAGGGGGACTTTAGAGACACCAATTAACCTAATATGCCTTTGGACTGTGGGAGGAAATCGGAGTACCCGGAGTAAACCCACGCAGACACAGGGAGGACATGCAGACTCCACACAGAAAGGACCCAGACCGCTCCACCCCCTGATTGAACAGAGGGCCTTCTTGCTGTGAGGCGACAGCGCTATCCACTGTGCCACCGTACCACCCTCATGGGGTGAATTACCAAGTATTAACTACCAGTTTTTCTGGTACTTCAATGTTTAACTGAATTTGTACTATGTAGCTAAATCATGGACTAGAGGCAAATTATATAAAATGCAAATATCAGTTGAACATCTTTAAAGAACACTAAATTAACTTTACATTTATAACAGATCAAATCCATGCTAAAATCTAATCGGTTCTACACTGAGTACTGTCTTTGTATCTCAGGGGAATCTATGAAGATAAATGTTTCTGTTTGCGGTCCACTGAAACTAATATAATAAGGGTGCTGAAAAAAATAGATTCTTTAAAGAATTGCGATTCCTAGTCCTGGCGATTCTGAATCGATTCACAATGGCCAGAAATCGATTTTAAAATGCGTTTAAGTTTTATTTTTTTGCTGCTCCTACTCCTGAGCGTACTGCATATCGCATTACGTGTCCGCTCGGCCACTGTAGAAGAAGGCCGTCTAGGCCACCATACAGCAAGCTAGTTAGCCAATGGAGTCCGCTAGCATAGTGCAGGAAGCATAGAGCAGGAGGAGAGCGTGAATCAACCCGGCCTATCATCGCTAAAAGCCAGTGTTTGGGCACGCTTTGGATTCTACAATGTCCCGGGGAGAAAGAGCTTGACATGAGCACAATTGTTTGCAAGGAGTGTAAAATTAAATTGAGGTTCTTCGGAAACACGACAAATGCGCGGGCCCATTTGGCACGACATCACCCTGAGCTAAAAGAAGTTGAAAAAAAATATATAAAATAATGCAAAAAGATTTGATACAGTAAGGAACCTAAAAGTATTGTTTTTAATAAATGTTTTATTTGTTTACATTGTCTTTTCATCTTGTCAATCACATAATTTAAACAAAATTTATAGACCGTTTGAATAGAAAAATCGTTCCTGAATCGAAAATTGATTCTGAATCGAATTGTGACCCCAAAAATCGGAATCAAATCGAATCGCCAGACAATGAGAGATTCGCATCCCTACAATATAACTTCCTTTCTTCTATGCAGTTTAAAAAAGAGACTTATTAAAATTATGAGGACATCTAATGTCCAAAACGCAAACGAAGAGCAGGTTATGTGCTTAGGTAAAAGCAAATTGTCAGAACGGCTCATGATGCCACAAATATGTATGACATTTTATCAGCATTACACAACTGCTTTAGATGTCATGTAAAAGATACAGTTTTACACTTGGCCACAGAATACAATATTTTTGTCACATTTTTGCATGTGAATCAGCTCTGATGCAATGCCACGATTTATGGATAATGTGCAGTGGAATGACATATATAGAAATGTATATCATTGGCTGTGTACCATCTGCAGCCTTGTCTATAAAAGAGAATGGACTAGCTTGCTTCACAGAGCATGCTCTGGGAGACTAATTGCCCGGGAGACACAATGTCTAATTGGACTAATATCAGGAAAATCAGAAAACTAATCAGACTGAGCCAATAAAAATCCATAAAGCACAAAACAAGCTCTATAATTCCTTCAGATTTGGTGTGGAAACAGTTTAAATAAAAACTGGAAAATTCTGTTTAAATATACACCGATCAGGCATAATCTTATGACCAACTCCTTTTCTCTATACACATTGTCCATTTTCTCAGTTCCACTTAACATATAGCTGCACTTTGTAGTTCTACAACTACAAAGTATGTAGTCCATCTTCTCTACTTACTTTGTTACTCCTCTTTATTCTGTTGTCCAGTGGTCAGGACCCCCACAGGACCAGCACAGATCAGGTACTATTTGGGTGGTGGATCA
>JAOVVH010000058.1:14528704-14546336 GCA_028566435.1 Scorpiodoras heckelii | reverse complement strand
TCAGCACCTCTGGGATCTCCTTCAAGACTGTTGGAGAACCATTTCAGGTGATTACCTCATGAAGCTGATTGAGAGAAAGCCAAGAGTGTGTAAAGCTGTAATCAAAGCAGAAGGTGCTACTTTGAAGAATCTAAAATCTAAAACATATTTTGGTTTGTTTAACACGTTTAAGTTTACTACATGATTCCTTATGTGTTCCTTCATAGTATGGATGACTTCAGTATTAATTTACAATGTAGGAAAATAATAAAATAAAATAAAAACATTAAATGAGAAGGTGTGTCCAAACTTTTGACTGGTACTGTATATTAAGTGTTTGTTTT
The DNA here is from genome assembly GCA_028566435.1 of Scorpiodoras heckelii. Lineage (NCBI taxonomy): Eukaryota > Metazoa > Chordata > Actinopteri > Siluriformes > Doradidae > Scorpiodoras > Scorpiodoras heckelii. The sequence goes on along the minus strand of JAOVVH010000058.1, from coordinate 14,546,013 downwards.
AATGAATGCAACAGTTATAAAGGAGATAAAGTCATTAAGAAGAATTACTGCCAATGATTTTGGGAATGTAAATGATCCTTCAATTCTATATTATGCAGACAGAGTAATAAATATTAACCACCCTATTAAGAGTGTTTATTTAATTTCCAGCTGAATTTGAACAAAGTTGAAGTATGTCCTCATGAGAGAGAAAAGAAACATAATTGTAAGAGCCATTACAGAAGGTCAGGACCATTCCATATGTTACCAATTCCCCTACTAAGAAACCCATGATATGGGAAATGCATAACTTATTCTTGATGAATGAATCATAGCAAAATTGCTGAACTAACTAATTGGATAGAATTTCACCCATAATACCACCAAGTCCTATTGGGTGTTTTTAGAAGGTAATACAGCAAGTTATGCTGGGAAGACAGGGGCTTTAGATAGATCTAGAAGCTAAGTCATTTCCAGTTATTTTCCTTCACTAGACTGTGTGCCATATCAGATTTTTTTTTTAAGAGCCTTGTTACTAGTAATTAACACCAATGAGTTCCATTGTAGATCCAAGTAAAGTTCCGCTCATAAATGCTGCCACCTTGACCTTTCATACCCAGCAACCAGCTCCTAAGAGCCCTTTCAACCTGGTGAAGCTTCCCATGATAGTACTTTGGGCTGTGGCAAGATGGGGCCGAAGCAGGACACAGAGTGTCAATGTGGGGCTGTGCCACAGGGTCAGACCCAAATAAAGCCTTTCACAAACAGTAGGGTGAACTCTATTACAGATGCAAATCCAAGCTCCATGTAAAGATTGTTTCAGGGGAGCTCATTTATGTCTGTCTTAGCACATTTCAGCAGCTCGTTTAAACTGCTGCTATTGTTCGGACTCCTTCACTGATTTCCTTCCCTGCTAGCATCAGACAAAAGAATTATATGAACATCTTTGTTGCTGCCATTATACGGCATATCAGAGTTGTAGCATGAATATATTAAAGTTTAGCCATGAAAAGAAAATTTAACCCATGCTGCACAGATTTATGGGCCAAATATTGCAACATTGAAATATATGTTGAATCCTAGAAAACAAGGACACCTTACTATACTGGCTGCTGCCATTCCATCTTCAAGAATGCAGGCATTTTGTCATTCACTAATGCGCTCAATTGGAGGTGGTTCTCGTAATTATTTAGCATGCACACAAAGACACTGCTGGCTGACCTACAAAATGGTGTCAAGACGGGCTATTATTTCCATAATGAAAGGAGAGGAGGTCTTCTAAAGGGGTGAGGAGTTCAATAGGCTCAGTAGTCAAGACTAAGGTAGTTGTGGTTGGACATGTCTCTATTCAGCTGCATGGTTCACCTCAGAGCAAGTGAAAGGGCCAGAGGCCAGCAGATCTGCAGTCTAAACAGGTCACCACCAATGCGCCTCAATAAGAAAGCCCTCAAAGCCTGTTAGCTCAGTCTGTGCTGCATCTGAAAACATCAAAGCAAGGCTTTCCAATGAGCACATTTGAAAAGGAAGGAACCGTTCTGATTAAATTAACTATAAACAATACTAAATATAGAACATTTACACATATCTGTAATTACAGTTGTATGTATGTTTTAGCTAATTGATTCATGGCACAAACATGAGCCTGGTCAAGCTCATGTAAAAATGGTATTACCGGTACATGTCCAAAGTGCAATTCCATGCAAATCCATGCAATCCAAGGCATATTGCTGTTTTCTTACATTCCTTGTAGCACGCAAAAGACGGTTTTCCTGCTGTTTGTGTATAGACTAGCCATGGTGGCTATGACTCCTTAATGACTGTGTTTGAACGTGCATTGAGGCTGGTGAACTGTCACTCTGAGTTTTCTGTCCTAAGCTACTTAATGATTTAGCACCCTCCTTTATTTCACTGTCTCATTCTTGTCTATTCTACCTCTGCTTCCCTCTCCATCACTGAAGACCAAGAGATTGGATTGAGATTCTCAGGGGCCCCATTTGTGCTCTGTGCAGCTTGGTGTTTTCCTCTCTTTCATTAAATTCAAAACAGGATGTATCCCAAGAGAGTGGCTAGGATGGGCTGGACTAACCACTGTGCTTAGTCACATAGAGCTGTGTTCAGGGTCTCTCTCCTAGATGTTTTGTGAAAAAATCAGCTGTTGTGTGCACAAGGACTTACACAGTTTGTGGATCTTGTGAAACTGGAGATTTATTGGATGTTACTTTATAATTTCCACAATGTATTTGCTGAAAATTTTGTTCGAGGTTGTGTTACTGATGGTATAACACAAACCATGGTCTCCTAGATGCTGCTTGTTTTTTAGCATCCAAACTGCTGCATTTAAATCGATTTCTAAATGACCATGCTCTTAATTAGCTTGTAAACATCATCTCATTCTGTTTAAAATTAATGGTAACAATAAAATTGACAATTAAACATGCAATTAACAAAGAAATATGTTTTGATTTAATGGCTCTCTAAGCTTTAGGGATAAATTTTATGAATTATAATAAATTGGTTGACTACCAAGACTGCTTTGAAACATAATACTTTTGCAATATGCTAGATTCTGATCTTATTGCACTATATTTCAATATTTCACATGGTTTATGATGGTACTAAGTAACAGATTTCAACTTATTCCTTCAATCCAAGCAAGACGGAGCTGCTTTATATCCCAGGAGATGCTAGTGTTCATTGTGATCTCTCATTTTCCTTTGAGAACTCCCTGATCACTCCATCATCAGAAGCATTTAGCCTTGGAGTAGTTGTAGATGATCAACTCTCTTTCACAGCTCATGTTGCTAACCTGACCAGGTCATGCAGATTTATCCTTTACAACATTCGGAGAATTCAACCATTTCTCTCCAGGGAGGCCACCCAGGTTCTTGTTCAGTCTCTTGTCATCCCAAGACTTGACTGCTGCAACCCCCTTCTGGCTGGTCTTCTCATGTATGTCATCAGGCCCCTGCAACTGATCCAGAATGCTGCAGCTCGACTGGTATTTAACCTCCCCAAGTTCAGCCATGTCACTCCATTGCTGCTCACCCTTCACTGGCTTCCTCTAGCAGCTCGCATCAGATATAAAACCCTGATGCTGGCCTACAAAGCCAAAAATGGTCCAGGCTCTCCCTACCTGATGGCAATGGTCAAAGCGTGATGCGTACCTAGAGTCCTTCGTGTCCCAAGTATGGCTCGACTTGACCCACCATCATCCAGGATACGTGGGAGGTAAGCATCCAGACTTTTCTTTGTTCTGGCACCAAAGTGGTGGAATGAACTCCCCCTGAATGTCCGAACAGCTGAATCACTTGCTGCCTTCAAACGCAAACTGAAGACCCACCTCTTTCGAAAGCACTTATATGAGAACTAACTAAAATCTTTTACTGCACTTACAGCAGCCATTGTATTGGCTATGTATCATCTTCACTGGTTCTGTGTAATTTGGGTTATAGGACTTATCTTGTAATTTTATTAGGTAGTGTATGACTAATTTCTAGCATTATTATAGCTCAAAGTAGCCTGAATTCAGGTCTACCAGATTTAGCTTTGGATATTCCAAGTTTATGACTAAGCACTTTTGTAAGTCGCTCTGGATAAGAGTGTCTGCTAAATGCCATAAATGTAAATTTAAATGTAATACAGTACATTATATCATATAGTTGCATAGTGAAGACAGAACACTGAGTCTAAATAATCATCTTTTATCTCTGGGTATTACTCAGATTCACTGGAGAGCAGAGATGAAGCAGATTTTCCACAGCATGTCCAGTGTGAACCTTAACCCCTCTAGTGGTTGCTTTACACTGGAGCTCAGCTTAGTAAATTTTAAATAAATAAATAAATAAATAAATAAATAGCTTTGTCCAATCCTAAAGGGTTATTTATATTAGGGTTAATTAACAATGTATTAAAAAATTTGAGTTTTACCATAAAACTAAAGCTTTTTTATTGTTAGAATACAATAGGTTTGTGATGTCATCCTCATATTCTGGTAAGTTTGTTTTTCTTGGTACTGTGGTGATCAACTTTGGGAATTAATCCTGCTGATTGCCCTCGTAGGGTTTCCCACAGACCTGTGAGTCTCTGGAGAGTCTGTGGTTTCCTTTTGCCTCAAAAACAGGCAGACAGTTCTACCACAGACATTTGGCAACTAATTCAAACAAAGCCATCTACAGGCTAGTTACATTATATATTGAGCAATACCTGTACTATAGCATATATTAAAGAAGTACACAAAATAAAAGTGAATGATTTCAAACACAATGGCTGTTTTCCAGTATCAGCTAGGAACAAATTATTAAATGCCTAGATGCTGAAGTGGTGATTCCCAGTGGCCTGAGGTCATTTATGCACTTATCTTACAAAAGGTCTATCTTAATATGAAGCCATCCTACAGTGTTTTCTCTTCTCCAACAATGTAATCCAAGGATAATATTTGTTCAGTGACACAGCCCTCTATGGGAACTTGATTGACAGATTCAGACCTGAATTAATTTCCTGGGAAGGCACATAAACATTAAGTTTCTTGTGCTTTCAGAGTTTTTAATGCATTGGGAAAAATCTAAATTGCTTTTGGGGGTTCTGTTGTAAATAAGAAAATTCAGACATTCCATTTGATAAGTATTTACCTCATTGCAGAGGCTCACACACTTATAAAGCAATTATCACGCTATTGTCTGCTCCACTTCACTTTCCCAACTGTTTAACATTTAGTACAAATATTTGTATAAAGTGCTGAAAAGTGGGGTACTTTAGCTGAAACTCATCAGAGTAGTTCAGCTGCATTCCTATGAACCCACAACCCTGCCATTTTGGCTAATATATGTGGGTCTTTATGCAAAAAACGCACAGTGCTATTGTTAGCCTCCAGTTCCCACTGAGGGCCTGCCAGATTGGAGTGCCAAACTCCTCCTGACAACATGGTGTAAAATCCTATTTGCATTGTATTTGTCTATGGAATCCTCAAGTCTTTGAGCCACAGACTCCCCACCAACCATCCCACTGCCAACCACTTCATCTTCATCACTTCTATCTCCCTGTGTCTTTCTCTCTTTAGCCTGCACACTCTTACAAACATGCACACTTTTCTCACTCTCTCTCCACTAGTTTGCATACATTATCAGAGATTCACCACCCACAATCTTTAATCAACACTCTTTAACTACGCTGTTCACAAGTGATCACATAAATAATGAAGGAACCAGGCATTGCAAGTTAATGACTGTAGTCAGTTTTCCTGGAAGAGTGATTTAATGTGGATTAGGGGAATTTGGGAGCCTTTTTAGGAAGACTTTATGATATGCAAGACTTTATGACTTAATGATATACCTATCCAAGCAGAGCACCACCCCAGTGTAACACACAAACCCCATTTCCAAAAAAGTTGGGAAACTTTCTAAAAAAGTAATAAAAGCTGAAATGTGTAATTTGGAAATTCACTTGAATTTCAATAGAATTTTATTTAACAGACAAAATGACAAAGAAAGGATTTTCATTGTTTTCACTGACAAGCTTAATTGTATTTGTTAAATATAAACAAATTTAGAAAACACACTGAAAATCTTAACTTTGTCCTTATGTCTGCTAAATAAAGGTTGAAGTCAATAAACAAATTACAGATTTCAGTTTTTATTACATTTATAGAAAGTGTCCCAACTTTTCTGGAAATGGGGTTATTATATACACGTATATAAAAGCTTATCTCTCTTCCCGACAGTGGGAAGCCCCCCTTGAACTCTTGGCTTGTAGAAACTTGCCAGAGCGAGTGAAAGTGAGGGGACAATATTTCCTCACATCTTCCCTCCCATAGACCTGGACACAGTGGCATGTTATTCATTTACACTTCCTGGCTTGGGGAAAACTCTGTGGGTACAATCAGTGAGATGACTCTATAGGGAATTCAGTGGCCTGAAGCAGGCTTTTGTGCAATGAACATCAGCCCTTCTTTTCTCCAGCATTCGGAACAGCAATGTTAAGTCAGAAGTGACAGAATGTGTTTTTATTAGGTTTATTATTAGGTCAGCAGTATTAGTGTGTTCAAACTTCAGACTTTTAATTTCCTTTTCTTTAATGAATCATAATAGTGCTTTAGATCAGTGTCGAAAAAAAGTCGTTAACTGTAAAAAACAAATCAGTATTCATATTATGGAAAGCAAAGACTTATTTATTAAGGATTAAAGCTTCAAACTGACAGAAAACAGCTAGAGAGTGTCAAATGTGTATTATTCCCTCACATCGGTGACAGATACATGCAATACAATGTCCTGGTATTCATCTAAATTCTTTATCTAAGGCTCTGTGGAAACTTACCACAGCCTCCACTTAGGGCTGCCAGTGAAAACAAATCATCTCAGCAATCAGGCCCGCCAGTCCCCCGCTGTTGGTGAGGAGTGGGATATAATGGATTTGAGTAATGAAAGACGACTAAAATTGGGGCAAGCGATCCCTGCAAGGCCTCATAGAGCAGGTGCAGGAGGACAATGGCCTCTAAAACCCTGGCCTCGAGCTAAGTACAAGCCAGGCTGTCCAAATGAAGGGTCCTGGCCATAATTGAGTTGCTGAATTTGCCACTCACTGTCAAGGCAGGTGTTAAAAGCAGAGGTAGTGAGTGTTGTGTGCACACCCATGCAGTGTGCTACAGTCCCTCAGCTGCAGATACTGCTAGAGAGGAAGCCATTATTCATCCATCTCATTACTCCACATTTACAGCCTGCTGCTGCGTGTTTTACTACATACTCTAAACCCTAGCGTAAATGCACGCCAGCCTTTCTATTAGGCTTTATGGGAAGACGATCACTATGCCACGAATGACTTTTATTTACAGCCTCACCTCAGAGCTCAGATTCAGACTCTGGAGCTTTGGTTGCCTTCCTGAAGTTTTAGCCCTGCTAGATTTTCTTCATTGTTAGATAACAGTTGAAAGGACTGTCTGCAAGTGAGTCAACAGGAAAATTGAGTGTCAGGAATGATGAATGCAAAGTGTTTGAGCATGTCTAAATAATACAGCATGTAGATGTAACTGCAGTTTATAGTCAGTTATTTTGTACTTTTTTTGCAGAAGCACGATCTTAAAAACACAACATTTTCAGACATTCTAAGCAACCTGTGAGTGAAGGCAGTAAAGCGGCAAACAATCTGAGTGCTTCAGCAAACAGTCTGTCTGGATAGAGAGGTTTGGTTGTATCTAAGCAGTAAGCAAAGACAGCAAGTGGGTGGATAACTCTGTGAGTTTTCAGTCATACACATTATTTAATAAATAGTAGTCAAGTCAAGACAACCAGATGTAGTGTAATGTATAAACCATACAGTATACTGTATGTGATATAATGTATAAACCATTCAGGTTCAACAATCTGATCATGGGAAAATTCCTGAGGATTTCTGTGCAGTAGTTTTTATTAGTTTGCAAGCACTCCACAAGCAGCAAGTGAAACCCCAGGTAAAAAAAAATCTCTTTAGAAAGAATTGAAGCATAATGGACATCAGAGGGTCAATCTAGCACTAGTTTTGATCCTTTAAAAATTCCAGATAAACTAAGAGATAATAGGGAAATTCTATCTCATGAATTCCCTCTAGTCCATTTTTCACATTGGTAATGAAACCATGCCTTTCCTGATATACACCGATCAGCCATAACATTAATACCACTGACAGGTGAAGTGAATAACATTGATTATCTCACTACAATGACATGTGTCAAGGGGTGGGATATATTAGGCAGTGAATAACAGTGAGCACTCAAAGTTGATGTGTTGAAAGCAAGAAAAATGGACAAGTGTAAGGAACAGAGCGACTCTGACAAGGGCCAAATTGTCATGGCTATACAGCTGGGTCAGTGCATCTCCAAAACTGCAGGTCTTGTGCAGTGTTCCTGGTATGCAGTGGTTAGTACATACCAAAATTGGTCTAAGAAAGGACACCAGGTGAAAAGGTAGCATTGTCATGGGCAGCCAAGGCTCACTGATGCGCATGGAGATTGAAGGCTAGCCTGTCTGGTTCGATCCCACAGAAGAGCTCCTGTAGTAGAAATTGCTGAAAAATGTAATGCTGGTTATGATAGAAAGGTGTCAGAAAACATAGTGTATCACAGCTTGGTGCGTATGGGGCTGCTTAGCTGCAGACCACTCTGAGTGCCCATGGTGAACCCTGTACACCACTGAAAACACCTACGATAAGAATGTGAGCATCAGAACTGTACCAAGGAGCAATGGAAGAAGGTGTCCTTGTCTGATGAATCATGTTTTCTTTTACATCATGTGGATGATCAGTTGCTTGTATGTCAATCACCTCGGGAAGTGATGGTACCAGGAGGCACTATGGGAAGAAGGCAAGCTGGTGGAGGCAGTGTGTTGCTCTGAGCAATGTTCTGCTGGGAAATGTTGAATCCTGGAATTCATGTGGATGTTTCTTTGACATGTAATACCTACCTAAACATTGTTTCAGACCAAGTATACCCCTTCATGGCAATGGTATTCCCTAACGGAAGTGGCCTCTTTCAGCAGGATAACACTGCAAAAATTGTTCAGGAATGAATTGAGAAGCATGACAACGTGTTGACTTGGCCTTCAAATCCCCCAGATCTCAATCTGATCAAACATCTGTGGAATGTACTGGACAAACAAATCCAATACATGGAGGCCCAACCTTGAAACTTACTTAAAGACTTAAAGGATCTGCTGCTGATATCTTGGTGCCAGATACCACAGCACACCTTCAGAGGTTTTGCGGAGTCCATGCTTTGAAGGGTCAGAGCTGTTTTGGTGGCACAAGGGACACACACAATATTAGGCTTTTATTAGGTTTTAATGTTATGATTGGTGTAACTCTACATAGACAAATACCTGCGTTTAGTTGTAATTCTAATATAATATACCTGATCCAGTAAATCGAGGCTTTCCATAAAATCTGAATATTTGAGTCATGTGTAATGAAGCATAGCCTACTCCTGTGGGTTTTTTTTCTGATGTATAAAAAATATACAGCACATCCTACTCAGTGAAAATTTCCTGAAGTTGATGGCATTGTATCTCATTTATAGCAAATTAGGGTCCTGAAAGGGTTGATTTTTGCTGGCCTTATGGAAAAACTACATACATCTCTCAAGTCATATTTTTTTAACATGTGAGGGTCATGAAGTTGTGCATGTGCATGACCTACAAAACGTTAATATGTGGAAATAAAATAATCAGAAATAAAAAAAAAACACACATGCCACACTGGACAAATTAAAAACATGTAATTGAATGAATCATGCAAAAATCAAATGTGGAAACAATGTGTTACAAAAAATGCGAATTGTCTAAAACCCACTTAAATATAAATTTCACATCTGAATCATGTGATTATTCACATGTAAAGTTTTCGTGACTTTTCTGTGGAGATGAAATAACAGACTGTAGTTTAACTTCACTTTTGTATTAAATATTTGTAGATTTCCAAATATACGTACAGAGCAATTTGAACATAATTATTGCAGTCCGTTCTCACTGCACAGAATCATCTTCTCAGAAATTATTCTACATGCACGAATCAATTTTGACAAATGATACATTTTGACACCCAGCACAAGATAAAAAATCACAGAACAAAGCAATAATCTTATGCATTCTCTCACACAGGCATTAGCAGAAATTACATGCATAGATGAGTGAACTGTAAACAGAAATTCTGTTGAAAGTGTTCAATGTGCAGATTCTTTATGCCACCATGGTACCACTTTATTTTTCTAGTGTGTCATATTCATTAGGTCTGCATAACCAAAATATCAGATACAAAATTATTAAACGCTAATATGCAAACATACTACTTATTTCATTCACTGAGACATTCAGTGGATCTGTCTCACAGAAAGTCCTCTCTTATTTACAATTATCACAAATTAGATTCAGAATGATTATACTGATGTGCATTCAGACTAAATCTCACAGAGGATCAATACACAACATACCTTAGTTTTTGGGTTAGTTTTTGTCAATGGTACAACAGTAAGTGTTCTAAACTACTTTATTTTAAATGTTTTAGATTTGTAGCATGGATCATTTTATCATAGAATACAGCATCAGCTAAAATGTGTGGCCAGAAGCTGTTTTCTCCCAAACCAATATGCTTTAATGGATTTCAGAATGTGGTATTATTTTGTCTTTCAATTTCCAGCTCAATCACCTTAAATTTGCAAGCATCATGATTGCCTGAGGGCTAATTCTGGATTTGGTAACAGGAAGCATAAAGCATAAACAGCATATGTTGTGAATCTCATTTTCATTTCATGCAGTGCTTTCTTTTTCTTTTTTTCTTTTTTCTTTTGGATTTCACAAATTCTAGAAATCATTTTCCAAAAGAAAAAAAATGCTAAATATTAATCATTATTAATATTTATGTTTAATATAATTGTTTTGTAGGATAGTCTTGTAATACAAGCATGAAGAAAATGATTGCTAAAAACTATGGTGCTCTATACCCTTAATTATATTAAGTATTTACTAAAAGAAGGACATATGGTCTCACTGTCCGTATCTTATTGTTGCTGGTCAGAAACTCATTGCAAAACCACTGAATGTATGCAAACAGAGGTCAGACATAATTAATGTGGAAGACCACATCTTTTGTTGACTTTTCAAAGTGAGTCATGTTGGATGTGTTTACGCATGAACAAGCACAAAGCAGGCTGAATGAGGACAAATACCCGTCAGTCAGCACTGAGGACACTTTCACTGCGTCAAAAGGCGTACCAGTAAAACTGCCTGCTGAAGAAGCTCAGCAGTCCATCTGTCTTTAGACATTGGTCATTCTGGATCTTCTCACAGCCAGTTAATGTGTGGGTGGCCCAAACAAGGCTGATGCTCAGACCTCCCCCCTTTTTTCAAGAGAAAGAGCATGAATTAAGCCTAGCATTTGCGAAAATTGCAAGTAAAAAAAGATAAAGGCCAGTAATCATTAACAACTGCTTGTAAGATGGTTACCCTTCACAAATGCTTCCCAAGATGAGGATATAAAACCAACAGTCATTTTCTCTTTCATTTTCAAAGACAAATACTGAAAGGCAATAAATGTGTGACGAGGTGAAACAGTTATAACCCTGACAGGGATTACATTGTTTGTGTTGTTTCGTTCATCGTCTTCCCATTTTCATTGCCAGATTCAATCTAATATATGCAACACTGCTTTATCTCCATGTAACCAAGGTCATTCTTGGTCTGCACTGATAAACAGCTGAAAACAGGCACAATGTCATAAATAACTCAGTGCAGTGCTTGCTATAATGAGACTTCTTCTAGGTGATCATTAGGATAAAAACATAATCCCATCAATAATGTTTGTATGAGGGGCCCCCAAAATACACCTCCAGCCCCATCACCAGCTTCCTCTCCCCGAAGAATCATCAGGGTGCTGTAATTTCCTTTGCATCCAGAATGTAGATGGACCTGCATCTCATCATTGGGCCTGACACAGCTTGGGCAATGAAGATGGAGAGATAATGGCCTTTCTGTGGCTTTCTGTGATTGGTCAGAAAAAAGGAGGGGGAATTTAATATGCAACTTTTTTGTCCCTCTTCATTGTTTGGACTCCTCCTTACAGTGACATCCATTGCACAGCATCAGTGGACCATTGCTAACAGTCCAACAGCCATATTATTCACACAGACAAGTCTCTTTCAGATCCCAGAGAGAGGGAACAAGGTTAGATTGAAAGGTAATGAGCCTATTAATTAAAGGCCTTACATAGAGACTGGCATGGTTTAGTGTCCTTCCACAGGCCTAGTCTCCCTCACAAATTCTTTTTTAAAGAGGGCAGCTGTCTCTGTAAAACAGTCACACACTTATTCAGCTGCACTCTCTCTTAATTTCTCTTCAACACACACAAACACAGACTTTCTCCATCTCCCTGGCTGGTGTCACTTATTTCAACTTCCAGATCCACTTCAAATTTTCTCTCACTCATATTAAATCAAAACATCAAGATACATGTCAACAGTAACACTGTCAACAATTGCCCATGGAAAAGCATAAATTCAGATGATCATAATGTGCTCCACAATGAACAGTTATGTAATAGTTTTTAATATTGTAGAATGTGAGGTAATTTAAAACCTGATTAGTAGTGGCACAAGAGAATAGCTGCAATGTATGAAAAGATTTTTTTTAAATATAGGGCATCTCACAGTTAAAGTCTCTTTTTTCATTTTCTGTTGTTGTAATGACAGGCAGACTAGACAATTAGGCAAATGTTTCTAATGTACCGGTATGTCTAGACATACATTACAGCAGGGAGAAATGGCTCAAGATGGCAAATCTCAAGGTAATCAATGCTGTCCCATTATCATCTGACACAAAGATGGACACGCTGCATCTTGCTGGGTTGTTTGTGCCTTTTACACAAAGACAAAAAGTGTAAGTTGCAAAAGGCACTATAGAATAAACTATAGATGAAGATGGGGAAGTTTGGGCACAATTCCTTCTATGAAGGAGAAAGTTCTGTTAACCTGAACTTCCATCTCTGTGGTCCACTGCACAAGCAATATGATATCTCTATTTGTTTTTCTTTCTTTCTTTTTCTTAATATCCTGCAGTGTATGCTCACAATGGCTTTTTATGACAGGATAAACTACAACAATTTTTACTACACTTTTAAGAACCACAATACTCCAAACACAAACCTCAACCCTAACCAAATGCACATAAGAGAAAAGAGCCTTTTAACCAGTTGTTTGGGAAAAATTCCTGAACCTTATCCTAGATATGCAACATTTTACGGTGAATGGACTGTGACATAATTTTAGCTCCCACATTTAGATCAGCACAGTTTATAGACACTCTGTTTCATTTGGAAACATACTTGGTGCATCTTCATTTGTATGATATGAGAGCTAACGACCAAACTCACACAAATGTCACACAAAACTATGGAATCCATATGGACTAATGGTACTTTGAAACATTGGCTTGTGTTGTCTCCTACAGGGTCTTTCACCCGGGATGTTTTGATTTATTTGAGATGAGAGAACAATGGCGATAGAGAATATGAGGTGATAAAAGGGGAGACTGTGAGGCTCTTCGGCCATTGATCAGCCCAGGGCAGCCTGACCTTCCGAAATTACAGCCTCGGATACAAAGTGGTTGCATCAATTTCAGTGAGGCAGAAACATACACCATTGATTTTTACTGAGAACCACAGCACTGTATTAAAAGGACATATACCAAGCTGGACCAAATTCCTTAATGGGGTTTAATGGATCAATATGAGCTTGTTGAAATCAGCAGTATGAATTTGGTCTAAATGCATGATGAAGAATATCCACTTTAATTTCTACAACAATGTTTGTTTGGGAGACTTTACGATTCACAGAAATCCGAACTCAAATGTCAAAAACTGAGAAATGCAAACATAGTACGTAGTTACACTTGTTAGCTGCATAAATGGTATGACAGTCATTGATGAATACTGCAGTTTGAATTTAGTAATGTGGAAAAGATTACATAACCAGATCGTAGGGGCACCATCTCCCTCATACACGAAGTGAGTAGGCCTCAAAAAGAACTTGCAGTTTTCTAGATACACTGTTCAAGAAACAACAATTTAGAAATCCTTATTTCATTCTTATGGAATGGCTGCCAGACAAAACTTCTGCACGTGGTTGGTAAAATCTGTTTATAAATGTGTGAGACAAGAAATGTTGATAAAAACTGGAGCCTTGCTGTAATTTCAATTGGTTTATTTACTGTTTAATGCCTAATGACTTGGCTAATGCAAATCTGATTCTGATTCTGATTTGTGGGACAGAGACAGGTCATATTGAGTGTGAATTGGGAAGGACACTACCTACTGCATTTATCCTGTTCATTCATTCATTTTCACAAACTGCTTTATCTGGTCAGGATCACTGTGGTTAAATTACATATTATTTTATATTTTGTCAACTAGAACAAAGATCATTATAAATTATCTAACACATGTACAAACAAAAATAACTCTAGGAAGGGGTGGGTTTAGTCTGGATTAGAAACAGTCCCGTATCCACAAATCTACTGGGAATTTCCTAACTCTTGACACCTTCCCACATTACAGACAGAACAAAAACACCCTTCTTTGTTTTCTAACACAGTGGTAGCCAATCTATCTGGAGGAAACAAAACTATTTAAACCATTTCCTTACCTGGGACAGCCACTTTGATGGTATCTTTAGTTTAGTTTTTTGTCTTCTTACAACTATGTCCTTAATATTTCCTCCTCAATAATAGAAATCCCACAAGAGCCAATAAGGTGGCTTGGCAAATCCAGGGACCTCACTTAACTAAGCCTTCTCAAGTTAGAACAGAACCCAATGTCAACATTTGGTGTTTTCAGTGACCTCTTCAACCTAACCTGATATAGCGATTTCATGGGAGCCTGATACTTCACAGAGAAAATAAATACATTTTCTATGCTGAACTGAAAATTCTGAGTGGGTTTCTTCACTGAGAAGTCAGAAGACATCTAAATGTCTTATCCTGGGATTGAAAGTGGATAGATACAGAGCATAAGGACATTTTCTGTCATGTGTGTATAAACACATGAATTCGGACCAGAAATAACAAAGATGACTTAATGTGTCTTCTGCTGAAACCTTACAGTACCTAGATACTTAGAGTGGTATGAGACCTAACAGCTCATTTGACTTCACAAAAATAAATTGAAAAAAATAGGTGCATTGAAACAACACACATAAAACCCTGAATTCATCAGCAACTCACAGAACATTGTAGCAGTACATGTTACAATTATAGTTATACAGTCACACACACATACTGTAAACTACTGCTTGAAAATATATTCATTATTCATCAGAGTCAGAGGGTGATAGATACCTGACATTATAACCAAAGCCATTCTCTGTTGAATCTTAATTTCAATTTAACTAAATTTGCTATATGGTCATTGGGGAATTATAATGAATTTAAATACATCCTACAGCATAAATGCATATGAATTAAAGTTACCTCACAAACCATATCAAATGACTTTAAATGGCATTTTCCTTAGGGTTTTCTTGTTTTTTAAGGACAATACTATGCGTGAAATGATGAAATTTAATCAAATATTTTTTTTAAATTATATTTTCTGTATGTTTAATTGTTTTCTCTTCAACAGTCAGAAAGTGATGAAAGTTAGTGATTTCTTAAGTCTCACACACATACAATGATCAGCCATAACTTTAAAACCACCTGTTAATATGCAGTTTCAGATCCCCCTTGTGCTGCCAAAACAGCTCTGACCCCTCGAGACATGGACTCCAAAGGTCTGCTGTGGTATCTGGCACCAAGACATTAGCAGCAGATCCTTTAAGTGCTGTAAATTGTGAGTTGGGGCCTCCATGGATCTGACTCATTTGTCATTCCACAGAGGCTTGATCAGATTGAGATCTGGGGACTTTGGCGGCCAAGTTAACACCTTGAACTCTTTGTCATTCCTCAAACCATTCCTGAACAATTTTTGCAGTGTGGCAGGGTGCACTATCACTCTGAAAGAGGCCACTGCCAATAGGAATACCATTACCATGAAGGAGTGTATTTGCCAGGACCCAAGGTTTCCAAGCAGAACCTTTCCTAGAGCATCACACTGCTTCCACCAGCTTGACTTCTTCACATAATGCATCTTGGTGCCATCTCTTCCCCAGGTAAGTGACACGCATATGTCTGGCTGTCCATATGAACATGATTAATCAGACCAGGCCAACTTCTTCCATTGTTCCATGGTCCAGTTCTGATGTTCATGTGCCTATTGTAGGAACTTTTGTGGTGGACAGGGATCAGCATGGGCTCTCTGACTAGTTTGCAGCTACTCAGCCCACAAGTTGCAATGCACTGTGTATTCTGATACCTTTCTATTATAGCCAGCATTAAGGTTTTCAGCAATTTGTGCTTCAGAAGCTTTGCGGTATGTTTGGACCAGATGGGCTAGCCTTCACTCTCCATGCACATCAGTGAGCATTGTGTTTCATACATTTAAATAATGGTATTTCCTTAAAAATTGTAAATGCAAAGCTGCTTGTTTGTGTAAGAAAAATGTCATTTCTTCATCTATCTCCAATATTAGGTCAGGATAACAGTATATCCAGAGTCTATCCTAGGAACACTGGACACATGACAGCCCACTAAAAACAGCCCACACTAAAAACAATTCAAAGTCACCAATCCACCTACCATCTTTTTTTTAAACAGTGAGAAGACTCCAGAAGAAACCCACGTAAAAATGGGAGAACATGTACAGCTCCACCCAGACAGTAATCCAAGCTCACGATTGATTCCAGGACTATAGAGCTGTGAGGTGGCAACATTACTCACTGCACCACTGTTCCACCCTAAAGAAAAACATCTCAAGAGAATTAATTGTGGTGGGCTGGAAAAATAGACAGAGAAAGTACAAATTCAAGGAAGGCATAGGAAGGAAAATGAAGCTTCAGTTCACACAGGGCAGAGCGAGCACATAAAGCACTGAAGAGAAATGACTCATTAGTCTCTTGTGTGTGCACAAAGTCCCACAACATGTACCACGAGCTGATTTATTGCAGTGTGATGTCTAAAATTTTAAACCTAAATACAAAGACAAATCCATAAATGCCTGTAAACATTTGCTACAAAGTTGAAATCAATATGTTTTAGAAATATTAATAAATAAATTAATTCATTCATCTTCAGAAATTCTTTGCTGTACACTGCTTTATCCTGGTCAGGGTCATGGTCGTCTGGAGCTTATCCTAGGAACAATGGGCGTAAACCACACTCTGGAGGGGACACCAGTCAATCGTAGTAGAAAGAGACTCTTCTCTGATAAATCGGATGTGTAAAATTTACTAAGTTGATTCACCTTTCCATTTATGCACAGCCCACAGTGCAGCAGACTGACTTCAAGGAATTACCAACCAAACACTATATCTGGCAAAACTAAGGGTAAAGACTCCTAAAGAATAAAGTTAAGATACAGGATTTACACATAGCTTTAACATTACTGAGAGGTAAACAAGCATGCATGTTAGTACTGAGGGTAATAACATTACTGCTCTGATTAATGTAGATATAATTTGAAAATAATTAGAAAAGAAAAAATGTGTGAAAGCAAGTTTTACACTGTCAAACCAAGGAAACACTATTATTATTACATATTATTACATACAACACTCAAAAATAACAGAAAATAAACATATCTATCTAGCTTCTTCAAGACATCAGATTATACTTAACAAGGCACTTGGTGAGACAAAATGGATAGCATGGTACAGTGAATATAATGAGTTAAATTGAGTTGAATTCCAATATGCCAGATAAAATAACACTCTAACAGTGTACATATTTATATGT
>JAOVVH010000058.1:14495022-14506438 GCA_028566435.1 Scorpiodoras heckelii | reverse complement strand
TAATAATAATAATAATAATAATAATAATAATAATAATAATAATAATAATAATAATAATAATAATAATAATAAATGTGTCAGCCTTGCAGCTTTGAATATTTTAAAAACTGGGGGCTAGTAGTAGTAGTAGTCATACTATACATTTTTCAGACTTAATTATTAATCCTAAAATGTATTTATTTCACTTTTATGCATAACTTGTATGCATCTAAAAAAACACTGAGCTGTGCGGATCCGCTGGTGCTTGATGTTTATCTTGCATGCAGCATTCCCATGTATGGGACCACAGAAACTTGCATGATAAAGCAAGAGAGCACGCCATAAAATCCCTCACTACCCAGCCTTTAAAAATGCAGGAGCCACATGCATGCAACTGACGTAGATGTATAAATTATGGACTGAAAAACGTCTGCCTTTAAAAGATTGGACAGGAATCCAAAATAGGCAGCAATATTTATTGCCTGTATTGCCTCTAGTGGAAAACTGTAGAATTACTATTCCTGTTACAGTCATTTCTATAAAATATTTTGAATAATTATACATATATGTACTGATACTTTGGCAAGCAAAGTATTACAAAATCTATTTTCTTAAATATATATACTGTATACTACATGGAAACATTGAATTTGGCTCACTAATGCAAGGATTGTAAAGGTACTTTCCTACAAACTCCAAAACATTCAACAATCCAGGGAGTGAAAGTAAATAACACATTCTCCATTGCATTATTTTATTATAAATAATAAAATAAAAGAGCCAAAAAGTTGCCTTTTCATTACAGAGGTTAGTGTTAGGGTTAGGGTTAGGCACAGCATTAATTAGCTGCAGTAATATTTATGCCAATGGAGAGTCCTCAGAAATAAAGCAAGACGTGTGTGTGTGTGTGTGTGTGTGTGTGTGTGTGTGTGTGTGTGTGTGTGTGTGTGTGTGTGTGTGTGTGTGTGTAATAACCTTGTCCCAACTAGTCACAAATAACAGAGAGCAAGGACGTTGCTGTCCTGGTGGATGAGCTGTCCAGGTTAGAAAATAATCTACAGACGATTGTAATTCAGTGCAAGGTGACGGTGCATCCTACAAAAGTACTCCCATTCCTCAGGGGAAACCATTGCGCCGATGCCAAGTGGCACATAAAGCAAAGAGGGTGAGACAATTTAACTTTGCCGATCCTTTCACTCATATGCAGCTGTCTTTTCTTTTTTTCAGTAGGTACAGTTTGCAAAATATTTGTTTGATACAAAATGAATAATACATGGGCCATTTAATAATGCAGTGAAATGGAAAGGGCTTAGACTTGAAAAAAAAAAAAGAACAAAGCTAGTATGCCTGCTCTCAGTTTCTCAGCCAGCCAAGCTCTGACCTCTGTATAACTTTATAGTTTTCCACAAAACTACAAAGCAGTTTTTAGTCTTTCTCAGTATGTAGCTGAGAGGGTCAAGCAAACCAGCATTTAATGTATAGCCGTGTTGCACAGTCCAGCTCAGATTCACTGTTATAACAAACACAAAAACATTTATTCATCATGGTTTAATTTACAAGTGATAAAACAAATGCTTAAGTTCATATGGCAACTCAGAAAAGCATCAACTGCAAATGTGGAGCATTGCAAAGCTTAATCCCCAGCTCTGAGGCCTGAAAGAAAGTATTTCATATCCAAAATTAAACAACAAAGCCTGTGTATTTATGATAAGCTACAGGATTGTGTTGGTATATTTGCAACACCCTGCAGCATCATATATGCACAGCTTGGATTGTCACATAAAAGGCAGTGAAAAAGCGTTTTTTATATATAGACAGTGAATTATATAACCCAGCCTGGAGAGTGGCTCAGTTTCAGTAATGTATCCACTCAGCAGCAGTATATAGTATAGATACATCAACAATAATGGTTGTTTTGGTAACAATATATTTTTTTCACTTTATTTATATACAATATAAACCTGTCATGGCCTAGCCTACCAACTGATTATCAAATTGATGTTTATATATATCTACCTTTCAGCATGGTCATCAAATATATCAACAGTCCACATGAACTGAGTTTAACATTAGGATAGGACTAGAAGTGAACTGATTGTCCACAGATGAGCTACTAAACATGGAGACCAATAAACTGCACTATACAAATAAAGTTAAACCTAAAGGGACAAGATAATACTCTATAGAGGGTGTATATATTATCTATTAAATATCAACCACTATGCTGATACTTTGATTAGAATTATTTGATGTTCTGGTTCATAATTTTGAACTAACAGGTTATTGACAATCTATAGATGTTTTGTTCAATGTCCCATGGCATCCAAATAAGTTTTTCTCTTTCAGCACTTTTAACAATGGACATTGTCACAAAGCAGCTTTACAGAAAAATCTAAACTCTGTATAGAAATTTTACATTTATAAATGTACCGGTATCCCTAATGCGCAAGCCAGAGGCAACAGTGATAAGGAAAACCTACCTGAGATGGTATAAGGAGGAAACCTTGAGTAGAAACTACACTCTGATGGGAACCCATCCTCATCTGGGTGACAGCGGACAGTGTGATTGTAGATAATTTCCCTTCTATAACTGTATACTCTATAGTCAAAAAAATGCGTTTGTGTAGTCAGAAACTTATGTGCGTATGAACAACTTATGAATATAAGCATCAAGTCTATGAAGTTTATTTTGTGGTTGTGGTTCACAGACTTCTATAGACTTAACCTAGAGCTACTGTACTGTATATTTCATATATTTCTTTACATCAAGACCCCATGAGATGTGCAGCATCTATTCCTCTGCACAGGTGAAACAATTTATCATGCTGGTATAAGGTGCACTATATTACGCTCTCTGGGATTCTGCATAAATCCTACATCAACTGGCAGAACCCAATTCAAATCTATTAGAATACATGTTTAGCTATTTGAAATATGACTATTTAAAACTAAATTAAACTACATACAGATTAAGCTAACATACAGAAACAACCATGGTATGATGTCACAGTTCAAAAATGTACTTAACTCAATAGCAACCGATCTACAGTAAATACAAACCCCATTTCCAGAAAAGTTGGCACACTTTCTAAAAATGCAATAAAACAAAAAAACTGTAATTTGTTAAATTGGTTTAGATCATATTTAGAAGGCTGTAGTTACTTTGTCAAGTAATTATTTTGGCAATTAACAGTCTGTTAGAATGGCTGAAACATAAGGAATACCCCGGGGATCAGTTCTTTGTCCACTTTTATTCTGTATATGTTCCCATTAGTCCAACTACTTCAACACAACAACATTTCTTATCACAGTTATGCAGATGACACATAGTTATACACGACTCTTTCACCAGATGATTACAGCCCAGTATATGCACTCTGTTAGTGTTTGGAGCACATAACTGAATGCAACACAACTTCCTTCAGTTAAATAAGATCAAACCTGAGGTGACTGTATTTGGTAGCAAAGAAAAGCATCTCAAAGTCATCTCAAAATCTCAGTATTGCTGCATATCTTGAATCTAGTGCCCTAAAACCTAAAGATCAAGTCAGAAATCTGGGCCTTCTAACAGTCTCAGAACTCACCTTCATGAGGAATATGAAAACAATCACACAACCATCTTTCTATCATCTTACAATTATCACCAGGTTTACAGGTTTAATGTTCCAACAAGACCTATAGAAGCTTGTGCATTCTTTTATTTTGAGCAGGGTTGATTACTGTAATGGTATCTTCACAGGATGTCCCAAAAAGACCATTAAACAGCTCCAGCTCATTCAGAATGATGCTGCGAGAATTTTAATCAGGACAAAGAGATCAGAGCACATTACTCCAGTTCTATGATCTCTGCACTGGCTTCCAGTTCATTATAAAATTGATTTTAATGTGGTACTACTAGTATATAAATCACTGAATGGATTTGGCCCAGAATACATTTCTGATCTGTTTAAGGAATATAAACCCAGCAGGTCTCTAGATCCATGGATACAGGTCAGGAAGTAGAGGCCAGAGTCCAAACTAAACATGGTCAAGCAGCATTTAGCTTTTATTCTGCACACAGCTGGAACTGATTCGCAGGAGACATTAGATGTGCCCTGTGCCATTTTAAGTCTAGATTAAAAACATTTTCTATAATCTCTGCTGCACTTTATCTTTCCACTGCACTTTTAAATTATATTTTTATTCACATTTTACTATATTTTAATTCTATTTATTTCTAATTTATGTTAATGTTCTAATTACCTGCCTTTCGATTCATTATTTTATGATGTTTGTATTTGAGATTTTATCATCCCTTTTATGTAAAGCACTTTCAATTACCTCTGTGGATGAAACTGTGCTGTACAATTAAACTTGCTTTGCCTTGTGTCCAAATCCTATACAATGAAATTTAACTGTGTGTGTGACAGGTGTTATTTGTTTTCTACTACTCTAATAATATTTAATGATATCCAATTTCGTTAACATATGGCAAATTCATTAAGCTAGTATTAAAAAAGCTGAATGTATGTTTTTTTCTGATACATTTTTGTGATTGCATAAAGTAAAACAGAGACAATCATGTGCTTTACTAGTCAGTTGGTTTTATAAGAAGATATTTGCATTTGCAAACTTTTCATGCAATTATTTCTGAATTTCAGGAGTAACAAAGCTGGAAAAGACATGCTAACGCACTTTCAATACACCAGCGTATCACGATAAATTCTGTAAAGTGAATCAGGTGATGGCACTAAACTGCACTCTTTTGATTAATTATTGAAATTAATCTAGTCCTATTAATAATCCTATTTCTTACCTACCTAAAAGTATCAAATGCCAAAAGAATTTTTAAAATACTAAAAAGATTTTAAGTCAATAAAAATCTGAAATGTATGCTCTTCACTTAGACTGACTTCAGTGGAGTAAAATTAGGTAATTAGGTAGGTAACATATGTAAATGCATTCCATCAGAGTTGCATTTGGTTCTAGCACAAGCAAGAGTGTGGTTACACTGAATATGTGGTTATACTGCATGTGCCTTCAGCTTCTGCCTGTGCTACTGGTGAAAGTGGCTTCACTTCTTCCTTTTCATCTTCATCTGATGAGCTTTCATATTTCATATCAAGTCAAAAGTTATATTCATAAAAAATGTATAGCTTGCCATATCCCCTGATGTTGCTAACTCAATTTGGTAACATTTTCAAACTAGGAAGTTGAATTTTATGAGACAAACACCGAAGAGTAGAGTGATACTTACAGTGAAAGGCCCAGGGCCATTAGACTAAATGTGAGCACTCTTGGAATGTCGCTCAAAAAGTCACGTTAGTGGACCAGAACTAACTGTTGTATACATAGTGTATAATCATTATTGCTGAACAAGTGCACACGATTGACTTTGTAGGACTGGTGTTTTTATACATTAGATTCAATATTTCACAGTCAAATTGCTAACAAAATTATAAAGCTATAAGACAATATGTGCAGCTTTGACTTGTATGGAGTATGTTACATCGTGTGCAATCATCTATAAATATAGCATCTGTTGTGCGTTCTCCCTGGCTATCAGAATGTGGTTCTGCTGTAGTGAGAAGTGCAGAGTGAAATGTTGAAAGCACAGACACCAGGCAGATTTCCTTCCTGAAACAATTCTACAAATCATGACAATCAGAAAATAATTTACACATTGAGACAATGTACAGCATTGTCTTATATCTAATAAGGAACAAATCAATAACCATCAAAACTAGTCTTGATGAAGTGTACTAGAAGTCCTTTATGCATAGGCCAAACCAAAGCAGAAGCTGATGTCATCTCTCGCTTAGTTAGCTGTTGATGCATGTGACTGTGTTGAAATAACTACTAGACATTCTGGTGCTCTTTCAGATGTTGTTTGTCTTTCCATTGCATGGTCTGCTTGGTTCTCTTTTCTTTCTACTTCACACTCACCAGGAGAAAGGATGGCAGAAGAAGCTTCCATTTCCTTCAACTAAGTGAGAGCTGGGGAGCCACGCAGTACTGCCAAGCATAGCTAATCCAAAAAGACAGTTCCTTCTTATTATAGAACTATTGCAGATAGAAAAATCAGAATAAAACTGTCCACTGAAAGCCACTGGAGATTTTCTCCTTGTTTAATTTTTAAAGTTACTGAAGCACTTGACATTAAGATGGGTCAAATATGACTAGTTTGCGTGCAAATACTTACTTAGAGGGGCAATGTTTTTGGCTTAGTGAAATCTGGGCAAAAGTGTCCTCTAGGTGCACAGCAGAGCAAAAGCAAATAATGACACTGTTCCAGTTCACCCTTCCCCTACTACTATAGTTGCCCATAAGTGGTCATGCCTGATTTATTTTAATTTGTTTCCACAAGGGTGGTGATATGACAGTTTGATGTTTTGGCTGCCAGGAACTAGCACCAATTATGAATATACCACAACCTCAAAACAGATGGAAATCCTACATCCCTGATCACTGAAATCACAGAGCTAGGAGCAGTGGTGTCTCTGGCATGGAAGCCTAGTGGGGCACAATCAACTCTGCATGGGCAGCATCTGACACTTCAGTAAAACTACACACAAACCTACTTGCTCAATGAATCTAAACACAAATGCAGAATGATGTCCTCAGTGGAGCCAGGAGGCTGAGTGATGTCCTCAGTGGAGCCAGGAGATAGAATGACATCCTAATGGAGCCAGGAGGTAGAATGACCTCCTTAGCAGTGCTAGGAGGTAGAGTGACGTCCTCAGTGGAGCCAGGAGGCAGAGTGATGTCCTCAGTGGAGCCAGGAGGTAGAATGACATCCTAATGGAGAAAGGAGGCAGAGTGACCTCCTTAACGGAGCTAGGAGGCAGAATGACATCCTCATTGAAGCCAGGAGGCAGAGTGACATCCTCGGCAGAGCCAGGAGACAGAGTAGTGCCCTCAGTGGACTCAGGAGGCAGAGTGATGTCCTCAGTGGAGCCGGGAAGCAGCATGACGTCCTCAGCGGAGCCAGGAGGCAGCGTGAAGTCCATGGCAGAGCCAGGAGGCAGCGTGATGTCCTTGACAGAGCCAGGAGGCAGAGTGACATCCTTGGTGGAGCCAGTAGGCAGAGTGACATCGTAATGGAGTCAGGAGGCAGAATGACCTATTTAGCAGAGCCAGGAGGCAGAGTGACATCCTCAGCTGAGCCAGGAGTTAGAATGATATCCTAATTTAGCCAGGAGGCAGAGTAATTTCCTGAGAGGAGCCAGGAGGCAGAGTGACATTCTCATTGGAGCCAGGAGGCAGAGTGACATCCTCAGTGAAGCCAGGAGGTAGAATGATATCCTAATGGAGCCAGGAGGTAGAATGACCTCCTTAGCGGTGCCAGGAGGCAGAGTGACGTCCTCAGTGGAGCCAGGAGGTAGAGTGATGTCCTCAGTGGAGCCAGGAGGTAGAATGACATCCTAAAGGAGCCAAGAGCAGAGTGACCTCCTTAACGAAGCTAGGAGGCAGAATGACATCCTCATTGAAGCCAGGAGGCAGAGTGACGTCCTCGGCAGAGCCAGGAGACAGAGTAGCACCCTCAGTGGAGCCAGAAGGCAGAGTGATGTCCTCAGTGGAGCCGGGAAGCAGCATGACGTCCTCAGCGGAGCCAGGAGGCAGCGTGAAGTCCATGGCAGAGCCAGGAGGCAGCGTGATGTCCTTGACAGAGCCAGGAGGCAGAGTGACATTCTCAGTGAAGCCAGGAGGTAGAATGATATCCTAATGGAGCCAGGAGGTAGAGTGACCTCCTTAGCAGAGCCAGGAGGCAGAGTGACGTCCTCAGTGGAGCCAGGAGGTAGATTGACATCCTAATGGACTCAGGAGGCAGAATGACCTCCTTGGTGGAGCCAGGAGGCAGAGTGACATCCTAATGGAGCCAGGAGAGAGAGTGACATCCTTAGCAGAGCCAGGAGGCAAAGTGACATCCTCAGTGGAGCCAGCAGGTAGAATGATATCCTAATGGAGCCAGGAGGTAGAGTGACCTCCTTAGTGGAGCCAGGAGGCAGAGAGACGTCCTCATTGGAGCAAGGAGGTAGAATGACATCCTAATGGAGCCAGGAGGCAGGGTGACATCCTTAGCAGAGCCAGGAAGCAGCGTGACATCCTTGGTGGAGCCAGGAGGCAAAGTGATCTCCATAGAGCAGCCAGGAGGCAGAGTGACGTCATTCCAGCCAGGAGGCAGAGTGACATCCTCAGTGGAGCCAGGAGGTAGATTGACATCCTAATGGACACAGGAGGCAGAATGACCTCCTTAGTGGAGCCAGGAGGCAGAGTGATGGCCTAATGGAGCCAGGAGACAGAGTGACATCCTTAGCAGAGCCAGGAAGTAGAATGACATCCTCATGGAGCCAGAAGGCAGCGTGATGTCCTCAGCAGAGTCAGGATGCAGAGTGTCATCTTTGCTGGAGCCAGGGTGACATCCTCGGCAAAGCCAGGAGACAGGGTGATGTCCTCGGCAGAGTCAGGATGCAGAGTGTCATCTTTGCCAGAGCCAGGAGGCAGTGTGACATCCACGGTGAAGCCAGGAGGCAGGATGATGTCCTCGGCAGAGCGAGGAGGCAGCATGATGTCCTCGGCAGAGCCAGTAGGTAGAACGACATCCTAATGGAGCCAGGAGGCAGAGTGACCTTCTTAGCGGAGCCAGGACACACAGTGACGTCCTCATTGGAGCCAGGAGGTAGAATAATATTCTAATATAGCCAGGAGGCAGAGTGATCTCTGTAGAGGAGGCAGGAGGCAGAGTGACATCCTCACTGGAGCCAGGATGCAGAATGACGTACTCATTGGTGCCAGGAGGCAGAGTGACATCCTCAGTGGAGCCAGAAGGCAGAGTAATGTCCTCATTGGAGCCAGGAGGCAGAGTGACATCCTTGGCGGAGCCAGTAGGCAGTGTGATGTCCTCGGCGGAGCCAGGAGGCAGAGTGACGTCCTCATTACAGCCAGGAGATAGAATGACATCCTAATCCAGCCAGGAGGCAGAGTGAACTCCTTAGAGGAGCCAGAAGGCAGAGTGACATCCTCATTGGAGCCAAGAGGCAGAGTGACATCATCAGCAGAGCCAGGAGGTAGAATGACATCCTAATGGAGCCAGGAGGCAGATTGACCTCCTTAGAGGAGCCAGAAGGCAGAGTGATGTCCTCATTGGAGCCAGGAGGCAGAGTGACATCCTCGGCAGAGCCAGGAGGCAGCGTGATGTTCTCGGTGGAGCCAGGAGGCAGAGTGACGTCCTCAGTAGAGTCCGGAGGTAGAATGACATCCTAATTCAGCCAGGAGGCAGAGTGAACTCCTTAGAGGAGCTAGAAGGCAGAGTGAAGTCCTCACTGATGCCAGGAGGCAGAGTGATGTCCTCAGCAGAGCCAGGAGGTAGAATGACATCCTAATGGAGCCAGGAGGCAGAGTGACCTCCTTAGCGGAGCCATGAGGCAGACTGATGTCCTCAGTGGAGCCAGGAGGTAGAATGACATCCTAATGGAGCAAGGAGGCAGAATCATCTCCTTAGCAGAGCCAGGAGGCAGAGCGATGTCCTCGTTGGAGCCAGGAGGCAGAGTGACTTCCTTGGTGGAGCCAGGAAGCAGAATGATGTCCTCGGCAGATCCAGGCTGCAGAGTGATGTCCTTGGTGGAGCCAGGAGGTAGAATAACGTCCTAATGGAGCCAACTTGGAGGCAGCGTGACCTCTTTAGCTGTGTTAGGAGGCAGAGTGACTTCCTCACTGGAGCCAGGAGGCAGACTGATGTCCGCAGCAGAGTCAGGAAGCAGAGTGGCATCCTCAGCAGAGCCAGGAGGCAGTGTGACATCCTCAGCGGAGCCAGGAGGCAGTGTGATATCCTTGGCAGAGCCAGGAGGTAGAATGACATCCTAAAAGATCCAGGAGGCAAAGTGACCTCCTTAACGGAGCCAGGAGACAGAGTGATGTCCTCATTGGAGCCAGGAGGCAGAGTGACATCCTCAGCAGAGCCAGGAGGCAAAATGATGTCCTTGGCGAAGCCAGAATGCAGAGTGACGTCCTTGGTGGAGCCAGGAGGTAGAATGACATCCTAATGAAGCAAAGAGGCATTGTGACCTCCTTAGCGGTGTCAGGAGGCAGAGTGATGTCCTCATTGAAGCCAGGAGGCAGAGTGATGTCCTCGGCAGAGCCAGGAGGCAGAGTGACGTCCTCGGTGGAGCCAGGAGGCAGAATGAAGTCCTCAGCTGAGCGAGGAGGCAAAATTACGCCCTCAGAGGAGTGAGTAGGTATAGTGACATCTGAAATGGAGCTGGGTGTTGCAGCAACGTTTGGGGCAGAGCAGGGAGAAAGAGTGACGCCAATGGCAAAGCCATGCTCTGTAATGGCATCCTCTGTGTGGCAAGGCGGTAGAGCAATGTCCTCAGCAGGGCAAGGAAGCAGAGCAGTATCCTCAGCAGGGCAGCGAGTAGGAGTGATAACCATGGTGAGGCCCTGACCTGTAGTGAAGATCTCAGTAGAATAGGGAGGGTGGGTGTTGGCTCCAGCCCAGTTGTGTGTAAAAATTTTCTTGGGGCATTCCTGCCATGAGCTGGATCATGAAGGCAGTGATCTGGTTGAGCTGTCTCTGGCTCTCCCGAATCTCCTCCTCCTAGGCCCACACATATGCATTATGGGTCTTGCATTCTGTCACAAAGTGAGGCCAAGTGATCTTGGTCATGTGATGTGCAGGCACTGATGCGAAATGTAGTAGAGTGAGTCTATTCAGGAATACCAGGAACAAGGTTAGGTACTTGCCTGATTATATTTGCGATGAGAAAAAAAGTTTTGGTGAGCTATTTTTTTGTGTGTGTTCCACCATATATAAGTGAAAATTGGATGCTTTTCCATCACCACGCTTTTGAGGTGTACATGACAGATATTCCTCACTAAGAGAAGAATGAATAAGTTTAGATGCAGCAGACGGTATGTCACAGCAGGATGTATGCTGCGTACTCTCACACTCTCTGACAGTGATAATGAGTGTTGTTGTCAAGTGTGGCTGCCATTTGAGATGTGAGCTTTAATGTGTGTCCTTGCCGCTACCCATTCAATGCCAACATACTTCCATTTGGGATGAAGAGGAAGAGACCCCTCCACATTGCATGAGAGTGTAAGTCACATACTCTTGTGGCAGAGGAGTTCAGCTTTAGAGTGCCTGAGCTGCTTGACACAGAGAAAGGTGCATGTTAATTAGAACACTATGGCAGTTTGGCACATTCAGTAAATCATACCACACGTGAGGGAGACAACAGCAGATTATGCAGCTACAGGCTGGAATGATTAAATGATGGCAGAAAAAAAAAGTGCCTCATTACACAAAAATGGCCAACTGCTAGATAATTGCACAAAGATAAAAATACACCTATGAAG
Organism: Scorpiodoras heckelii; assembly: GCA_028566435.1. NCBI lineage: Eukaryota > Metazoa > Chordata > Actinopteri > Siluriformes > Doradidae > Scorpiodoras > Scorpiodoras heckelii. Next base: position 14,495,122 of record JAOVVH010000058.1, on the reverse strand, counting down.
AACGTGAATGTACAGAAGTTGGACAATGAAACTGAAACACTTGGTTTTAGACCACAATAATTTATTAGTATTAGTATTAGTTCTGGTGGAAACAGGAGAG
>JAOVVH010000058.1:14419438-14432347 GCA_028566435.1 Scorpiodoras heckelii | reverse complement strand
TTAATGAGAAATAAAATGAACTTTTTTGATTTTAGCAAATGACTGCAATGAAGCAAAGAGTGAAAAATTTAAAGGGGGCTGAATACTTTCCATACCCACTGTAATTAGATGGATTTGGATTAAAGGTGAATTGCCTCGAATGCTACATGGGCTGTAAGTAAATGTGTTGTTTTTATTAGGGTTTTTATTATTTGTTAGTTGTTTTTGAAAGTACAAAGGGTGAAAGTGCAGACAAGAGTTACATTTTCTGAACTTTCGTAACCCTCATACTATCTTTTCTTTTACCTTTGACTCTCCCCAGTTTATGTGTGAAGCACAGGAAATATGAAATTGAAAAAGGCTCATAATGAGTTTTGGATTATAGTTTATCTGGAATAGAGGCCTTTAATAGACTCTTTCATTACTGATGAGGTTTTGCCCACACTGGCATCGGTTAAACCAGCACAGCAAACGCCTTCCCTCTAAGCAGTAGTCCTTAGTGTGTATTACTGTCTCTCTGTGGTATGAATTATTTCCCCAAAGGCTAAGTGTATATACATACAGATGAAGTGTACGTTAAAAATAGGTGAGGTTTGTGTTTGCGTGCTGTTTTATAGGGTCAGTTGATGAATGTCGCTCATAAATCAAAATATTATTGTAAATTTCAAGTACAATTTACAACCCAAATCAGTGCAATATAACATAATGACGACATAAAGGGGTATGTATTTCAGGTCTCGAGGTTTTCTATTTTAGGTGATATTGTTTTTCCCAGTGGGACAAAACCAAATATCCGGGATACAGCATGCCTGTGCTATTCAAAATTCAGATTTGAATAAGCATGATGGGAAAACAGAATCTAATCTCAGAATAGACATGACTGGAGATCTTATGATCGCAATAATTGCTCTATCAAGTGTGCACTATTCCCACCCTTCCAGATAGATCTCTCCTGTTTCCCATTCTGCAAACACAATAGACAATACACATGTAAAGGCTACAAACACATCAGACACCTTATGCAAGTGTATGCAAATATTGTGTCTTCTTCAGATCTCACATGGGCTTTGAAAGGGGGTGGCCTTGTTGAATATTTAGCTGGCCAGTGGAATGAGATGAAGCTGTGCTTACCAATGTTATAATGCTTTCTTCCTTCAGATCTTTTGGAGAAATCTCGTGTTGTGAAGCAGCCAAGAGGAGAGAGAAACTTCCACATCTTTTACCAGCTGTTATCTGGTGCATCAGATGAAACACTCAGTAAGAGTCAACACACAATTGCAATGCTCTGCTCTTAGGCTTGTGACATACAGCTTTACACATGACTGTTATGCAAGAGGTTATGCAGAGCTGAGGTAAGAGTAGAGTTGTTGTTTTTAAACAGAAGGGAAAACCCTGAGTAACTGGGCCAGCACCTATTCTCACTTGTTTTACTGGACCATGGCAGCTGTAGACATGCGTACTGTAAGAGAACAATGTAGTGGGCTTTAATTTCAGACATCAAATAGCTGAAGGACCCTGGGGGCAGTGTGCCTTTGTAATAGTAGCTGACCAAAAGTATGTTTGAGGGATATTTAATTTTGAAATTGAATGGAAATTTTCCATAGTGGAAAATCTGGAAGTTCAGGGCTGATTCAGACTGCCTTTGAAAAAACGTCATGTTCTTTTTTTTCTTCTTCTTCTTTTTTTCTTTTTCAGAAAAACTGAAGTTGGACCGGGACTTCAGCAAATATAATTACCTAAGTCTTGACTCTGCCACAGTCAACGGACTTGATGATGCTACAAATTTCAGGACTGTTAGGGTAAGTAATTCAGTAATATATTTTACGCCAAAATGTGGACTTGGACTGGGATTGCTACTTGTGATCTGGTCCTTTTGAAATAGATCTTTAAGTGGATAAAACTTTGTGAGTTTTGATTAAATTGGATTCACCAACTTAGAGCAGTGTCCAAAACACTGAGCAGGCTACATGGTGCGATACCTCTCACTTTCACTGCACACTTAGGTTCACCACGGCCAGTATTACTCAGTTTTGATTTCCAAAGGCAGAATGACAACTGTCTATATTCAGAATAATAGAGCCAAACAAAAGTATTTTTATTGCACTGTAAGAAAATAAAGTAGTACTTTGCACCCTAAGGTTTCTATTCTAAGACCATATACTTTTTTAACATCTGACAGAGTGTAAAGAGATTAGAATCCGAGTGTTTATCCAAATATCCCAAATTAGCATTAATACTAAATAAACATTTATAAAAACCTCTAAAGTTATTAGAGTTTAGATTATTTGGTCATTTTCAAGGCAATAACTATGTCACTAGCCACACTGTTTTTGGCAGAGATCAAATATCACCTCTACGTTTTTTTTATATCCAACTGGCCTGTTCCATGGTGTGTGAGTAGTTCTGCACTATTCCATGCTCTTATATATGGAGTCTGAGATCTTCATACGGGTGTCTGTAGTAGTATTATATGCAGCAGCTTTCCACAAAGGAAAGATTAATATCATTTATCCCGCCCCAATACTTAACAGAAGTAAGTAGTAGGTGTATCCTTCCTCAGATTCACCTGATATGGTGTCTCATATAAGAAATATAAGATCATGTTTCACCAGTTTTTATCATTTCACACAATATTATGTTCTGTACTGGTTTGAATTAGTGACTGCAACAGACTATGGTGTGCAGTTCTCCTGAACAAAAGTTCTAAGAGCAGTTTGGCTGTGCATTTAAAAAAAAACATAGCTCAGCTAGTTCTGCCCTCCATGTGTCTGACTCTGCCCCTTGTGCCTAAGAGATTGTATCCAAATAAATGGACAATACTTGCCTTTTGAGCTTTATGATTTATGCAGACTGTTGCATGTTCGGCAAATAACAGTGTGTCATGGTTTTTGTCGAATGACTGTCGAAACTACTTAAACAAACATAAATTATTTTTGGTAAGATGTCCTGAATACTGCATACAGCGGAAAACATTCATTTTACATCGTCTCTGTGCTCCTTCACATTTTGACATGCCAGATATACAGAAAAAGAACAGGCTATATTTACTGAAGGCTTACTCTATGATTATTGTTGCATGCTTATCCTTATCTTGTGAGTTAGAATAAGGACATAAGTGAATAGTCAAAGCTTGCTTATGCATTTGGTTTTGGAGAGGATCAGTCTAAGCCTGCTATAGTAATGCTTTCAGTAGGATAACATAAATATATATAATTCCTAATTTATTTGGGTAAATGCTTTACATAACTGCGCAGAACGCTGTGTATAATGACCAAAATATCTACCATAGTCCTATTTGTATTATTGTTTTTAGCTGGCAGTCTCTGTGTCCATTACTGATGTAATGTGGATCTGCTTTGTTACTTGATGGCTTCTATCATATCTATTATCTGAGCTATAGTGACTGGGGATTTTTCCCCTTTCTTATCTAGAATGCCATGCAGATTGTGGGTTTCATGGAGGATGAGGTACAGTCAGTACTGGAGCTGGTGGCTGCTGTGCTCAAGCTGGGCAACATTGAATTCAAGTCTGAGTCACGTGTCAACGGCTTCGATGAGAGCCGGGTTAAGGACAAAAATGGTAAGCATTCTAACCAGTAGCTTTGTTCTACCTTTGTTCATCCTCTGCTTTTGCTAGTGCATGTTGGTTAATGCAAATTATAGTTAGAGAGCAAAATCAGATAAAAGTATTCTATTTGCTTGAAAAAGGAATCTCGTAGTAGATGTGAGGTAACTGGACCCATGTTTAATGTATTACAATGTCTGTTGGTACACCTGGTTGAACTCTACTGCCATCTATTGAGATTTGCCTTGGAGTTTTAAAAACTTGATACTATTTAATTGTGGAACGCAAGGTTGCTCTTAAAGATGTCTGTGCAAGCCATAATGCAGGCCATAATACTGTAAACAGTTAAAATGTGTCATGGATGGTATGTTGTCATGTAATGTTTTCATGACTCAAAAAAAGAAGCTAACTTGTATTAGTTTAAGTGCCTTTATGGATTTAATGAGAGCGTTTTGTGAGGAATGCTATCCATCTTCAGTCACATGTACAGTATATTTGCAGTCCTTCCTGCAACACATATCACCTATTAGTAGTGAATAGTCTGGAAAAGGATTCATTTTTTTTAATGTAGTGCCTAAATTTCTCAATGGTATCTAGGTCTGATATTGACCAGATCTTTTGAAAAACCTCCTGAAAACCTGAAAAACCACTCAGTAAGCAGAAATCCCACCGTCAGTATGGCTAGTTTGTTACTGATCATCATGAGTCCATTTCTGTGTTATTATGTTGCTCTAAAAGGCTACTGAAAATGAGCAAAACATAAAATGGAAATGCCATTAAATGTAAACTATATTGTCTGCTGGGTAATCATTTCCATACCTGCAAGTTTTCTTTTCACTTATACTCCAACAATGTGTTTATCCCTTCTGTTCTATGTGTAACTCGTCTGCACTGATTCTGTCCCAGATCTTAAGGAGATGTGTGAGCTATTGGGCATTGATCAGTCAGTGCTGGAACGAGCCTTCAGTTTTCGCACCGTGGAAGCTAAGATGGAGAAGGTTTCAACAACACTCAATGTCGCTCAGGTTGGCTTACTTACCCTGTCTTAGCATCCATTTTTCTCTATTCCTTGTTTACCTTTACTAGCATTTACATGGTATTTTTCCTATCCAGGTCTCCTTAGGACAAATATGCTACAGTAATGGAATCATTCCTTTAACATTGCATCTTGAAATATTATCAGTATGGCAACATAACTTAAATGCACACACGAGAATGTCTGAACCTTGTTTCTCATTTTAAATGGCATTCAGTAAAACAGAATAAGGAGTATTGGCATAACATATAGCTGCTAGTCTTGAGAACAGATTTGGTTTTATAACAAGCCATGCCACAGAACTGGAGAATTACTCTAAAGGTCAGGTTCTTTACTTGCAAACATACAACAAGACAAAGAAAGAAGGAACTTGCGCTGAACTCATGGTTACATGTCTGAACATGGATTTTTTTACCTTTAGGTTCATAGAGTGTTAATGTCACTATCTGAACCTGTAATGATTAGAATCTCAGTCACAGTAGCCAAGTGATGTTCTATCTGTGTGCCCTTAGCTTAATATCATCTAGAGTTCAACCTCTTAGTGCATCCTGCTGTCATACAGTCCGGGCTCCGTGCTCTTGAGACTCTTAATCTCAGAAAATGTTATTTTGCCATTTGCCTCTAACCTTTCACTATATTAATGAAAATAATGAGATCATGATTATTATTAAAGCTTAAGCAATTAACTGGAAATTTTCTGTTTGTTTTAGGCCTATTATGCACGTGATGCACTTGCCAAAAACATATATAGCCGCATGTTTAGTTGGCTGGTGAATCGAATAAACGAAAGCATAAAGGTATGGCCCCAAAGTTACTTTGTGTCTTTGTTATTTTATCATCTTTAATGCTCAGCACTGAATAGCGCTGTGTCATGTTTTATGTTTAGGCTCAGACCAAAGCCCGGAAGAAGGTTATGGGGGTCTTGGATATTTATGGTTTTGAGATCTTTGAGGTAAGGTTTATCCAGGAGGATTCGTAGACTGCTTCTGTTCAGACTTGTTGGCTGACAGAGGGAACAGCAACAACAAAAAAGACCTGTCTGGTTAATTAAATATGATATATGAGATCAAGAAACATCATCTCACACTATCAGGTCACTTATAGGAACAGTACCTCCAGTTTATACAACACTAAACATGAAGTTTCCAATTCATATTATATTAATATATATAATTAATTATATTTATATATAATATTTATATATAATATTAATTATATTTATATATAATATTATACCAAATCTTATGTTGTATTAAACATAACGTGAACATTATTCTTCTCTGGTGAATGTTTGTTGTCAATTCTGTGATCTGTACACAGTGTTAATCATGGTGTTTTCCAAGTGATATTATTACCAAATGTACTATGTTGTAAAGTTATAAATTCAGCTATGCCATCTGGTGCGTTCACATTTGCCAATGCAAGCATGCCTAACAGGAAATGGTTATATTTGCTACTTATTGGTTTGCTCGCAGTCAGTGGTATGTAAGCACTGTGCTTGTTTTAACTCTGGATATGGCAATAATATTCACCTGTCTGTAAAATTCACCACTGTTTATTTGCTTTTGTCCATTGCATTTGCCTGCTGTCTGACTGTGTTCCTTTCTCCTTAATGTCGTTAATGTTGTTTGTTGTTGTGTCTGGGACAACAGGATGGAGTAAGTACTCCTCTGAGGATGTGATGTGGCAGTTTGCTTGCTGCAATTAGACCCTTTAATCCTAGTCTTAATTTAGCCTTTCTATCTATAATTTTATACTGCAAAGGTGCATGACCAGCTATGAGGTGCAACACAAGCTGCAGTGCAAGTGCACTGTACGTACCTGACATTAAATATAATGGCTGTACACGTAACATATATATTATTTTACATACAATGGCTGTAGTAAGGTTGTACCTCTGTTTTTGAGTTGCTGAAACAGCCCAAGATTTGGAGTGCTTTTTAGTTGCTACAGGGAATAGCTAATACAACTATGAAGCATTTTTATCTTACACTTTGAAAAAGCAGCTGTTGAACCCGATTTCACCATTACTTAGTAAGCTTCAGGCCAGTAGGCTATGTTTGTAGGAAGGCCAGCTGTAAAATGGTACTGCCAAGTTAAACAAAGAGATGACTGAGTCTTTCCAGTGTACCATATGCAGCCTTTTGAATTAGTTTTGAAGCTTTTGCCTGGTGCCAAAAGCACACCAGTGGTTTTTGGTCTAACATACACCAGGTTTGTTTCTGAATGGCAGAGGTGAACACACAAAAGCCTTTCATAAAAAGGACACAAAACAAGCCTTTTGTAGCATGGAACAAAATGCCAACTTGATCATCATCTAACCTGCAACAAATGAATGATAACTAACACAGTCATTGTTTAACCTTTGACAATTAATACTATGCTAACTGCTGTTGCTATATTAACACTGTATTGAGATATTTGTTACTTTTAGGAATACTAGATTTTGGTGGTATATATTTCGATTATACAGATACTTTACTTATTAGAAATAGGTACCGGTATTATTTATTATTTTTGTATTAAGTGCATGTAGATTAAAAAAAAGAACAGGAGGCTAAAGGAGTATGGTGAGTTCTGGCCAATCATAAGCGGCCATAGTTTAGTCAGAAGGTTTGCTGTGCGTAAGGTTTTAGCTGCTGTGTGCATCTGAGTTATCCCAGTACATGGCAGACACATTCACATTGCCTCTGGTTTGTCCCACAGGACAACAGCTTTGAGCAGTTCATCATCAACTACTGCAATGAGAAGCTTCAGCAGATTTTCATTGAGCTCACCCTGCGTGAGGAGCAGGAGGAGTATGTGCGTGAGGTAAGATATTGTAAATTTTTTACACCATCACACAATATCTGAAATGTTTAAGATCAATAGTAGCAACAGTACACTTATTACAACTGTAATTGCTTACACAATGAACTTGTCTTCTTATGTATGAGACTGTGCTTCACACAGGCTTATTCTGAACATTGTGTAACTATAAAACCTCATGAAGTAACTTTATGACAGGCTTTCATTCACCTTGATTCATTAACCCAGAGTTGAGCATCCTATTAATTGCCATATCATTTCATCATCCTGTCTACTTCTTCATTTGAATGCTCACTCCTCCTCTGTGAACAGAAGTAATCCCTCAGAACAGCATGTATAAACACACTTGTCCCCGAGAGCTTATGGACTGTGTTTGCTTACTGAGCACTGAGAATGTGCCCTAATGCAGCCATGACCTCCACACTGTACTATTCAGATCTCTGGATCGGATCCAAGCCAGTACATGGGAAAATACCGCCTTGTTGGAGACTGGGGAGGAAAGTGCAGTGATCTGGGGAGAAGTCCACCCAGTCCATACTGTAGATTTCCCCTTCCACTCCTTGCCCTCCCACATACACTCTCTCCCTCCTCATGAAGTTGTTCACATAGCCAAATTAGCCTGCAGCAGTTTTCCAGCTCATTACATTCACAGTCAATCCATGTTGTGGGCTTTTCTTGTTGCTGAAGCCTGACACATGGGGCTCCAAAATTATTTCTTTTATTTGGTGAAAATATCATGTCTCTTACTTTTTCTGCCACTTAACATTTGTCTGAATATCTGGCATAAAAAATGCCTGCATGGCTTCATCCTTTAAACCTCTAAGGTTTTTGTGTGAAATCTGTAATATTATGCACTATATGGACACCTGACTATCACACCCATATGTGGTTCTTCCCCAAACTGTCGTCACTAAGCTGGAAGCACACATTTGTATAGAATGTCCTTGTATGCTGTAACCTTACATTTTCCCTTCACTGGAACTAAGAGGCCAAAACCTGTTCCAGCACAGCAGTGCCCCTGTGCAAAAAGCAAGGTTTTAGTGGAAGAAATAAAGTTGCCTTCACAGAGCCCTGACCTAAACTCCACTGACCACCTTTGGGATGAACTGGAAGGCTGACTGCAGGTCAGGCCTCCTCACCTGAAATCAGTGCCTGAGCTCACTAATGCTCTTGTGGTTGATTGCGTAAAAAATCCCCAGAGCCATGCTCCAAAATCTAGTGGAAAGCCTTCATAGAAGAGTGGAAATTATTAGAATAGCAAAGGGGACAAAATCTGGAATGGGATGTTCAAAAAACACATATGTGTGACATTCAGTTAATAGAAATAATAATAGTATTAGAAGAATACTCACTATCACATCAAATGACTAGAAGAGAGACAGCAAATATTGATTCTTGTTTGTATTTTATTACAGGGCATTGAATGGACCAACATTGAGTATTTCAACAATGCCGTCATCTGTGACCTCATTGAAAATGTAAGTCAGGATTTCATTGTTCATTTATTTGTGATGTTGACTCCAGGTTTTTACCCAAAAATTATATATTGTATTCAAAATATAAGTGAGTTAGTTCATAAGAACATACTATTATCCATTCACTCAGTGCTTTTTGGTATATGACATCATTCTCAGAGTAAGCTATCTTGAATTTCAGTTGGTTTATATAACCTATTTTATAACCCTCAGAACCAGAATGGGATCTTGGCCATGCTTGATGAGGAGTGTCTGCGGCCCGGGACCGTGACAGATGAGACATTCTTGGACAAGCTGAACACTGTTTGTGCTGAACATCAGCATTTTGAGAGTCGCCTGAGCAAAAACTCAAAGTTTCTCACAGACCACAGCTTGCCTCATAACTGCTTTCGCATCCAGCACTATGCTGGCAAGGTTAGATACCCACACACATATGCACAATTGCATTGTATGTCACTTGATGCAAACATTACCTTAGCTTATACTATCATTTGTTGGACATGTGCATTATTGATATTTCACTGAATACTAAACTCATGTGCTGCTCCTTGCTTGAGAAATCATACAAGTCACCTGTTAAAACCTTAGAGAAATTTTGTAAAACTGAAAGCAATTAAAATATTACAACAGATCTGTGCTGTTCTGAAATCTCCATAAGTCAGCTTTAGTAACAAGTTCATCACTCTAGACAACAGGAAATACTGCATATACTGGGTGTTAAACAAAACCCACAAATATGTTGTAGATGGAAAAACAAAACAAAGGAATGTCACTAACTGATGAATTTCTAATTCCCTATGTAGGTGCTGTATCGGGTAGAGGGCTTTGTGGACAAAAACAATGACCTGCTGTACAGAGACCTGTCCCAGGCTATGTACAAGGCCAACCACAGCTTAATGAAATTACTTTTCCCAGAGGGCAACCCTGCTAAAGTCAACCTGAAGAGGCCTCCTACAGCAGGATTCCAGTTCAAAGTGTCAGTGAGCACACTCATGAGGAACTTACAGACAAAGAACCCTAACTACATTAGGTAGGAATGGCAATTATCAGCACCCCATCACATAACTGGTCAAGAGTCAAGAACAAGTGGTCTTGTTTTAATAGCTGGCATTAAAACAAATAGGCAAAGTTTCAGTAATCCTCCTTGTGTTCTCTTCTTTGTGTTTCCAGATGCATCAAACCTAATGAGAAGAAGTCAGCCCAAATCTTCACAGATTCACTGGTGTGCCACCAAGTCCGCTACCTAGGTCTGATGGAGAATGTGCGTGTTAGAAGGGCAGGATATGCCTTTCGGCAACCTTACGAACCCTGCCTGGAGCGCTACAAGATGCTATGCAAGCAGACTTGGCCCAGTTGGAAAGGCCCTGCCAGGTCAGACCACCAACTTCAGGCATTAGAATATTTTAGGTCAATGGTGTTAGAGCAGATGCTCACTGGCATACAGTTATCCTGACTTCAACATAGCAATGACCACAACCCTACAAGGTGTCTAAATTTAAACCAGCTGTAACTGATTTTTAAAGAACATCAGTTAAGCATCCTGATTACTATCACTAACACAGATGTTTGAGAAATGCATAGGTATGAACTGGGAAAGGGCTGAATGAATTAAGCGACAAGCCTAGGATCAAGGGTTTTAATGTAGTTAGTGAGTTTTGTTTGCATTGTTGTAATTTACAAAGCATTTTCATACCTAGCTACAAATTCAGTGGAGGCTTTGCTTTATCTCATCTGTTAGTTTATCTGGAATCAGGTGTGAAGAAGAAAAGCCCACAAGGACACTTTTTGGATTGTATTGCAACATAATGAAACCATTTCACTGTGTGCATATGTGCATGTCAAAAGGAGAAGGTTTTAGAGGGAGATTTGGTTTGCCATGGTGTTAGCAAGACTGGCAATGTCAATTACAATGGCTTAAAGCATTTTACTCGGTAGTATGCAAATCAGAACTATAACTTTGACCCAAACATGCTACGTCTTGTTCTTGCTCTGGGAAAAAAAAACACTTGCAATATCCAGCAGGTAGACAGTTATGTCAGCATGTCTGGCCTGGTTATGCTGATTATCTAGGGCAAAAATTTGACAGTTCCTATCCAGAGGCAGGGCTCCTTAGAGCCCAGCTATACCTTGACATGTTGGGACAGAATTCCTACACATCACTGGCACCATGACTCACTTTTCATTGAAAAATAAGATAACTTTCTGAATCATATCACATGTTAGAATTGCTTTAACAGCAGATCTGTATCTTTGAATGGTATGCTGACATCTTTGTTTTCTTGTGCTGCCTTTGTATGTGGGGTAGATTGAAGTGCTTGCTTCATTTTTATTTGTCTTGTCGTGCTACCAGTACCCCCAGTTGCTTCATTGTTTTGTCTGTTACTGTCGCTGCTATTGGTATGGATACATTGATCAAAACCATGAGGGAGTGAATCATGGCTTGTGTGAATGCAGGGAAGGTGTGGAGGTTCTCTTGAAGAACTTGGCAGTACCTGAAGAGGAGTTCTCCTACGGGCGCTCCAAGATCTTTATCCGGAATCCCAGAACTGTGAGTAGTGTTAGACTTCTTAAATTCTCTTCACTGTGCTCTTGTATTTTTGTATCGAAAGCTTGTAAAGTGCAATAAGCAGACATGAGATCACAGAAATTACATAGTTGATAGGAAAACACAGACAAAAGCTATGCTGAAAAAGATTTATAAGTACGATTACTAAGGTAACAGGCTATTATAAAATGTAAGTATGTTCATGCTGCAGAGTTTTGAACAGCTTTTCAAACAGGAAGTTGTTCTTCTCCAACATCATTATAAGCCCTGCACCAAAAAAACAGATGAGGCCGAACACATGGTTTCACTTATACATTCCTGTTTGCCAGTTAGCATGGGAAAGCAGATTGTAGTTAAAAGGCTTGAGTGAAGTGAAAAAAAATGGCTCTGTGCTATGCCTCAACATCATAAATGGCTGAAGATGTTCAGATTGTGATGAACTTATGATCTCCAGCTGTCCTTTAAAAATTGTATCAGTAAGTGATCATATTCAGGCTCATCTGGCTATTCTTCTAACACCTTCCAGGTCTGCAGAGATCGGAGAAAGCAGTTTTATTTAGTTATTTGTTGTACGTCTTAAAGGATGTTAGTTCCTGTTTGGCAGAGATTTATGGTGTTAGTTGCTGGACTTTTTTGTAATTTTCACCAATAATATAGTTTAGTGCTTGATATGAAAGACAAGTCTACTGGGTTGGTAATACATTTCAATTTTATTCAACTCAGTGTATTTGTATAGCTCTTTAAAAAATGAATGATCTCATGAACAATCCAAATTTAATGGCAAAAAAAACTCCCATAATATGGCATAAGTAAGAAATTTGAGAAGATTCAAAATGAGAACCCATCCTCATTTAGGTGACACTCAATAGTGGGATTTTGATTTTAAGCTTGTGATAAATTATAGTCATGCACCAGGTCAGATGATGCAGGTCCTGCAGAAGTCTTATTATTCATTCAAGCATTCATCTTCAGTAACCACTTTATTGTGGTCATGGTTGTGGTGGATTCTGAGTCTAACCCAGGATCACTGGGCAGGAAGCAGGCAATACTCTTTGTGATGCCAGTCCATTGCATGACACTATGCACACACATTTACATGCACTGTTACACACACATGGCCAATTTAGTGTAGCCAATTCAGCTACCAGCATGATTTCAAGAGGTAAGAGGAAACCAGGGAACCCAGAGGAAACCTGACACAGACATAAAGAAAATATGCAAACTGGGGCCCCTGAAGCTGTGAGGCAGCACATCTATGCTATCTGGTGTTTTAATTTCTAGGCTTAATATTCTTTTATCATAATGAAATCTGTTCAATTTGGTGCTTTTCTTGAGCTTAATAGAGATCACCATTGTGGTATAATATTTGCCTCAGGAAATCATTATAAATAATTTAGTCTCGTGCTGGTTATTTAGTATAAGACTCCTACAGGGGTTAGACAATGAAACTGAAACACCTGGTTTTAGACCACAATAATTTATTAGTATGGTGTAGGGCCTCC
>JAOVVH010000058.1:14408005-14419338 GCA_028566435.1 Scorpiodoras heckelii | reverse complement strand
AGATTGGCCACCAGGCTGGTTCAATTTAGCCATGAAACCTCCCACACTAAAATGACAGGTGTTTCAGTTTCATTGTCTAACCCCTGTAAGTTCTTAAGTGATTATTGTGATCATTGTGTGATTGATCATTGTTTGTCTGCTGGCATTTGTGTTCATACTGTCCTTTTTTGTTTACTCTCAGCTCTTTTTCCTGGAGGAGAAAAGAAGGCAGTGTCTAGAGGACTTGGCCACACTCATCCAGAAGATCTATCGTGGCTGGAAGTGCCGCACACATTTTCTGCTGCTGAAGAAGAGTCAGGTGGTGGTGGCCGCATGGTACCGCAGATACGCTGTAAGTTCATCATCTTTTCCATGTACAAATGGCCTTTTCTTGTCTTGTTGGTTTGACTTGTTTATCAGTTAATGTATTGCTGTTTTTAAAACAGCACTTCCGTGGCACTTAGCACAGTGTTTTTTGATGCTCTTAATTACAGCAACAAAAGAAATACCAGAACATCAAGAGCTCATCCATAGTGGTTCAGTCTTTCATCAGAGGATGGAAGGTAGGAATAAAACTCAGCATTATTCTATGTTACTCTTCAGTTATTTCTGGGCACTATGTCTCTAAGAATTGTGCCATTATTCCCTTTATCTTATCATTCTGTCTCTCCCAGGCCCGCAAGTTGCTGCGTGAACTAAAATACCAGAAGAGATGCAAAGAGGCAGTGACCACTATTGCAGCCTACTGGCATGGAACACAGGTACTGAGTCTCATCTGAAAGAAAAATTAATCACAAAAGGAAACCAACAGTTGGGCAAACATTTCATTTTCAGGTCAAGATCCACCAAACTCCACTGGCATTTGCCAACACATTACACAGATGGTTTAAAGAGCAGCACCACTGCTTTCCCTTTTTTAAGCTCACTATTGCTTATTTCAATGCTGCAGTTGTCTCGGTTTCTTTCACTGTGTCTCTCTGTCTTTCCTCTCTTCTTTATCCTAATCTTTATCATCCTGTGTGTACTGCTGCCTGGCCTTACTGGCTAACCACTGCAGGCTCGCTGGGAACTGCAGCGTCTGAAGGAGGAGATTCAGAATAAACGCTCTGTGTCTGTCATTTGGGCAGCCTGGTTGGGAATGAAGGTATTTAACCAGCCGGCTAGTTAGCCTCTGAGGCATTCCGAGCATCTGTCCAGTGAAACTGTGTTGTCTAGCCATCCACTAACTTCCTGTAGCTGAGTGTCTGACCAGTTTTCTTTTGTTCATTAGTAGGCTACATTTTCATTTGGATTCTGGGAACATACTAACATCATTTCAAACCTTGACTCCTGTACCATTAACATACTTGTTTGAAATGATAATGCCATCTGAATTTAGAGAAGCAGACTATTTGAGCTTCCATTATAATTACTTATTGTACACATGGAGTACACATAGAGTAAGCGTAAACATACTTTGTGCCTACATTAATGTTATAGTCAAAATAAAGCTTGAGGAATCTTGGTCACAGACAAAGGCATTATCATTGTCATCCTTCACTCTTTGCAGCAGCATGGTATCTCTGTACATGTCCTTTTTTTGCTTTTTTCCTGATAACCATCAAAGACTTTTTCGTTCCAGTTTTATGCTTGACTATCTTGAGTTGCCGTATCATGCAAGGATAGTCATACATTGCCAGTATTATCTTACTTGAACCTACATTATAATCAAAGACATTATAATGTAATGTTGCGGCAGACTCTTTGCATCATACCTATTTATTCATTTCTGAATGCTTAATGCTGCTTTCTCTTTTCTAATCTATCTGCTTTCTCTTAATAGTCTTACCTGACCCGTGTTTCTGACTCTGTTTCTTTATCTTCTTTAAAATCTCTAAAAAACATCACCTAAACAAGGCTCGGAGAGAAGTGCGGTGCTTAAAGCATGAGGCTCGGAGTAAACACGCCGTGTCCATCATATGGGCCGGCTGGAAAGGAACTAAGGTACTGATGATGTGTGTGAGGCTGCTGTCCATGAGTTCCTTCCTTTCATATCAGCATTGCACTGGCGTTGAGACCATGAGCCTCAGTCCCCTGGAACACAACCCAACCCATCTCATGCATGCTAAGACTCATATCATAGCTCACATTCACATAACCATAACCTGTAGTACATATTAACTCAAATGAAGTTGTAGCTCAAGGATCCAGTCTTAAGCGTGTTTGTTCTGGCAGGATTTAGGCTCATGTAGACATATTTCCAGGTACCGTATATGGGTAAATTGCCATGCAGCAGGCAAGCACTAATTTGGGTTTCTCAGAGTGACTCTCATGCACCCACTAAAAGCATGATGTATATAAGGAGTATATATGATTTTAGCATATGTAAAAGTCCATTCCATTTACCACATTTCTGTGCATGGTCCAACCAAACAGCTTTGTTTGGACTTGCATGGTTTTTAACCAAGTGTCCATTTTTCTGTATGTATGTGTATTTGTGTGTGATGAGCAGCTTGAAAGTCTGTTAGTGATTTATTTTCTCTCCATTACCTCAGTCCCCTGAAGTGAACTTATGTGATTCAGAAGGATAACCCCACTGATTTAAATGCATAACTTCTGCCTAGCACCTTATCAGACAGTACTGGTAATGGAAATACAGTGTAGCTTTGTGTGAGTGCCCACCCGTTTGCTCCTGCTCTGGGCTGGTTATGTGGCTCCTCTTCATACTGCTCTACTGTTTTCAACAGCTTCACTCTCTTCTGCATTCCTCGTCCCTCTCCCTCCTTCTCTCACAGGCACGCAGAGAGCTAAAACGGCTGAAGGAGGAGGCCAGGCGTAAGCATGCTGTCGCTGTCATTTGGGCCTACTGGTTGGGACTCAAGGTACCTGCCAACTAGTGCACTGGCCCTGTCCCATCATCAACCACTCTGTCAAAGGGGTGAAACGAAAACACACACTAACAACCTGCCTTAGGGTGTCACTGCCAGATGATAAAGCTATCCATAAAACAGACAATGATGCCATTCATTTCTGCAGCAAGTGTCTGCTTAATAAAATATCACTTTGCCCCATGTAAACCCTCTTCTGCATGCCTTTGACTAATGACTAAATATAAAATAAACCACTGAATGCATGCAGCAGAGGTTCCTAACCACCGGATCACAGATCGCTACAGGGCTATGAGGTCGTACCAAGCTGCTACAGTGCAGTAGTAGGGGCACTGTGCATGAGTAAAGTCTGCAATTTTACAGATAAATCTGATCGCTAAAACTGAAAGATTAACAAGTTCCTGGTTTTAATGTCAGCTTCATTTGTTAATTAAATATCTAACCTTGATCAGCATTTCCAGGCATAACACTCTATGCCAATGCTAAGCTAGTTAGCTAACATTAATATAAATCTCTGTACACATTGTGCCTCAACAAGCATCTCAAAACAAACTTCTACCATTGCAACAGTAAACTTTCTCTTGCACTAGAATGCCCGCCCTACACTAACCTATGGCCTATATGTTCCACACACTTCTCTCTCAAAAATGTTGTGGGCTCCAGTCTGGTCTGCTTTGTTTAAAAATGTCGGAAATCGTGGTATACGGTAATATGGGACATGGATTAATGTGTAGAAAGTAAGGATGAGATTTTAGATCTGTGCCATAAGAGTTCACAAGCTTCACGAAACAGATTTAAATCTGCTCTCATAACCCAGTGATTTAGATTGGAGATTTCCCTGTCTGTCTATCCATCTGTCTGTCTGTCTGTCTGCCTATTCACATGTGTGTATGTACTTGTCCTACTGTCTGATCTGTGCATGCTTTGCCAACTAACAAACTAACTTGGTATATGTTGCTTTTTCAGCATTTTTGGATTTGAGTTCTCCTAAATGTTGTAGGTACTATGTTTTTGGGGTTTTTTTTGGGATGATGTGTTTTAGGAGGAGAAGGTGTGGTATGCTTTCCTGAAAGAGGTGACCACTGTCATCATATTCTTAGGATTTGTTTTCGTTATTTGCTTAATTATAACCACAGGAGCAACATTTCTGAATTTGTTGGAATTCCTCTGGAACTGGTACATGATCCAGTATCATGTTTTCCCCTGCATTCATTTTATGTGTATCTCTTTTTTTCAACTAATAAATGTTTTAAACTAACCTTGTTTCCTGAAAGGATCATTGCACAGATTTGCATCAGAACGGTCGAAGAAACATCAGTGTGATTCATTGCGAGTGATAGATTTGGTCTTCTTCCTTTTCAGGTCCGAAGGGAATACAGGAAGTACTTCAGAGCGAATGCTGGCAAGAAGATCTATGAGTTCACCATTCAGAGAATTGTACGTCTGTTTCAAATTTTCCTGCATTTACTTTCTGAATTATTGAAAGACTGCTTTGTTTAAACACGCATTTGGTGTGCATACATTTATCTACAGATGCAGAAGTATTTCACAGGTTTGAAGAACACATTGCCTTCAATGTCGCCAATTGATAAGAGTTGGCCGTCGAGGTCTTACCTGTTCCTGGAAGGCACACATGAAGAACTGAGAAAGATTTTCCATCTATGGAGGGTTAGTCCTCTCAATAACAGCATATTTTTTTATTTATAAAACAGTTATCTTGCCGTTAGGGCTGTTCCTTAAACCAAGCATTTACTTACCCCTATAATTGTGCATTTAATTGTTTCTTTTTATAAAAGGTTTGTAATTAGATCTGTGAATATATCTGCAAATATAAGTGTGAGCCATGTAATCCGTGTCTGTACAAGATTCACTTGTGAGAGAACGATGTGAATGGATGTGAGTTCTGCATCACATCCATGTGCACTGATTGTTCCAATAAGGTTTAATGTAACCTTTGCAAATGGTGTTCCACTGTACAAATTCAGATGACGTACTACATGAAAAAACATAACCGTGGAAGACATTGTCGTAAGGCCATGCTAGTTTACATCTTAATTAACCAAGGTGCATTAATAATGTAGCTTACCCCATGTCCGCTTTTCTTTGATGCATATTTTTCATATTAAATATGTTTATTAAGTTATATCATTCATATAATCTGTTCAGTGTGTATGTATTTGTTCATGAGCCTCTTGCCAGGAATGAGCAAGAATCAAGAAAATCCTTAACTGGGGACAGCCCTACTAACCCTCTATAAATCCTCTCCACTGCATCCTGAAATTCAGTGCAAGAAATACAGAAGCCAGTTCACAGAAGAGAAGAAAGCCATCTATGAGGAGAAACTGGAAGCAAGCAAAATCTTCAAAGACAAGAAAGCACTGTACCCCAGCAGGTCTGAATAAACATTTACACTGTATACATGTGTAACATTTTTGGACTGCAAGATGATTCTTATTTGTTCCACAGTGTGGGGCAGCCTTTCAAAGGAGATTATCTGGAGATTAAGAAAAACCCAAAGTACCAGAAGCTAAACAGTGTGGTAGACGAGAAGGTGCTTCTTGCAGATGTGGTTAATAAAATCAACAGGGCCAATGGCAAGGTGAGCTTCAGAAAGAACAGCCTAAAATCAGTTTGAGCAGCTCAGCAAGTCAGTGCTGTAAATGTATATTGTGCCTAATTATTGGTTTACTGTTGTGTCTCATTTTAAGGGTGCGTCCAGAATCTTTCTCCTCACCAAGAAAAACTTTGTTCTGGCTGATCAGAAGACGGGTCAGTTAAAGGCCAGCGTACCACTTCCTGATCTTGCCAGTGTCTCTGTCAGCACACAGAATGATGGCTTCTTTGCTCTCAAACTGAAAGAGGTTAACTCTTGACACTTTTTTGTATAATGAATAATAAAATATGATCTTAAAGGATAATATACACTGCCTGGCCAAAAAAAAGGTCTCACACTAATATTTCGTTGGACCGCCTTTAGCTTTGATTACGGCATGCGTTCACTGTGGCATCGTTTCCACAAGCTTCTGCAATGTCACAATATTTTTTTCTGTCCAGAGTTACATTAATTTTTTCCCAAGATCTTGTATTTATGATGGGAGATTTGGACCACTGGGTTCAGGTCTGGTGGTGGCCAGTCCATGTGTGAAAATGATGTCTCATACTCCATGAACCACTCTTTCACAATTCGAGCCCGATGAATCCTGGCATTGTCATCTTGGAATATGCCTGTGCCATCAGGGAAGAAAAAAAATCCATTGATGGAATAACCTGGTCGTTCAGTATATTCAGGTAGTCATCTGACCTCATTCAACGTTGCTGAACCTAGACCTGACCAACTGCTGCAACCCCAGATCATAGCACTGCCCCCACATGCGTGTACAGTAGGCACTAAGCATGATGGGTGCATCACTTCAGCTGCCTCTCTTCTTACCCTGATACGCCCATCACTCTGGAACAGGGTAAATCTGGACTCATCAGACCACATGACCAGAGTTTTTGCCAGATAGCCTCAATAACAAGTGGTTTTCTTACGGCTACACAGCTGTTTAGTCGGAATCCCTTGAGTTCCCTTCCCTTGTGTCTGTGGAAATGCTCTTACTTTCACTGTTAAACATATCCCTGAGTACTGCTGTTGTTTTTCTATGATTTGATTTCACCAAACGTTTAAGTGATCGATCACGATCATTCAAGATTTTTTTTTTCCGACCACATTCCTACTCCTGATGTTTCCCCACCATCCTTCCACTTTTTAATAATGTGTTGGACAGTTCTTAACCCGATTTTAGTAGTTTCAGCAATCTCCTTAGATGTTTTCTCTGCTTGATGCATGCCAACAATTTGACCCTTCTGACATAGATTAACATCTTTTCCATGACCAGAGGATATGTCTTTCAGCATGGTTGTTTAATAAATGAGAAGCTGCTCACTTCATCAGTTAGGATTAAATAACTTGTTGTCATCTGAAACATAATCACCCATGCAGTAATTACCAGGCAGTGTGTATATATATATATACAGTTCTGTGCAAAAGTCTTAGGCTCTGTATTGTTTAAATATTGTTTAAATGTTAGACAAAAATGTTTGTATGTCAGTAACAAAAGCAACACATTACATAACGGACCACTTTTCAGACAAAAAAAGCAAAATGAAGGCTGCTGGGTTTTGCATGCAAACAAAAGAAGTAAGTGTGACAAAGTCTCCAGAAGAGCTGTGGCAGATTTTCCATGACACTCAGTAAAACGTCCTTATAATTTCCTTATAAAACTGCACACATTGTAAATGGGAACACTATTTAAGAAAAAGACACCCCAAATATTGACTTTTAATTTTGAAAATAATTATAAAAAATAATTACTTTATAGTGTTTTCTTTTATATAGAAACATCTTCATTATTTTCAAAGATATCTTTGCTTTATAGCGAGTCTTTGCTTGTGCCTAAGACTTCTGCATCGTCCTGTACAGTAATTACCTTTTTAATAAGTTTTGTGCAGCTATAGGACACAGGTGCGATATTACAAGCATGATGCCACTGAAGAACATAATATCATGAAAGTTGGAGCTCTGAAACCTGATCTGATTTGTTTGTAATGTAGGAGATCATTAACTAAGGTGAAATCAACATTTCAATGAAAGAAGTTTAAACTATAATGAATATTGGAAACTGTTACTTAACGATTAATATGCAAGGATTTTTCTTTTAAAGTACTCCAACATGTGTTGTAAAGTTTTGTTGGATGTTGATTGATGATTTTAGCATTGCTTTATTAACTTTAGTACACTAAAACTGTCTCTGTAGGGCACAGCATCAGCAGCCAAAGGTGACTTCTTGCTGAGCAGTGATCGATTAATAGAGATCATCACCAAACTCTATCGCACCGGGGCTGCTTCAGCCGACATGGTATCAATCAGTGTTGACATCTCAGATGAGTAGGTGTTCCTCACATTGCTTTTTATTCATACATAATAGGTATATCTACTGTAGTGATTTTAGTAAGTATTTATTTTCCCTGTATTTGTTCCAGATTCCTTGTGCAGTTCAAACAGGATAAAGTGTGTGTTAAATTCATCCAAGGCGGACCCAAGGGCAACAATCAAGTCTCCTGCAAGCGTAAAAACAACAGGCTTCTGGAGGTCTCTGTTCCACCCCAATGACCAGTCAACTTCCCTCCCTCTCAGGGTGCCATTTCTGTGACTCTTCACCTGCAAACCCAAACTTAAACACAGTTCCCAAATGACTGTGCAATTACAATGTTCTTGTCCTTGCCATATCTTATATTTTTTAAAGACTTAATCAGTGCATTGTTGAGATGCAAATATTCCATTCAGCAGTATTTGGGTACATAAGGTTGACCTCATATTTACCTTGGGAAATGGGAGGTGATGCTTTCCTCACTGTCTTGGTTGGGATGCATTACATGTCCTGTTTAATTAAGGAATTAATAGTAATTATGATGCTATAGATGTTTGATGTCACACAGTGTCTGGGCATCATGTGCATGTGAATGGGTGAAGTGCTGCATGCTCAGATTGCAATCAAGACTTTTTATTCAATTTCCAGATTACTGCTGAAAAATTTACACTAAGGTTGCACTTGTTTTGTTTACACAAGGGTAAAAAAGACATTTTGATTGGTTGGTCTTTTGATTTCTTGTTTTTTTCCCCTGCACTTTTTAATTCTGACAGTACACAATCTAAGCTGAATTGCCAAAGTTTTATAATTTTGCAACAAATCTCATCCTTTATGGTTGAACGTTTATTTATAATACATTACCCTTTTTATTTACAAAGCCAAATAACAATCTTTAAAACCTTAAGGTAAGCTAAAAAAAAAAAAAAAAACCACCTTTCGAGTTGTGCTTTTGATCAAAATGTACCTTTTCAAAGTAGAAAATAATTTTGTATACTACTTATTTTTTCAAAACAGTGTGGCTCTTTCTCTTGTGCAAAATGCAGTATAGCTGGAGCCCAAACTCGTGTGCACAAACTGTAATTACACAACTATCCCATGTTTCATCTCTCACACCCTGCTGTGTTTAGGAAGAATCTGTGAACCTGACAGCTACAGTGGTCAGGAAGACCTTGCTGTAAAGCACATTACCACCATATCTACCACACCATACTTGATTGACATTGTCAGTTGTCTGAAGAGAGCTTTATCAGGAACCTGATCAGTGCTTTTGGCATGCTGAACGGATTCTAAAGGAAATAGATTAGTTAGTCCGATGTCTAGTTTCAGTACACCAGCGTCTAAGCTGTGCTGTTTTCCCAAAAACTGTGTAGAATGAGGATGTCCCATCTTGCTTAATTACTGGTACTCAAAACTGTGTGTACACCAGCCAATTTATAAAACCTACAGGGATGATTTTCAGGAAACCCAATTTTGTGTATGGAAAGTGCTATTAACAGGAGCTGATAAGCTTATTTATTGACTTATTTCTTATATTTTTCACATTGTCTAAATTGGATTATGGGTGATTTTGCTTTTTTTTCTGGCAAATGGTATATGCAGTGAATTACTTGGGACTAATCCAGATGATTCTGAGTGAAAAACACAGGCAAATTATATGTTTAGTTTAAGCTTTTGTCACTGATCAGAATAATGGGAGACTTACTTTTAAATATACTTAATATTTAATATTTTGACTTCATTGTTCAGTGGACATTTTGTGGTGTTAAATTTATTAAGGTCTTGACAGACATTTCTGAAGACAGCCCCTGGGAGATGAGTTAACATTTGCTTTTGCAGGTGTTAACTAATTTTCAAGCTTTTAAGATGATCATGTAATTTTACAGTAGTCAAGACGCATAGATTATTGTTCCCTTTTCATGGGATGCATGGGGAAATTGTATGTTCCTTGATTGTGTACAATCTTCAGTGCAGTATACTATAGTTAATCTCTGTTGTGTCAGGAAGTTCAAGAGAAAAGAACGTTGTCTATTTTCAGTGCATAAATGTAATCTGGTGTATTGATAATATGGGTGTTTCTATAATGACGAAATGCAACAAAGTGAAAGTAGACTTTTTGCTTTTTTTTAACTTAAAGCAATTAATAAATACGTTAGGCAAATCAACATGGTTTGATGTTATATTGTGTTTATCAGTTTTTTTGTTATCAGATGGTATGTAGAGGTTCTCTGGGGGGCTTTTCAATTAGCACAGTTTGGACTCAAATGGGGTGGACTACACATCGTATGAGTGGGCGTCTGTCCCCCTGTGCTTCCCCACCCTGGCACTTCTCAATCCTGCCATTCCTTAATTCGTATTAAAATTATAAACCGAAGGAAGATGGTTGTTCTCACAAGCTTTATTTGTTCATCCTAAAAACAAAGGAGTACATATGGGCAGTGCAGCTAGGACCAGATGTTTTCCATCACATCTGGATTGCTGTCCTGGGTGAAATTCCACAGCTTAAGGATACTGTTGGTGGCACATCCCTGAGGAGCAGACCTTGACAGATTGTGCATGTTGAAAGTAAAAATAGCACCCAATTACAGCTCTACCCTCAGCAAGTTCCCACCAGTCTGAAGTCTGGGAACAGAGAAGAGGCCGAACCTCCTGTGGAGTTTGCTGAAGGGGAGTGAAGAGAGAGCGAAGCAGCCACACCCAGCTAGATGGAAATGTTAGGAAAACTTGGTGAAATACTTTTTGTTCGTATTTTCCCTGTAGTGCCTTTAATCTTTGACTGTGTTCATTTGAATGGAAGATACAGACCTGTTTCAGACTTCGTTATGTAACTTAGACAGCTTATGAGAAACTTTTATATATGGATCTCTTTAGGTTTCATCAAATATTTAAAAATAAAGCATTTTTAAAACAATTTTGCTTTCTCTTTGTCCCCCAAAACAGCTTTATTATGAAAGTGATGTGTTATTTATTTATTATTTTTAATATGTGTTTGGGCAATTCACTGCCACC
Source organism: Scorpiodoras heckelii (assembly GCA_028566435.1). Classification (NCBI taxonomy): domain Eukaryota; kingdom Metazoa; phylum Chordata; class Actinopteri; order Siluriformes; family Doradidae; genus Scorpiodoras; species Scorpiodoras heckelii. The sequence goes on along the minus strand of JAOVVH010000058.1, from coordinate 14,408,576 downwards.
TAGTTATGTTCTTTGACCTGTGCAATTCCTAAGTGAGCTAGTCTGCTACTGCCATCTAGAGGCTAGAGTTTATTACTCGTTGAGTTTTAATAGTTTATGCAGCATATGACAACACAATTTGCTGGTTAATTATACTGATCAATAGCTTCATTCAATAAACAATTACTAATGAATAGTACTCCATGTTAAATATGTTCTTCAACTCACCAATTATGAATCATTTATATATCATTTCATTGACTACACTGTTCTTTTCTTTTATAAATCATCTATATAATATTCTTATTATATTCATATTTCATTAGTGAATAATGTTAGCTTTAGTAACAATACATTTTCTTACTTTTAATCAGTATATATTAATAGGTAAATGACTTGCTTTGGGCAAAAGAAGACATCTGGGGCAGTTAAGGACATTGAATCTGTGGCTGTGGCTGTGACTGCAGTGGATCCCCAAATCTACAGTGGCTTGTCAAAGTATTCATATCCCTTGAACTTTTTCACATTTTGTCACCTTACAAACACAAACTTAAATGTATATTATTGAGATTTTAAGTGATAGAACAACACA
>JAOVVH010000058.1:14375989-14388467 GCA_028566435.1 Scorpiodoras heckelii | reverse complement strand
CATACAGGCTCGCTGGGAAACAAACACATTTACATTTTACATTTATGTCTTTGGCAGACACCCTTATCCAGAGTGACTTACATTTATCCCATTTATACAACTGAGCAGCTGAGGGTTACCTTGCTCAGGGAAGCAACAGTGGCAACTTGGCTGTGGTGGGATTTGAACTGACAACCTTCTGGTCAGTAGTCCACTGTCGCTACCACTGAGCTAACACACAGACTCACACATGGGCGGCACGGTGGCTCTGTGGGTAGCAATGTTGCCTCAATGCAAGAAGGTCCTGGAGTCAATCCCGGGTGGAGAGGTCTGGGTCTTTTCTGTGTGGAGTCTGCATGTCCTCCCCGTTTCTGCGTGGGTTTGCTCCGGTTACTCTGGTTTCCTTCCACAGTCCAAAGGCATGTGAATTGTACATACAAAATTAGCCCCATGACTCTGTTTGAAAGTTGAACTTGTGTTCTGATTTAAAACTTGTGTATTGATGAAACCTGGGGCTTGTCATGAATAGCCACTGATGCTGAAATGATGTTTTAAAAAAACAATAAACAAACAGGTGCACACATGAGGAGACAAGCTACAATGGATGCGGGAAGGGGAGAAGGAGGGAACAATGACAAATAATCCAGCTGGTGCAAAAGTGAATCTGAGTTCTTTGTCAGAAGCATTTCAGAGAGGCAGGCAATATCCAGGTACTAACAGTGATAATACTAGATTATTTTAATCATTTGAACAAAAATGCAGAAAGTGTATATTGGGAGGGAAAAGGGAGTGTACGAACCTGGGTTAGCTAACAACAGAAGTAATAAATGCTATCTAGATATATAGTTAACTAAAATTCGTTTTTCTAATCTTAACCCTCTACTGCACACATTATTATGCAATCATGGAAAAATGTTACAGTGTTTTTTTATATATATAAAATGGACTCAAATTAACATAATTATAATTTTTATTATTTTTCATTTTTGGGGGGTAGTTCCAGGTGCGTTGCCATATGGCAACATTGTGCAACAATGGAACAGGCTGATGTGTTTTCTCCCAAAATTACATATGAAATATGAAATTCATAGATGATTACAGACCTGTCTTTTAGAAATGAAATTGTATTATTACTTAAATCTTTTTAAGAGCTTTGAATCTCTTACATTGCATTTTGAGGTTTGTGTATCAGACATATAACAATGACAAGTTATTTTTATTGTGTTATTTACAACAACATTTACAAACATCTGATGCAAACTTGTGAAAACTGCTGTCAAAATGTAACAGGTATATTAGCTGGATAGATTTTTCATAACGTGGCAAACATAAAAGCATAAGTACATTCACACTGAAATCATTCCTATGTGTCTTCATTGTTACTCAGTGTGAAATGCCTTGAAGCAGTTGTTCTCTCCGTTAAAGCAGAGTTGTACATTTTTATTTTTTAAACGCAAACTTATTAAAAACAATAAATTGGACTGACTCCAAAAATACATAGCACACCATACAGTGCTATTGTCTACACAACAGTGTTTAAATGGTCTGTACTTTAAGCGGTTCGGGCTGTATTAATTGCAGAAATGTGTTGAAGAAAAAAAAGAATACTAAGAAGAAGTATGAAGGATAACAATATAGTGCTGTTCAAGCACTATAACTCGATCTGCATTTCCTGAAGGAAATACATAGTGCTTGAAAAACGCCAAAATCGGCCTATTGTGACGTCATCGTTGACCTACCCCCTCTGGGGTGGGTGTGGTCATATGACTGCAGGTGGCCCCATTCATTCATTTTTTACAATTATACTTTAGTTTAGTTCCATATACTTATGGAAATGTGTTGTGATGCCTTTTGTAGGTATTCTGTGGTTAAGGCTTTCTGTAGGATTAGATAATTTATACTTCCTCTTTTCACATGTGGTGATGTGTTCATGTTTGAAACAAGCAGAACAAACACACAAACTATAATCAAGCCCTGATTCTGTCCAGTATAACATAACACCATCATTACAACCTAAATTTGTGATATCCTGCTCTAATGGGAGGAAAATCAGATGCAAATGAAGGCTGCAATGCTAAGCACAAGTTTCCTTGATGACAGCCCGTGTACCTTTGTTTTTAGGGATGTGATGTCACACTCCTTCGGTTGAAATAAAAACAAATCCTGGGCAACATGGTGACGCAATGGTTAGCGCTGTGACCTCCCAGCAGGAAGTGCCTAGGCTTGATTCCTCCAGCCAGGTGGCTAGTGTTATTTCTACATGGAGTTTGCATGTTCTCCCTGTGTCTGTGTGGGTTTCCTCCCTCAGTCCAAAAGAAATGCATGTGATTGAAGATACTAAATTGCCCCTAGGTGTGAGTGTGTGAAAGTGTGAAAGTGCCCAGTGAGTGCTGAGATAGACTCCAGCACCCACCACTACCCAGTAGTAGAATAAGTGGCTTAGATAATGAACAAATATTGTAAATAAGTGACAGTTTATCCAAATAATAGTTCCTGTCTTCCTTGATGAGTTTGTTTCAGTATGGTATCCTCTCACTTTGCTTCTGCTTCTCCAGTTTCACTGCTTTCACTCCTACCCAAGACTATGAAAGCCCTGAGATGCCAAAAGTTTACATTTTCTCATGATAAAGTTTTATTTTTTCTTCTCAAGATCTTGATTTATTTGTCATTATCACAAAATAATGAAACTTTGTTTTCTTAAGATAAGAGCATAATTAACTTTTTTTTTTCCATTGATAACTACTAGTTAAGTGGCCTGTGCTTTGCTGTATGTTGTTCAGTGTAACCAATTCCAACAGAGGGAGCCGGTGCATGTCAGTGAGTTCTCTCTTGAATGTCAGCATAATCTTGATGATCATGATCATCAGACACGCTCATGAATGGAGCACATGCTTGCTTTATTTTGTGCTTTCTGATAATCCCTCAGCTCAAAAGCCCTTCTGACATGTCCTCCTAATCACTCCTAATATGATTGCTTTTGTATGCAAAATGTAAGTTCTAAGTGCATTAAATAGTTTTTCCCCAAAAATTCTTGACTATAAACACATGCATGTACTGTATAAACATTTATTTGAGGTCCAATACAGTTAGGCCCAGAAATATTTGGACAGTGAAACAATCTTCATGATTTGGGCTCTGCCTGCCTCCACATTGGATTTGAAATGAAACAACTGAGATGCAATTGAAGTGTAGACTTTCAGGTTTAATTCAAGGAGTTGAACAAAAATATCCTATGAAACGTTTAGGAATTGCAACCATTTTTCTACAGAGCCTCCTCATTTCAGTGGCTCAAAAGTAATTGGACAGATTAACATTACCATAAATAAAATGTTCATTTTTAATACTTTGTTCAGAATCCTTTGCAGACAATGACTGCCTGAAGTCTGGAACCCATGGACATCAACAAACGCTGGATTTCCTCCTTTGGGATGCTTTGCCAGGCCTTTACTGCAACTGTCTTCAGTTGTTACTTGTTTGTGGGTCTTTCTGCCTTGTTTTGTCTTTTTGTGTGGTTTTATTTTCTGTAACAGTAATTTTGTTTTGTGTATTTATGTAAGTATACTGTAAACATGCAGTACTGATGTAATCTTGCATATCCCATTGTTTTTTACTGTAGTTTTTTACTGTAGCAGTTCAGATGTATTTGTGACTCCTCACAATTTATGACTAAATTTTTGAAGAGTTTCATGGATGTAAATAAATGGCTTATTCAGTGGCTGTGCTTAAGTTCTTTGTATGTTGATAAAGTGTGTTTGGTGTTTTACAGCACACAGTATAACTCTGTGGGTTGTGTGCATACAAACCTGCTGTCTGCGTGTAGTATTCTGTTTGGTTTTGATGTGTGTGTGTAGAGATTTTCAGTCAAAAGTGAGTTTTTCTCTGCAGATATAAAGTTATGAGACTAGTGTGTATGGACATCAGCTTTGAGTTTTTAGTCTGGGGAAGTATGCGTAATGCTAGAAATGTGTGTATCCAACTGAGAAAAACTGTAATAGCAGTGTGTTTCAAAAAGTGAGTAAAGCTCAAAATTCTTATAATAGCTTTTATTTTCATACACACAAATGCATTGAGAACAGTGTACATTCTGTTCCAAATCAAAACAAGAAATAAAATTTATCAAATTTGTTATTAGTTTACAGAAAGTGAAGAAAACTAAATATTTGGCTGTTCAAAAAAATAGCAGTGTCTGCATTTTTCTTTACAAACTCAAATATTTACTGTATAAACTGAAAAATGCTTGAATATTTAGCTTTCCTGTGAATCAGTAAACTAATATTTAGTTGTATAACCACAGTTTCTGAGAACTTCTTCACATCTGTGTTGCATGGAGTCGACCAACTTCTGGCACCTGTGAACAGGTATTCCAGCCCATGGTGATTGGGCTACATTCCACAATTCCTCTGCATTTCTTGGTTTTGCCTCAGAAACAGCATTTTTGCCACAAGTTTTCTGTTGGATTAAGGTCTTGCTCTTCCTCGTCCTCTTCCTCATTGTACACCACCTCTTACATGTACTCTTCCTTCACTACCTCTCAGAATTTTTCCATCCATTTTTTGGTGTCAACCTTCAGCTCACCTGTGCCACTTGTCCACTCTGACCTGGCTTATATTGGTTTTATCACATCATTAGCAACAAGTGTGGACAATTTTGAGTCATTGACTGTAACCAAGGGCATCTATGCTTAAATTATGTTTATCTTCTGCCACCTGTGGTTACCATTATGCATCACAGTGCAAAATGTGCATTAGTGAGTGAGAATGTGAGTTTTGCAAAGGCTTAATCAGATCTGAAAACTGTGTCTAACTAGGTAATTTTTTTTAAGGTTTCGCAAAAAGAGTGAGTCAATCGATAAATGAGTTTTGGCACTTGACAGCTTTGTTCTGAGAATAGGGTTTAGTGTTTTAGCAATTCATAAAAAACTGTAGTAATAATAATAATAATAATAATAATAATAATAATAATAATAATAATAACTATAGATATTTTATAAACTATTTTATATAGTTAAATTTTTATTATAGTATAGTTTTTATTTTTTTAAAGAATTTCTTTTACAAGCTATTTTATGAATTTCTTTCTATTTTATATAAATTGTTTGTTTTTTATTCTGTTTACTTTTATTCTTTTAATTACTTGCCATGTTCCTACATGATTCTGTATTTTATGTATAAAAGGTGCATTAAACTAGACATTATTACAGACATAGCCAAAAGTTTTGAGACTGACAAATTTTGGCTTTGTTGCTTCAGTGTTTTTCAATCTTTTTGTCAGATGTTTCTATGGTATAGTGAAGTACAATTATAAGCATTTCATAAGTATTTTAACTTTTATTACAAATACATCAAGTCTAGGCAAAGACTCCACATTTATAAAATGCCGAATGCCAGTCTGTCCTTGATGATTTTCTTGGAGAGAAGTGGCTTCTTTGCTGCCCTTCTTGACACCAGGCCATCCTCCAAAAGCCTTCACCCCACTGTGCATGCAGATGCACTCACAGCTGGCTGCTGCCTTTAATGAGCAACCTCTGCACTGGTGGTGGCCCGATCCTGTAGCTGAATCCTCTTTAGTAGATGGTCCTGGCACTTGCTGGATTTTCTGGGGTGCCCTGAAGCCGTCTTCACAGCAACTGAACCTCTCTTCTTGAAGTTCTTGATGATCCAATAAATGGTTGATTTAGGTGCAATCTTACAAGCAGCAATGTCCTTGTCTGTGAAGCCCTTTTGATGCAAAGCAATAATGACTGCATGTGTTTCCGTGTAAGTAACCATAGTTAATAGAAGAAGGCAATGATTTCTGTGGTGGAGTTTTCCTTTGAAGAAAGAGAAGCTTCTTGCTGCATTAATTTCTTTATTTACAAAAAGAAATGAGGAGAATGCAGAGAATCCTGAGTTTTTATAGCATTAATCCACACGCTTTTTTCCCTTGACTTTGCAGGACTTGACCAATAAGATTTTTTTGCTCTGATTATGACGTTTTGAATGGACTGGGCACTAAGCCAATAGGATTTCTTTCCCCATTTCTGATATATTGTATGGACTGGCCGTAAAACCAGTAGGACCTTAGCCGCCTGCTTCTGACGCATTGAATACAATAGCCAATCAGGAGCATTTTTTACTTTCAAAGTACCTCTTCTTTCAGAAGAAACACAGCTGTGAAACATTAACCATAGGCATGCCAGTCTTGTGACTTTTCTTTTAAAGGATTGTGATCATTAACCTGTTCCAGCATAGCGTTAGGAAAAAGTGTGTACATAGCAGAAAATACACCATGCCTCAGATGTTTTGTAAGTGAAATACGCTAGATGTAGAAATACACCATATCTCAGATGCGTTGTAAGTGAAATACACTAGATGTAGAAATATACCATATCTCAGATGTACATTTCAAGCACCATTCATCTTTTAAAGCAACCAGTCTGCTCTTCCAGTTCATTCAGCATGACAGAATGATATCAACTGTCTTGTCCTCGTTAACACTTTCTCCAGAGCTAACGAGATCACTAAAATGATGTTAGCAGGTCATTTTATTCATCTGATCACTCTTCATAACAATCTAGAGTTAATGCAAATTGCCACCAGAAAAGCTGAAGCCGCAAACTTTGTGAAAACCAAAATTTGTGTCAGGCTCAAAACCTTTGGCCACAACCGTATACTGAAAGGCAGCTCAAGACATTTTTACACCATTTTATGATTGTTCAGTACCCTTACATTTATTTTTTCTCATGCGGTGTCTTAATGATTATATCTAAAATCCTATATTAAAAAGACCAGTCTGGGGTGTTGTGATGGTAGATTGTTTGAGTGGAGAAAGCCAGGAGAACAATTCCAACCAACTTGCACGAAGAGTACTATAAATCACAGAGGTGGCTGCTGGTGCACTTGTGTTCAAGAACTCAAATGTGTACAGATGCTAACTTGCAGAAATCGCACTCACTCACTCATTATCTTAATCGCTTATTCCTGTTTCCAGGGTCACGGTCGAGCTGATGCCTAGCCGGCGACATAGGGCGCAAGGCAGGAACAATGAGACACCAATTAACCTACTATGCATGTCTTTTGACTTTGGGAGGAAACCAGAGTACCCAGAGGAAACCCACGCAGACACGGGGAGGACATGCAGACTCCACACAGAAAGGACCCAACCCGCTCCACCCGGGGATCGAACCCAGGACCTTCTTGCTGTGAGGCGACAGTGCTAACCACTACACCACCGTGCCACCTGTCTTGCATAAATCAGTGAACAAATTATTCAGGTGAGAGAAGTGGATTTTTCAGAAGGATAATAATCCCACGTTCCACCTTTTGAAAAATACTTTTCCAAAAAGAAAATCTGAGAACGGTCCTCTCAGAGCCCTGAGCTAATCCCTGTACAGCATCTACGGAATGCAATTTTAGAAGAAATTAGCACATTAGGCAATGCTCTAGTGTGCAGGAACTGAACTGATTTTTGGCAGATGCTTCCAAAACAACTGTTACAGAATGTCCAGACGTTGTCAATTAATTGAAACAAGGATTTACAAACTAAATCATAAAGCACTGTAATTGATCTTTAATAAAGCCTCTTTTGAGTGTTCCAATTTTGGACAATATATCTATAATATTTTTATAGATTGTGGGATAGATTTCGAGATGATATGACCTGATCACCTACTATGTCAGTATACTAGTAGTTGAATATTTATTACATCAATAAATATTCAGCTACTAGTATACTGACATATTGTTTAAGATTTTACACTGGTAGGTTAATAAAGTAAACGTTACAATAATCAATGACAAACCATGAACAAAATATAAGCATTGTTGATATTTAAGAAACAAATACTAGATTACAAATATTCAAATCTAGGAAGATTTCGAATTGCAGTCTGAAAGCAGTTTAACATGGTACAGTTCTTTTTTCTTTTTTGACTAGAAGCCTGTAGTGGACACTTAAAACCTCAAGAAATCAACCATTTTTTAACACCTTTGGCTGGAAAGCGTCTATGCTTCATAAAGCTTCATCCTGCTATCACTACTTTTGAGCCTAAGCATTGACCATGGACCGTCATTGTCACTTCTTTTAGATGCACAAGGTCCAATCTAAGAAGCAAATAAAAAGTGTTAAATAATTTCAGAAACTGTTATTGTAGGTTGTATCTATGAAAACTATTAGAGCATTTGATGTACCAGATACTCTGCGTTGGTGCTGAAATAATAGCCAATTAAATCGGTGAGTTATGTTCTGTTGTATACATTTACAATTTAGGGTTAGCAGTTCAACATTACAACTCTGTCCAGCTGTACAGTTGCAATCACAGATAATTTGAGTTTTTCCTCAGTATTTAGACAACTTAAAAACTGAGGTGATTAAGCTTGTGTTTCACTTTAATCTAATCTACAACTTGATCATGACCATTACATATGCTCTACTCATACATGGGAGAAAAAAACAGTTATCAGTTATATCTTATAATACAGTAATCTTACCACCTCTAGTAAATGTGAATACATACTAGTAATATGTACTGAATCCTTTAGGAAAGGGCACAACCTTTCTGACAGCTGTCGAGACTGCTGATTGTGACAATTTCTTAGGCTTAATACAGGGAGGTTAGCTTCACAGCATAAATTGCCCATAGTAACTAAACCTAAAGATGATCTTGGTTTCTGAAACAGAACACCTCTTACCCTAAAACCAGGTCAAGAGCCATTTGTATTTATATCTTGTATTAAAAACTCTTTGGGCTGACCCTAAATGAAGGATGACAAAGGTATTTTACATGCAGGTGTTATTTAGGTGATAGTAATACTTTCAAAATAATTTATTTATCAGACAATGCTTTTGCTTTTAAGCATCCTGGATTTAAACACTTCAGGATCAATCTGTCTATTTTCACTTTCACAACTTATTTTGAATTTACATTATTTTGAATTGTGTAATAGTCAGTGGTGTGACGGATGCCAAATATACACCTGGTTATACTGCTTCAAAACAGGAACACAAGAATCAAGTTATATACCAATAAAAATGCAAAGTTGTTGGACACATTCAGTAGCAATATTTCTTCCCAATATGATATAAAGACCTATAAAGGAATACGCTGTGTTTTAGTATAGGTTTTATTTTTAACCCACAAGTCCATTTGATAGTTTTGCTCATTGTGGATGAGCAAATGCATGGATAACAAATGCAGATTCTTACATGACTAACAAATGAAAACAAATGTTTATATGTGTACAACTTCTAAACAAATATTTCCCAAGAATTCCACTTCATTTTGAGCTATTATTTGCATTACATGAACAGAGGCATTTATATGAAGTACCAAGATTGCAATTCTAAAGTATTAGGAAAAGCAACTCTCCCGTAAAGAACTTAGTACTATATACAACTGCTTGTCTGTGTTATTATTGTACATATTGTGCGTTGACATTTGTTTTCATGAGAATGTTTAGGGTTTACTAAATAACAATGGACTAGACTAAATAATTAAAAATGTAACAGACTAAAACTGTGGCTGTACTTTTCTGAAGATTAACGTAGCCTGGATGGATGCTCAAATAGCACTGGTGTGTCAGCAGTATTAAGCCTCTGCAGTCTTCTTTGCTTTCTGTTCTTGGTTGTACCTGGAGAAGTAGGTTGATATTGACAAAATAAGCTCTGCAGTTTACTGTAAATATTTAGTACCTGTAAATAATCTTTTGAGCATATTTACTGTACTGTAGCAGTCAATACAGTATACAGTATATATGCAGTACAGTATATAAACACTGCATTCCATAACTGTAGGATTGCAGTTGTGTGAGGATTATATTCATCAGTATACACTTTGATTCTGTACACTCTTAACTACAGATTCTTGAGCGCCAACATATTGTTTTAACGTACTGTATTAACAGTGTTAATTCTGCTTATACCACAGTGTTTAAATTCTCAATTCTGTTTGTTAAAGGAAGATGTATCATTTTGAGCAACCGCATGGCTCGGACAGAAGCTGGCTGGACTGTGGGTGACGGGTTAACGTTAATGTGCAATCTAATGCATTACAACTTCTATAGTAACAGTTCATACACAGGGCCTTGTATGGCAGAAACCTGACATAATCTAAGACTAACAGTAAATGGCTTAATAAAAAGTGTTCTTGTTTTGCAAAGAATAAATATCATGGATATGGTGAGTGTTTTTACGAGATATTTATTCAACATTTATGGAAGGAGTTTCGGTTATAAGCACTCTAACAACTGCTTTACAACATTTCCAAGTGCTGTAAAATAGTTTTTATGTTTTCTAGGTTCACAATAGTGACAAGCTGCATTTTATTTAAAAGAAAGAAGAAACAGAGAAGAGGGGAAGACAGAGAGAGAGAGTGTGTGTGTGAGACAGAAAGAGACAGAGAGAGAGAGAGAGAGAGAGAGAGAGAGAGAGAGAGAGAGAGAGAAGGTGATGCAGGTGATGGAATGACTGAAAGCAATAACAGAATATAATTTGTCTCTCTCACATTCCACATTAAAACCATCACAGTGTGCAACATGTTGCTCATTAATAAGTTTAATATTTTAACTGTTGGCAAATCGCTGCGGTATAAGCGGAATTACACTATCTCCACCATCCAGTTTTAAGAAAAGACTCCATGCTAAAGTGGTGTGATACAACAGAATGTGAAGTAATGCCACTGCCACAATTAAGTGGTCTGTTGTGTATTATTCTTTACATATTCTGCACCCCTATCATGCAAGTTAATTGTGTCTGTTCAGGAAGGGCATGTACCTGCTGCACCAAGCACTTAAATCATGTGTGCACTGACTACAAAGCAGGCATTGAAAAGACTGTCGGATAAAGAAAACGCAGTGGATTTCTAGCAGTACAAACTGACCTGAATATTCGAAACAGCTGAGATCCACCTGCCGCACCAACAAAGAAGTTTACAGCAAACAGATTCCAGTTCTTTGGTATAATAACCAGTGAATACCTGGACCAGATAAGACCTACAAACACAGGTGAACAAATTGGGAGACAAATATTTAAATACCTGTTTAAGACTATGAGATTTAGCACCGTGAAAATCAATCAATCACCATCCTCCTTAGTGAGGAAATATTGCACCTGTAGCTGTCAGCACTGCAGACTGCGATGTGCTGAGCTTTTCAGCTGGTCTGGTCAGGTCTGCTAAACCAGCCATCACCAGACCCTGAGTGGAAACAGAAGACAATGTTGCACGTCACACTCAAAATTAACATTCTGATGTAAATCCTCTTTTTTAATCCTTCTTTTTTATTGGTTGTGTTACTCTGAGGGTGTGTTCAGACTTGTCAGCGTTGGTTCAATTAAGACAAACCCTGGATCAATTGCTCTGTTAGTGTGGTTCATTAGAGTAAATGTGACTGCTTCCTTTTGAACTCTAGTGTGCACCAAATAAGTTTCAACAAATTCTGGTGCTGTCCATTTGGAGTATGAACACAATACGAACCAAAGGCATCTAAACGAACAAAACACAGGTCATGATGTCAGAAGATGTGACACTAAAAGCACTGCAAGAGAACAGAGTACATTGTAGTGTACCTTCTATGGTATGTATAGTGGAGGAATTTCTGGTGCATTGTTCTGATGACTGGCTCTCAAAATACAAATACATGCACCATACATCACTTTTTTCATACTTATTTTGGTTCAATTGTAAATTTGTGAGTGTGAATGCTAAGCAAATAAGGACTAAAATGTAACAATGTATCATTTTCTTGTTTGATCTGGACCAAGGGAACCAAACTACAAGTAGAAACACACCCTGAGAACCACCAACAGCCAGAAAATATCTCAAAATAACTACATGAATTGAACAAAGAAATATGACCCGTACCCATTTAAACATTGGCGCCCAGAAGAAAACCGTCTTGGGACCTAAAGAGAGAGACATTAATAAGTTCATGGTTATAATGCTCATTGTATGCAATGTAATTCCACAATAAACAGAATCTTTACTTTTAATTGTTGTTGCTCCCAAGAACAATAATTTGCTTGAATTTATTTAAAATATGACTTGGGTGTGTTAAAAAAAGTTGGCAAATACATTATTCTAGAATTGATTTTTATTAAATTAAAGATAAATTGTTTCTCTTTTTTATGGTAATGTAATAAATGTATTAATTAAATGCAATTATTATATACAGTTTTATATTTTTGCTCATTAGCCAATACCTCTACAAGGCACTCTAGTACAGAACATGAATACACCATACCCAGCACGGCATACACCCAGGACACCTTTTAATGTATTGTTATATTCTCTTTGGTTAAAATGGGTGTGTTAGAAGAAGACAAAAAATGTTGGCATGCATGGGAGCTTGATAACCAGGACTGAGAAAAACTGATCCAGTACTTAAGCTAAGCTTAAAAACAATTCTTTGGACAAAGAATTTGTATTAAATTTCAGTTCTCATTAGATATACTTGCTCTGGCCAGTCTGTGTCTTTTCTTTTTTTTTTAAACTAGGTGCATACATTCTATCTCACAGCATTTTCTC
>JAOVVH010000058.1:14328529-14338628 GCA_028566435.1 Scorpiodoras heckelii | reverse complement strand
TTGATTGAATTGAGATCTGGGGAATTTGGAGGCCAAGACAACACCTTGAACTCTTTGTCATGGTCTTCAAACATTCCTGAACAATTTTTTGCAGTGTGGAAAATATATACATATTATCCTGCTGAAAGGCAACTGCCAATAGGGAAAACCATTGCCATGAATGGGTGAACTTGGTCAGCATCAATGTTTAGGTAGGTGGTACGTGTCAAAGTAACATCCACTTGAATGCCAGGACACAAGGATTCCCAGCAGAATATTTCCCAGAGCATCACACAGCTTCTCCTGACATGCTTTCTTCGCATAGTACATCTTGGTGCCATCTCTTCTCCAGGTAGTTGATGCACACACACCAGCTGTCCACATGATATACCGTAAAAGAAAATGTGATTCATCAGACCAGGCCACCTTCTTCCTTTGCTCCATGGTCCAGTTCTGATGCTCACATTCCCACCGTCGGCACTTTCAGCAGTGGACAGGGGTCAGCATGGGCACTCTGACTGGTCTGCAGCTACTCAGTCCCATACGCAGCAAGCTGTGATGCACTGTGTGTTCTGACACCTTTTCATATGAATATATATTCATAGCCACCATTAACTTTTTCAGCAATCTGTCCTACAGTAGCTTTCCTGTGGGATCAGACCAGACAGGCTAGCCTTTGATCCCCACATGCATTAATGGGCCTTGGGTTCCCATTAACCTGTTGCCAGTTCACCTTCCTTGTACCACTTTTGATGGGTACTAACCATTGCATATTGTGAACACCCCACAAGACCACCCGCTTTGGAGAAGCTCTGACCCAGTCGTCCAGCCATCACAATTTGGCCCTTGTCAAAGTTGCTCAGATCCTTACGTTACACTTGCCCATTTGTCCTGTTTCCAACACATCAACTTCAAGAACTAACTGTTCACCTGCTGCCTTGTTATTCACGGCACCTTTCAGGGGTGTTATTATGGCTGATCAGTGTGTATGTGGGCCTAGATGTTCTATTCATAGGTGCACTAGAGGGCAGCAGAGCTTAACAAACCTCTGTAGGGTCACAATTAATAGACTTAGGAAATACTAGGATATACTAAGATAAGGAATGCGAGGGACTTCTTTGGCTCTGTGCCTGAGACATAAACTAATGGAACAGCTGACCATAGTTAGATTCCAATCTACTGCAGAAGGCCTTGTCTTATATGAGAGGTTAACACTCGGCAACATTCAGAAATCCAAGTCTCCCTTTTAGGCTGCTGTTAGTGCATCTCTGAAGAGAACAGCCAATAAGACATAAGATGCATAAGATTTTTATATACTGTATTATGATCCTGCAATAATCAGTGTAATATGGAACAGATAAATACTACAGTCAGCTACAGCAGGGATCCTTTATATGTGGTGTGATTCTGTTGTAGGTGATAGCTCGTAATGAACTGATGCTGGAAGAGACAAGAAACACCATTACAGTCCCTGCCTCCTTCATGCTTCGTATGCTGGCTTCACTCAATCATTTGCGAACAGGTGAACTTCACATTCTACACTATTTGAGCACAACTGCTGTCCAGAGTGTAGTCTGTGTCTCAGCTTCCAACCTTGGGGCTCTAAAGGCTGTTTTATACTTCTGCCTTAATGCATCTTTCCATCGATGGAAACGTTTGATGAGATATTATGACATTTCTTCTGCAGCTGTAATCAATTAGATTAATAATGTTTAAATCAGAGTAATATAGTTAAAAGTACATCTGAAGTGTAATCAGTAAAATGCTAAACCACAATGTGTAAACAATAAAATTTTCCCACATTGCGTCCAGTACTTTATATTTTCTGCAGTTAAGCTCATGCTCTGAAAGTGTGGTCCATTTTAAACCTTAAAACAGCTCATGGGAGTAACTGATGGAAAACGCTCTGCAAAAAGCCCAGTTTAAACTTATTTACTTTACTATTATTATTTAAACATTGTCACAACCACCACAGCTGGTGCCGGTAGTCATGTAGACCATGTTAATTTATTTTTCTCCTCTTTTTTTTTTTGGTTTTTTTTTGACATAGACATAGTTGTAGCCCAAACGTCTGATATGAAATATTTTTTGTGTCCTTTGGTGTGTGTTATCCTTCTTGCTGAAGTAGGATAGGCTCAAAGCACCTTTGGGCTATAGCTTGAAAACTGTTTTGCCAAAAATGGCAGGTTGGCATGTTACCCTAGCTGCTTATGATTCATTTGTGGACTGTCGCCACCTAGTGAATAATGTCAAAAATCTAGCATTTCACTAGCCAATATCTTGTGATCTAAAGGCTCACAATCAAACACCCTGCATCGCTGCTACATTCTTTAGACGCAAACCAAATATTTTGAAATTTTGTCTAGTGGGAGCTGCAACTGATACATTTCAATATCTACAGAACTGCTTAAGCAACAATTTTTAAATTTGGTATGCATATTTCACTTAATTCTTGCTCTTTCTCTTACTTACTTTCTCATATTACACACTGCTATGTGGTAAACCCAGTTAATATTTCAGACTGGTGTCTTTAATAAAAACTTCTCTATGATAAAACTCTTGCACTGAACAGTGAGTATAAATGAACACAAGATAGCCCCCCCCCTTTTCATGTTTGCTTTACACACAGTCATGTGATCATGTTACAGTATAATGTATTTATTTACATTAAAACTACAGTTATGATACTGTTGTAATTGTTAGTATGTTAAATATGAGCCTGTATACCAGCTGCAGTTTTTTATAATGGCCAGTGTAATCCTGCAGAATCATTCAAGTTACTTTCCCTTTCTTCTAACAGACTCCAAATAAACACACATGTAGGTGATGTAGGAAACCACAGCAACCCAATAAAAATTTTAACTACAGCATTCTGCATTTAGTGACTGTTAGAATTTTATACCAAAGACGTTCATACTGCTGAATACAGACGAGTTGAAACACTTCAGAAATGCTTTCATTCCACTTAATCATGCAGTTAATCATGCAAGGCTTTTTTTCCCCAGTATTTAAATTTTTTCTCCTCTAATTTGCTCCCATCCAATTCCCACCCATTAGGAGTTCTACCATATCACAAAACAGCTACCAGTCAGGGATTGTGAGGACAGTCCTGTGCTTCCCCCAAGACACAGGATGCCAATCACCACATCTTTTCAAGTTGCTGCTCATGCAATGTCTGGGATCAGTGTAACGCACTCAGAGGAAAGTGCTCCCACCCACCTTCTGTATGCATGAGCTGACATGATTGGCTAGTGGTGTTCTGACTGATATGGGAGAGAATGTATGCTATTCCTCCCACCCTGAGAGCATGGCCAATTTTGCTCTCTGATCTGTTATGGTATTTATTGTTCCAACTGTGAGACACAGTAGTCGTGTTGTTTTGGGCCCTTCTTCACCATCTATTTCAGTTAATTGTGGTGTGGTTAATGTCTAGAGGACATACTAAGATTACTTGCAGGTAGAAATACATCGCACACAACACCCTGATGTGCATACGGAGATGAGAATGCAGATGTATAAATCAGCCCTAAGAGTGATTAATAACAATTCAATATGAAAATATAAATGGACAAATCAAAAAAAAATTCATAACTTAGTATTGTTTAAGTAATTGAGAAACATGATTTTTATTTCATTTTTTCTCTCTCCCTTTAACTCTTAGACCGATCCGAGGGTTCTGGACAAGAGAACGAAGACGAGCAGTAGCTCTCATGAGTTTCTACCCAACACCCCCCACCCCACCCCACCCCGATCCCTCCCCTACCCCTGAATCAATCAGCGTCATTTGCTTTACAACAGTTGAATATCTGAGATTTGTACAGGCTATGTAGAATATTCCCTTAGATTCATTTGTAGTACTCGCTTTTTTAAAGATGACTATTCTACTGATTTCTTCACATGGGAGTAAATCATATCTGTGGGGAAAGATAAATAAATTGCAGTATATAAAGATATATAAGTATAATATATGAGATGTGTCAGAGGTAGCTAGATGATGGGTGCTTGAGAATATTTAAATGCAATATTTCTGTTGTGCAAACGGTCTAGCTTTGAGCAGTGTTATGTGTGAAATTTTCTAGTTTTGTAGACCTGGAGTTATGCATGTCAAACATAAAGCCATGCTTTAAGTTTCTGTTCCTTAAAAAAAGGATTGCTACAATTGCCAGTTTTCCTTGTGTGGTTTGTCTTGACTACATTGCTTTTTAAAATATGATTTCCTCATCTGTTCTTCCAGGCACCTCTAATAGAATCAAATACATTGTAAGGTTTCAAATGTGAAAGGCTGCATTGTTGAGAGATGCAGATATGGATTTGGTGATGCGCACTGGATGTGGAAAGTGAAATGTGAGTGGGCAGACATGAGTGGGTGGGTTTTTAAAGCCCTTTGATTGAAAAGCTCAGCTCACTGCTGTCTTTTCAAGTGGTTCTGCTCAGTGATAGATGGCAGAGCAATGCTAAAAGTGTTTCTCTGCTATGGTATTTGTTTTGGCAACTGGTGGCCAGAGTACACTGCTAAAAGGCCACTGATTACAGGGGAATCAGACAAAATAGCTCTCATTCACCACTCCATTCCCCATGCTGCTTTAAACCAGTCATCTCACACCATTCAGGAATGTGAACTGTCTCCTGTTCAGCCACCAGTTTCACAATCATGAGAGTACATTGAAAGTACACCGGTCTAGAAGAGAATATGAATATTTATGGTATTGAATGTGCTGTGATAATTATGGACACTGAATAGTAGCTTTTAAATGATTTAATATATACAAACAGATAATCAATCTTTTGGACTGTAATAAACCAATACAAGAATTCCCTGTTTGTGTTTTATGGTATTGATTTTATCATGGCACAATGTACAGCACAATTGATATTGACTTTGGTTTAAAACATTCCACAGGAATTCTCAGATTAAACTGCAAACCAATCTTTGTTTAATTGGACAATTAGGTTGTCACTGGAACACTTTCCTAATTGTAACACGGCAGCACATACCGTTTTCAAGTGCAACTGTACTGACACTTAACACTGCTTTTTCTTGCAGTTCAACACTACTAAAGAAGTTCCTAATGCAGTGAATCACAGGCCATTTCAATGAAGGCACCATATCATGTACAGCTGGATAAGCCACATGGATTGAGAATGAATACTAGCATATAAACAACTGCTCATAATACAGATTATCATGCACCACGTTAACCGTATTTCAACGTTAGAAACGTCATGGCATAGCACCACCAGGCTATCTTTCTCTGTATAAACAGGAATACAAGGTTCATTTGTTTTAAGACACACCATCTCCATACAAAGTCCATTATACAAGGAAACCATGTAGAGCATAATATTTATAATAAACATAAATTACAAGGCCCCGCTTAGCACTAATTATTCCACACAGACTTTACAATAACTAAATGTAGTGGTTATGGCTTCCTTGCAAAAGGAAAACAAGGCACATGGACAAAGTACTCATTACAAGTGTCTAAGTTGTACCTAGTTGCAGTGCCACCTGTACACCAGCACTGCTTAGTTAACTGAAAACAATACAACCAAACTTCCCCCCACTTTGCTACAGAGGCCCCTCCATTACAGTACATTTGACTTTGTCTACACAGGGCCCAGGTTCCTTTACTCAAGTCTTTAACCGGCTCCCAGGTCCTATGTTTTTCAATTACATAAACACTAAGCAACATTTTTAAATGGATGGATGCGTACCATAAGAAGACTGTACCAAATAAGTCAACATAGTGCACAGCATGCCAGCTCTGTACTGTACTTAAAGTGTTTAAACAGTCAGACAGATCCATCATGGACATTTTCTTCATTTTCATCATCTTTGACTATTCCTTCATCAATGCTTTCCATACGAAGTCTCTGTCCATCTAGATACCGTGGTCCCCTCTGTGTGTGGCGTACCATCAATAAACTGCTAGGGATTGGCGTGCACTCCCCGAACAGCTGCAGCTTGGCATCATTCTCTATGACCTTTGCCAGACAGGATGCAAAGTTGTCAAGAGACTTATGGACATCTGCAGTAACTTGGACTGTTGGGAAGTCACCTGGATAAAGATGTAATTATGTATAAGACATGGCCTGCAGGAAATACACATGGTTACAGGATTTTTATTTTGCTGATACAAATGCGAAAATGGTTCAAATACTTTTACAAGGTTGCTCCACTTGGTCCTCAAAAGTGACGGAGCTTCTTCTTTTAAAGCCATTGTAGTGTGAGTAATGGGAGGTGTCAGATGAGTAGTTATCCAGGAGCATGATGTCTGTAGCTAGAGGGGAAAACAGGATCACTCAAATACCCAAATATATAAATACCTAAAATGGCATCATCACAGTCTGTTAAGTATGCTCTCTCAAACCTACATACACCACACACAAGCCCATTTCTATCTGCTATTTAAAGTTTTAAAAAAAAATCACCAGTAATCTTAGCATTTATGTGTTTATACTTTTTCAAAAATGTTTGGATGTGCTCTGGAGAAAGGTTCCTTTGACTAATCAGTGTAGCAATTGTGGGCAAGCGTGCTCTCTGTGTGTTGGACATGCATACCGGAGTCTTGAGTATAACTGAACCCAGTATCCCCAGTGCTACTGCCAGGCCCTACGAGCTGCCCTCCTCCAACTAGCATGGCTGTCAGGTGAGGAGACATTCCCAAGTCTAAAGGAGACATTTAATTGAGACAATCAGCACATTTAAGCTTTCTATACTTCACTGCATTTAAAAACAACACAACACTGACACAAATGTAACACATGCAGACCATGGCAACTAACCAGTGATCCGGTTGGAGATGCTGAAGAGCCGTGATGTCCTGTGACGTGTGACAAATGACTCTCTGTAGTAGCGGTCCCCGAAGCACATGCCCAGCAGCTCCTTACGCACGGTTTTGTTCCACAGGCCATAGATTAATGGGTGACATGCTGCACTGGTGAAAGACAGCCAGGATGCTAAAGTCTCTATGTGTGGAGAAACACTGCCTTTTCCCCACAATGCCTCAGTTCCAATCACCACCACATAGGGCCCCCAGGTGGCCAAGAATGTGCCGATCACAACCAGGATGGTGACGAAAGCTTTGCACTGGTTGCCTGAGTAAATGAGGCTCTTGCGGCTGCCACTGGAGGAGGTGGAGGTGTTGGAGTTCTTTCGACCATTTTTCTGCATGCCAGACTCCTGCTGGGCAACCACCACGGTCCCACAATACACCTTACGTGCTTTGATACGAGCTACACGGAAAATAACACTGTAGCACACCAGCATTGCTGCCAGGGGAAGCAAGCAGCACCAAGTGACCCAGAATGATGTATAGCCAACTTCCTTGTGCCAGGCTGCTGTGCAAGTCCACTTAAAGTTGTCAAATTCAAACGTCGACCAACCAAAGAGTGGCGGCAGGCAGCCCACTAAAGAGTGAAGCCAAATGTAAACAATGGCCACTGCAGCCCGATTTCCTGTGATCTTCATGGGGTAGATCATAGGGTACAATACTGCATAATACCTAAGATTAAGAATGGACAGTAGTAACAACAGAGTTGCACTTAAATATTTCACAAAAAAGACATGCAAATAAACAAAATGACAATGGCCCCTTATGGGATATAACAACTGAAAAATCTTAAATTTAATATTAATTTAAAAATATAAAATTAAAATACACTCATTGTAAATCACTGGTTTCTAAAATGAAATGATATGAATAGATCTGATTCTGTCCATACATAACATTCACAAATACACTGAATCCAGACTCTTCTGATGCCATTTTAAAACTGTACAACAGACTGACTCACCTGTCAATGGCAATGGCTCCTAGTGTGAGCATGCTAGCAGAGCTAACAAGCAGATAAAGCAAGGCTGTGAAGTTGCACCACACCACCCCAAACATCCATTCTCGCTGCAGAGAGCTGGCTATCACGAAAGGGAGAGTGAGCACAGAAAGCAGAAGGTTGGACAAGGTCAGGCTGAACACAAACTTGTTGCTGGGTGTCAGCAGGTAGGGCTTCTTATAAAGTGTCACAACAATAAGCAGATTTCCCAAGCAGATGAGCAAAGCAATAACTATGATCGAGGCCGACTCGAGCACCATGGACCCGCTGGCACCCAAACCCTCCACCGCTGTGCCATTCTTGCTGCTGTTCATCATGGACCGTTGTTATGCACCTGAAAGAAAAAGACCCAATTAGGCAATCATCAGCACGCACACATTCTTCTGCCTTCTGTATTCAGTATCAACAGATTTTGAGAAAAATAGCTAATGAGTTCACAGTACAGCATTAAGATACCAGACAATGTAGTCCATTAAAAATCCCCAAGGATTACTGCTGGCCATGCAAAGCTGCTTTTGTTATTGTTATTACTCTGCTCATTTAGTGGTCATTTGTCCCCAGTCTTATGAGGCAATTTGCTACAAAAAAGGCCTCCTGTATCTCAAAACTTTCAAGTGTTTACAAGTTCCTACTGCAGGCTGCTCTCACACAGTGCAGAGATCTAATTATAAAATAATTTCAAATGGAATGGTGAAATTATGCAATATGAAACTTATGGGATGGGCAAGTATACTTAAATTTTAGCTTAAAAATCTTTAAAAATAGTTGATTGTACTGAAAAGCAAGGGTCCATTCATTTTTTTTTATTTCATTTTTTTTGTTGTTTTCATTCATTCACAAATTCATTCTTTTTTCCATCTGCTATTTTTGGTAGGTTTGGGTCAGTTCATCCCAACCTCTCTATCCCTGGCCATAGAATCCAGCTCCTCCTGAGGGATCCCCAGATCTTCACAGCCAACAGTGATCTGATTTGTCTCCTGCAGGTCCTGGGTCTTCATCCAGTGGGACATGCTGGACACGGCTCTAGTAGGAGTTGTCCAGGGGACAACATTGTAAGGTGCCTGAACAACCTCAATTGGCTCTTCTTTTGTTAGATTAGCAGCTCTACTCCAAGGCTCTCCGTTTTGCCAAGCTTCTCAGCCTATGCCACAAAGAAAGCCCAGCAAACCTGCAGAGGAACCAAAGTTGTGCAGCTTGTACTTGCGACCCACAGACTGACTGTAAGTGAAGATAATGATGTAGATGGAGACTCTCATCAAAAAACTGAACTTCTGCTTCACCACCGCAGACTTGTACAGCGACTGGAACACTGATTCATTTGTCAAACTCACACTCTGTTTT
Source organism: Scorpiodoras heckelii (assembly GCA_028566435.1). NCBI lineage: Eukaryota > Metazoa > Chordata > Actinopteri > Siluriformes > Doradidae > Scorpiodoras > Scorpiodoras heckelii. Next base: position 14,329,475 of record JAOVVH010000058.1, on the reverse strand, counting down.
TACATCATGTGAACAACTGGGGTGAAAAAAAAATATTTGGGTGAAGTGTTCTCAAACTGCCCTAAAACTAATTTCATAAGGAGAAGACAGCCAATCTGGCAGGCAATCTGACATGCAGAACTTCTGATACATCCAAAACAATCTGGTGTGATCTCAAAAATTGATGGAATTACAATGAAAAAAATTATTTCAAAAAAACCTTTTAAGCTGCAAAAGGGAATGAACAATATTTGAGCTTCATAAAAGTGACTGGGTTTGAAATTTGTGATTTTGTGTAAAAAATTCATTTGTAAACTGAACCCCTTCAAGTACAGTGTTTCTATCTTTGATTCATTACTCACTTTCCACAATATTAAATATACTTTTCTATGTGTTTTCTGTGAGTCCCGTATGACATCACAGTTGGCAGCCTCTAAGAGTATCTTTAAATGTACAGCACTGTGCAAAAGTCTTAGGCACCCTCTAGTTTTTAGGTACAACTTTTGTTACTGATGTGGTGTTGTTTTTTTAGTTCTGCATTATTGAGTCAGTACAATACGATTTTATATTTCCAAATGTCACTTTCCCAACAAAAAATTAAATGTTAGACAAATATGTCAGTAACAAAAGCAACACATTACATAACACACCACTTTTCAGACAAAAAAAAAACATAATGAAGGCTGCTGGGTTTTACATGCAAAAAAAGAGCATGTGTGGCAGTCAAAGTCTCCAGAAGAGCTCTGGCAGATTCTCCAAGACACTCAGTAAAACTTAAAAGCTACTTTACTTACAAAACTGCACATGTTGTACCTGGGAACACTATTTAAGAAAAAGACACACCAAATATTGACTTCCTTTAGTTCAATACTGTTTACTGCACTTTATAATGCATTTTCTTTTATATAAAAACATCTTCATTATTTTCACAGGCGTCTTTCCTTTACCGCGAGTCTTTGCATGTGCC
>JAOVVH010000058.1:14283808-14302631 GCA_028566435.1 Scorpiodoras heckelii | reverse complement strand
CTTGCTCAAGGGCCCAACAGTGGCAGATTGGTGGTGCTGGGATTTGAACCCCTGACCTTCTGATCAGTAGTCCAACGACTTACATTTATCTCATTTTATGCAGTTGAGGTGTTGGGGATCTTGCTCAGGGGCCCATCACCAACAGCTTGGTGGTGCTGGGGTTTGAGCTCACGAGTTTCCAATCAATAGTCCAACGTCTTAACCACTGAGCTACCACTGACCCCCAGTATGAAGGATATAAACGTGTTAGGATGGTCCTCATAGGTATTATTCTGCATTTTAGCGCTTTATGATTTGTGCTTATATAGAGAGCCTATGGTCATTTGGGCTTTTTTTTTTGGAGGGAGATACTGTTCTTCGTGTCAGCTGTTTTGTTCCACATCTGAACCAGATGTCCACTCTTTCTGCAGATAAGAGACATTTCATACTGTATTATTTACTATCTATCTATTATCTGCTAAAAAAACAACAACAATCTAACCTTTTATTTGTGGACTGTGTACATCACAAGATGAGTGTTTCATCACCACCATTACAAGCCTGGTTAAATAAGAATACTGGTGAAGGGTGATTATTGATTAAACCATTGCTTCTTGAGCAAAATATATTTGGACAGGTGTTTTTTTTTTTTTATTTGTCTTTTTTGATGGATTTAGCCACAGTTCTGTTCCTCCAAAATGGCGCCTCCCTCCTTCTCCTCTTCCTCCTCCTCCTCCTGCTGCTGCAGCTGTTGTCCAGCCCGTACCTGGCTGTGCTCGCGCTCCTCAGTTTACACTTTGGCTCTTGGCTTGGTATTTGTCACACTAGGGACCAGTCGCATCATTCTGCTGAAGTTCTCTGAAAATGAAGGTAATCTTCAGCTTGCCAAATGTAAATGAATTAGGTGATGCAGTTAGCAAAGGTAGATACTGTAACTTAAGTTTGCCAGCGTTTATGTTGTTTAGTAGTTCTGAGGTTGACATGAAGGTAGCCTGTTACAGTGTTGGCCTTTTACTAATCAATGTACTATTGCTTTTTTTTTGTTGCAGAAAGCAAGTATGACTTTCACCCTGCCTCTGTGAATTTAATGGCAGAGACTATTAAACTGGTCTTTTGTTTAATCATGTCAGTGCGAGTGATCATTCGAGGTGAGCCTTGCCTATCAGCTTTTAAGAAACCTACACACTATTAAAACAAGCAGATCTCTTAACACGTTTTAACGTTTGATCTGAGCATACCTTTGTATACGAATTTAACATCTAAAGACATGCAGGCTTCACTTGCCTCAGTTAAGGTCACTATCCATGATTCCACAATAAGAAAGACAATGAGCAAAAATGGCATCAATGTTAGATCTGCAAGGTACAAAACACTGCTGACAAAAAGAACAAAAAGGCTCAATTCACATGTGCCAAAAAACATCTAGATGTCCCACAAGACTTTTGGGATAATATTCTGTGGACTGAAGAGTCAAAGGTGGGACGTTTTGGAAGACATGGGTCCTGTTACATCTGGTGTAAATTAACACCACATTCCACCATAAGAACATCATAGTTAAAGTCAAACATGCTGGTGGTAGTGTGATGGTCTGGGGCTACTTTGCTTCTGTAGGACGTGGACAACTTGTCATAAATTATGGATCCATGAATTCTGCAATTACTTTTTCACATGAATGATGTAGGTTTTAAAGAAATGTTTATCTTCAATAAAGAGAAAGATCATTTTAAAGCTGCATTTTGTGTTTACTCATGTTGTCTTTGTCTTATTAAAATTAATTCAATGGTCTGAACATTTAAATGTGGCAAATTTGCAGACATTGTGAAGGGGCAAATACTTTGTCACTGCACTGTATCCTTATTATGTGGCCACTGTGTTTTCCAAAAATGTTGTTAGTTTTAATCTTAAATATTTTCATGTGTTTATTTTGCAGAGAGTAGATCATGTAAGGACTTGGGCTGCTCCTCTGGTTCCTCTTTTTTTAGCTGTTTGAAATGGGCTGTCCCTGCATTCCTTTATTTTCTTGACAACCTTATTATTTTTTATGTGATGACCTACCTCCAGCCTGTAAGTTGGACTAGTTTTTAATGTGACATATTCTTTGTCATAAATAAATGTCTAACACTTATGTAGTTTGTTAGGTATTTCATTATTATTAAGTCAGTAGATGCATCATTCTGTTTGTGTTCTGGTTTGTTTGTTCGAACAGGCGATGGCAGTGTTGTTCTCCAATGTCGTCATTCTTACAACAGCCATTCTGTTTCGGTTTGTGCTGAAGTAAGTGTAACATTTCCACTCCATATTTTTCCTACTGTAGTACAGCTGAAGAAATTTCTATTTGCTCACTTTCTGTATATTAGAGCAACAGGGACTTGGTGTGAGACTTATCTTCTGTCTCATTCATTCTCTGACACATTCTGTTGTGATTGCATGCAATCTGCAGGAGGCGTTTGTCTTGGGTGCAGTGGGCCTCCCTCATCATTCTGTTCTTCTCCATCGTGGCATTGACCAGGAACACATGCACTAACCAACATGCTGGTAGTGTACATGGTCTGCACACTGCACATGCTTCTGCTCCCTCCAGCAGCTGCTCAAATTATACATTGTCAGAAATGAAGCACAACCAGACTGAGAGCAGCTGGGCAGAGGGACTGGGCCCTGAGCTCTGGAACAGCCAGCTTGTCCAGCGTTTACGTGGCTTTGGCCTGGGCTATGTCTTGCTGCTGCTTCAGTGCTTCACCTCTGCACTGGCCAACATCTACAATGAGAAGATTCTGAAGGATGGAGACCAGCTGGCTGAAAGTATTTTTATCCAGAACAGCCGGCTGTATGTGTTTGGTGTTGCCTTCAATGGCCTGGCATTGGTGCTGCGTGCCGATTCACGGTCAATGATTCTGCGCTACGGCCTGTTTCACGGACACAATGCCTACTCAGTAGTGCTGACCTTCATCACAGCTGCCCTTGGTCTCTCTGTTGCCTTCATCCTTAAGTTCCGTGACAACATGTTTCATGTGCTGACAGGCCAAATCACCACTGTGCTCATCACAGCCCTGTCATTCTTCCTTTTTAATTTTCGCCCAGAACTAGACTTCTTCCTACAGGCTCCAGTTGTTTTGCTGGCCATCTTTATATACCACAGCAGCAGCCTGAAGGACCCAGAGTATGTACTGCAGCAGGAGAGGCTCAGGGTCATCAATGGAGAGGTGTTTGAGCGGCATCAAGGGGTAAGGATTTAGTTGCACTAATGTACAACAGTGGATGTTTTCATTTTGTTTGCTAATGTTCCTACCAGAGTTCAAAATTTTGTAAATTTTTATTTCACAATGTAACAATGTTTATAACCACCAAATTGCTTACATGCACTGTTCAGTAGTTTGTTGGTTTGTACTTTGATGGATACTTCTTATTAGTTCTCACAGAGACTCGTTCACCTCTAGTTCATGCTTATAAGAGAAAATAAGTTATCATTTCACTTTAAAATAATACATTTTAATTGTTTTATTTTAATATTTATGAATTTTATTAGAGACTACATATAATGACATTACTATAGGTAAATTAAAATCAATAGTAAAAGTTCAGTCGCTTAGTGTCTACCCAAGTATGGGTGGATTGTTAACATCTGTCAAAAATGAACTGAGCTTAAAGAAAAGCCTAAACAAAGTATAGACCTAATATTAATATGCATCTCCAGTTGGGTTTGTTTTTATAGTTTAAGGGCAGTGTAGTTGATATGGTGTGTGTGTTAGGTCTTCATTTGATGCCACTGGGGTTCTTAATTCATGTGTCCTCTGATGATTTTCTGTAGACAAGGCCATCTTAAGTACCGGTAACCATCTCAAGTCCACTTTAGGAAAAGTGGAAAGAAACCTAGGGCCATTAAAAAACCTTGAGGCGAAACATTGCTCGTAAGAAACAGATTTAGGAGATGTGTTTAGTAAATGGGTATTTTCTCTTATCTAAAAGTAATTCACAAAACATTTTATCACTATAAAAGCAACTCCCAAACCTGAGAAAAAAATGTTGGATAGTCCAGATGAGCTGCCATTGCCACTTAATGTGCTGTTGAGTTGTACATTTAAAATATTTAATGAAAGTACATTAAAATATTTTCTTCAGCTAATCCTTCATGCAGTTATATAATCAGCCAATTGCGTGGCAGCCATGCAATGCATAAAATCAGGCAGCTGCAGGCCAACTGCTTCAGGTAATGTTCACATCAACCATCAGCATCAGAAACATGTTTTTAGAGATTTTCGAAAATCAGTTAAAACAAATCTCATTCGCAAACATACTCAGGAACAGGGTGTGATGTATTGTGAATTCTAAGATGCTTTTCTGCTCACCACAACTCTACAGAGTAGTTACCTGAGTTACTGTGGCCTTTCTTTCAGTTCGAACCAGTCTGGCCATTCTCTGTTGATTTCTCTCATCAACAAGACGTTTCTGTACACAAAACTGCCACTCACTTGTTTTTTTTATTGCACCATTCTGAGTAAACTCTAGCGACTGTACCTGAAAATCCCAGGACAACAGCAGTTATGAAGATACTCAAGCCAGCCCATCTGGCACCAACAATCATGCCACAGTCAAAATCACTAAGATCACATTTCCTGATTCTGATCAGCTAATTTTACACATTGCACTGCTGCCACATGATTGTCTGATTCAGTGTACCTTAGCATTGTGGTTAGCCAGTGGCTTAGAAAATGTGTTCCTGCTTACATTAGACCATATAGTATGCATAAAAGACAATGGAGGAATTTAAGGTTTGTTCTGGACAAACCTTCAGTTTCATCTTAGCTTTGTTAGTAGGATATTCCAAGGTTACCATGATCAAAGCAGAACAAGACACAAACATATGATTTCCTATCACAGTATGTTGTGCATAGGTCGTGCATTCATGAAACATATACAAGGTCTGTCTGGAAAGTAATGAGAAAGAAATTCCCACGTTCAATGAGGCTTACACATGGGGATGTGTTTTAATCTTGGGGAACAAGAAGAAATCATACAGAGACAAGTTGGGGCTATAGGGTGGATGTGGAAGGACTGGAATGTTGTTTCCAGCCAAAAATCCTCTCAACCAGTGAAGTGTGACTTGGTGCATTGTCATGATGGAGGATCCATGAAGAGGCGATCTGATGACACACACGCAAAACCCTCTTACTCATGCTTTCCAAAATTACAAGGTACATTGTTCTATTTGGCATTTGGCTTTCTTTATGGACGATCCCTTGAGAATAAAAAAATACGATGAATAGTGACTTTCACTTTTTGATTTGCTCATGCAAGCTTTCCTTGGGCGAGATGATGTTGTCGTGTGCCATTCAGTACTTTGTCTTTTTGTCTCAGGATCATACTCGAACACCCATGATTCATCTCCTGTGATCACTCTGTTCAGGAAATTGGGCACTCTTGTAAAACAATCGGCTGATGATAGGGTAGCTTGTCCATAACCTTTCTTCAACATTTCAAGAATTTCTGATTGACTTGCATTGTTCCAGTTATGAGGCACTTCAGCAGGGTTTCACAAAAATAAATGTCTGGGCACTACAAAGACTAGAATGCAACTGAAACTGGTAATGCCGTTTCTGACCTTGAACCACCATCCCCATGCGTAAGCCGTATGGCGTACAGGAATTTCTCTCTCATTACTTTTCATTACTAAGTGCATTTCTACTTTTTGTTTTTAGGATGGGGAAGAGTTGGAGAGACTAAATAAGTCTGACACAGAGGGTGATTCTGAAGAGGAGTCTTTCTGAGCCCATGCTCTCATTCGAGCCTTTACCTACTAAAGTGTTTCTGTAACTATCTTGCAAATTATCTGTCAGTGTGCCTGTATTTATAATGCTCTTATGGCCATATTTGTTTAACTTTTTTTCAGGGACAGCTACTTATATCGGTGCAAAGCTTGATGCACTTGTCCTTGCAAGCCCACTATAATGACACTGCCAGGTCAGTGTTCCTGCTGTGCTGAGAATGATCTACCACTCAAGTAATATCTGGTCAGTGGTGTCTGCCTTCTAGTCATGGACAGGATGGAGTGCTCTGACAAATTGTGTACAGGAACAGATGGGCTACAGTCAGTAATTGTAAACATACTGCACCACACTCTGGTATTAGTTCCTAATAACTCGGCCAGTGAATACAGATAAAACAAAGTGGCTTAAATAAAAAATGTATATTGTTGAATTCTGTTTCAGTGTCCAGAGTATTTTTAAGCCTATAAGCTGGGAGGAAAAATACAGTACTGTGCAAAAGTCTTGGCACCCTATTGTTTTTAGGTACAACTTTTGTTATAGATTTGTTTTTGAGTTCTGCATTACTGAGTCAGTACAAAAAGATTTTATATTTCTAAACATTACTTTTCCAACAAAATATTGAATGTTAATATTGTTTGTATGTCAGTAATAAAAGCAACACGTTACATAACAGACCACTTTTCAGACAAAAAACATAATGAAAGCTGCGGGGTTTTGCATGCAAAAAAGAAGTAAGTGTGACAGTCGAAGTCTCCAGAAGAGCTGTGGCAGATTCTCCAAGATGCTCAGTAAAACTTACCAGCTAATTTCCTTATAAAACTGCAAACATTGTACCTGGGAACACTATTTAAGTAAAAGACACACCAAATATTGACTTTGCTTAGTTTATTACTGTTTATTGCACTTTATAGTGTTTTCCTTTATGTACAAACATCGTCATTATTTTCGAAGCCTTCTTTGATTTACAGCATGTCTTCTGCATGTGCCTAAGACATCTGTATCATACTGTACAGTAATTAGCTGGTACATTTTACCGAGTGTCTTGGACAATCTGCAACAGACTTTTACTGTCACACTTACTTCTTTTTTTGCATGCAAACCCAGCAGACCTTGTTATGTTTTTGTGTAACATTAATTTTTTTGCTGGAAAAGTAACATTTGGAAATATAAAATCTTTTCGTACTGCCTCCATAATGCAGAACTAAAAAAAACATCAATAACAAAAGTTGTACTTAAAGGCAATAGGGTACCTAAGGCTTTTGCACAGTACTGTATAGTCAAACTGGCTTTTAAAAGCTTAGAGCTTGAGTGCAGGAAAGGGGACATGAAGGATGGTGTCTGAAAACCTTTTGCATGTAGACCCGCTAAACCAATACAAACCATTGGTGTGATGTAGTAAACAGAATGTAAACCTTACTGAGGAGTGGTAAGAATCTAAAGCTATTTTTATTAACATCATTATAAATAACAACACAGTATATACACAGTATATACTGCAAATCACAGTATATATATTAATAGTAATAGTGATTTGCAGTAGAGTAACAAAAATCCAAATCAGTTTCCATTACCAAATACCCAGCTGAGACCCTGAAAATGACCACATCATTCAGAAAATAATTGAAATGTTTGTCATGTTCTGTAAAACACTATCCTCAGGCAGGGAGAGATGATAAATGTATTTAAGAAAAAGGACAGGTTTTAATTCAAATGATTAATAAAGAAATAATGAAAAAATGGAAGTATGGTGTGTGACCTGTGATGCTGAAATTCAGTCCACTGGAAAATACAGCTCTTTTTGGATGGCTCACAGACTAACTTGTAGCCTTTAGTAACCATATCCTTCATGATATCCCTCCTGATAGCCGTTGTGGTAACCATGGTGGTAGCCGTAGGAACCATATTCATCCTCAGGGCAGCGCATGCCCAGGCTCTGCTGGATGGCCATCTCCTGCCTACGTAGCTGCATGGAGTCGATCAGGTCATAAATGTTGGCCATGGACCACATTGGTGACGGGTACCATGACTTCACATTGCCATCCTTGCCCACCAGCAACATGGAGAAGTATTCAGGGCTAATCTGGAAGTAATTCCTGATGTCCCTCACTAGTGTTGCTGACAAGCCCTCACGATCCACTGTTGCACTGCCTGGAACAAGTGTATATTTAAATGTGATGAGGCCATAATCAGACATGTCCAGTTACTGCTATGGTAAAATTGTACTGGTATGATGCAATAAGAAGCCATGGCTAATGGCCAGACTATGTTGCTTTAACATATCCACTTATTCATTAAAACAGTTAAAACAGCCAGGGACCCCTTTAACTGTAAAATACTGTAAATTCCACAGAACCCATTAATTCAGATTTTGTTTATGAATCTAATTTGACTATTTAAATAGCAGGACTATTATTTAAATCTGTACAGTAATTCCTGGACTTTCCACTGACAGAATATATAATGTTGGATATGCTGTTAGTGAGGTTTGGATTAAACCCAATCAGTGAACAGTCAAATAAATATGTAAAAAAAGAACTCCTAAGTATAACTGGACTGACCCCACTTTTAGAACCACTGTGTTATAATATTGTTCACAAGAGAAATGATGAAACCAGCAAGCCACTTCACGGTAGCAAGATTGTTGGGGATGGTAGAGCTTTTTTCTTAAGACAAAATTTAAGTCTTTGAGCACATATTTCAAAAAATATTTATATTTCTAAGACTAATATATATCCTCAGAGTTCAGCCTTGGGTTGTGTCTGTTTTTGTAGCTGCATCTAAAGTCAGCGCTGCTTACTTAAATAGCTTTGATCTAAAAACCTCACAGATCCCATCCCTCAGACATGCTGAAGCAGCTTTTCAAACGCACAAAGGCCTGACACTCAACATAACATCAGCTGCACAAGCACACTGAGCAGCTCTGTGGTTTTTACCAATGCTGAAACCTTTCCCTGCTTTCAGGTTTGTTCTCCAAAGTAGGATTCCTGTGGGAGCCTTGTGGTCCTCACCCACCTGGCCAGGGCTCAGGCTTCAGTAGGAGAGACTGAATCATGGAAGGGAAGGTATTGCAGTCTACAGCAGAAGCCTACCTGCTGTTTTTAAGGTACAACTGAGCAAAGCTGCTCATGTCAACACCTACATGCCAAGAAGCCTGGAGCTGAACACCTGGCTGCCAACCTAGCCACATGTTTGTTTTCTTTTACTTATAGCCTGGTACCTCAAAACGCTGCTTAGTACACAGGCAAGCCATTAATTTGCAGCCTTTTTAGACAGTTGTACACAACTGGAGCATTTATAAGACTGCATCATATGAACACATTTGGTATGTTTTTGGTTAACTTCTTTACAAGAAGTTTTTTTAAAAATCCTTACCATTAATGGGGTAAAGCTCCAACACTCCACCCATGTCTACCATGTCAGTCCCCAGCAGCTTTAAAACAGAAATATGACGAAGCCCTGCATACAAACATACAATTGTATTAGACATAATATTTAAAAAATCAATAGCCTGAAATATAAGCCTATGCATTTTCCTGAGCATTCAGTCTTTCACTATGGTTCCTGTTAGAACTGATTTGGTCTTGATATTTGCACTACAATTCAAACATGGTCTTTTCCTATTTTTTTCTGGACCACTAGTGCCAGCATCAAAGAAAAACTTTTTAACTTCTTACTATCTTAGAATAATATTAAAGGCAGAATTATGTAATTATATAGTGACCAAGAAAACTGTTAAATAGAACCATTTATATTATTTATTTATTTAAGATTTTTAACATTATTCCCTATAACACTATACACACTCTTGCAATGAGGATGCTATACCCAGGAGGCTTTTCTTAAATTGCCTAAATGGGCTGAGCACTTGACTGCTTCTTTCAAGTTGTATACAAAATTTCTTGTTTGGGAAACAATTTAACAAACAATTGTACAAAAAAATAAATGTAAATAAATAAAATACAAATGTCAACAAATTTAAGGCGAATGTAGTCAATGTGCATGTATGATGCATTACAAAAAGGAATCTGAATCCATTGCCAATCTGAAACAGGCTTTTACAGTACAGTATCAACAGTCCATGGTCCTACCAATACGATAATCTAAAAATCCCACAAATTAGAGTTACAGAACATAGAATTAAAAATAGCTTGGCGACTGAAAGATTGACCTGGTTTTGAAATTGCTTGACTGATTCATGGAAATCAAAGTTTGCTTTTTTTTCCCCCGGTATCTTTGAGCTCAGTTGCCCATTTATTTGGAACACAACGAGTACAAGCAACTTTATTAGTGAAACAGACTTACCCAGGTTGCATGCCTGACTGGACAAGGCATAGAGCTGCTGCTGATAGGACCACTCTTCATCATTGGGAGCTGATATCACAAAAAGTCTGCGCCTCCACCGGAATCTATATCACACAAATAAACATAACTAACTGACTGTAACCAGGATGACTAGGCCACTCAGGGATCATTAGTACAGTAATGAAATACTGTAATAAATCTGAATGGCCTTGTATGCGAACAAGGTAATATGTATATGGTAGTATATAAGTATGCAATTCACAGTATTATTGCATATTGGACAGGTTTTTTTTCTCTGCCAAGCAACGGGTATTACACCCAGCAAAACATCATAAATAAGAATGGTTAAGAAATGAAAAGAGAAATAAAAGAGCTTTTAGAGAGGAAAAATTACCATTTTTGACAGTTAGGCTGGATTTAGACAGGGTGCAAAAGTGAAATTGCAGAGTGAAATTTGTGTCTACATGAAGCCCTGTTCTGTTATGCTTTCTTTGCAAGTCATCTCCCCATTGAAGAATCTGTGCTACCTGGACAGGAAGTTCTCTAGCGATCGTGGCTTGTCTTCCTTTTTACACGTCACTCCATCTCGCTTTTGTTGCTCCATTTCTCTGATACGAGAGGAGAATGTGTCAATGTACCCAAATACAGCCTTCATGGCAATTGGGACTTCAGAAGATTGCTGCAACAACATGGAAATATAGACCACAGATAAGTAGTTTTGATAATCTTACTTATGTATAAACTTATGTATGTAAACTTGGCACTTAAAAAGACATATCACAAGAATTATTAAGATTTTACTCAGACTCACAGTAAACAGACAATTCAAGCAAGATTCACGTTCGAAGCAACAAAGTGAATTATTTCTTGACATCTTGTGCTTTGGCAACAACACTTCTCTGTGTGTGAGTAAATGAACCAAATGAAGCTTTATGGAAAACACTGCATCATTGAGGGAAAGTGCAGGGTGTCTTTATTAGCCACAGCTCCGTGTAGTTTTTACATGGAGCAAGACTCTTACTCTGTGTGTCCCTAACAGCCTGCCTACACACTGGCCTCTTTGTTTATGCCAGCTGTCTTCGAGCAGGGCCCTGGTTTTACCTTGAACACATAAACATGCTACTGAGAATGACTGAGGATAAAAGCCCTATCACTGTCAAAATGTAACATGATGTAAACATGATGCATTACATAGCAGAGAATATGGTATATCCCATTACAGGGTTGTGGGCAAAGGGTTCAGCCACCTCTGTGCACTAAAGAGCACAGTACAGAAGCCATTCTCTTTTGAAAGTCAAATTTGGAAGCAGTTTCGGCTGGTTTTATCTGGCATTTATAATCTGTACAAAAATATCATAGTTGCAGTGTTAATGTTCTGTATTACTGTAATATACTGTACTGTGCACTAGTGTGAAAGGCATAATCAGTCAGCCTGAAAAATATGGAATGCCTAAAAAAAGTACATCATCTTACCTTCCATTTCATGTCCAAATCAGTAAGCACCATATAGAAGTCATTGTAGGTCATTCTGAACTCTTTCCTCAGATCTGTTATGAGCTCCTGGTTTACCAGATCCTCCTGCCGCAGACCCTTCATTGGTTTGTCATTTTCTGCAGAGACACCAAATTCATCCCCCGGTCAGCTTAACAGAAAAAGTATACAGTATAGTACACCAGATTTTAGATGACAGTTTTGCTGTGCCAGCAAAATTTGACTGTCCAATTCAAACATACAGTATGTGTTCTTTAATAACAGGCACAAGCAAGTAGCTGTTAGGTTTACTTAAGAAACTCAATGATCACTTATTTTCTAGATGGAAAATCACCAGCCATGTGATACCGATGAAGTAATTCAGCTATTTAAGGATGGCAGCCCTGGACATTTATGTTGGGCAAGCAGCTTCCTCCTGTCAAGAGTGAGACAGATAAAAACTCAACCACACATATGAAAGGCTCCATCCACCCACTGGAGACATGCAGGGAGACAGCCAAACCCAAAGGTTTGTTTTTCCTACCTCAAAATTCAAAGTATGTCTCACATGGATATCCAGTAGACATTCCTTTTTCAGAAGACAACATCTATACAGGAGGCTCTGTAATGTCAGCAATTTTGCCTGATAGGGAACAATTGCTACATTTATGCATAGCAATCCTCTGCAGCACAGTGTATCTGTATCTGACTAAGGGCATACACTACTGAGAAATGTATGTAGTTTTAAAACAGTAAATATATAAATCACTCTGCTAAGGAGAAATACATGATAGCCACTTGAGCAAGAAAATGAAAGAGTACATTTTGATGCATGCAGCCAATTAGAAGGGCAACCGTAGCTGTACAGCAGTAGAGAGACCCACAGTAAGAAGCCTTTAATTGTGGTTTCTGAACCACAGCCCATTCAGTCAGACACACTTCCGTTCAGTCATGTCTGTGATGTAGTGGGACCAGTCACAGTGGGCTGGCAGACTGTGATGCCAAATATATTCCAATCTCAGTACACAAAACATACACAATGCTGAAACTCAGATTCAGCACTGAAGGAACCCAACATACTAAGATTCAGACTCAGCAATGAAAAGAGCAAACACATGAAGGTTCAGATTCACCACTGAATGAACAAAACACACTGAGATTCAGACTTGGTACAGAAGGAACCCAGCATAGTTAGACAGATATAGCACTGAAAGAGCCCAATACACTGGAAAAAAGTGAGTTCGTCTCCAACCATTTCAACCCAACATTTCATTCTCACTTCACCCCATCTAGTGTCCTGTAAAATAACCTTTACCACATAACTATTAGAAACAGCAGACTGGTGACTAAGTGGAAAGAAATGTAAATGTCCAGTGACTCATACAAAGGCAACAAAAAGTGTGTCATCTTTGGTTATATTCAAGAATTTCTGCTTACTGGCTTTCAATTTCCACAGAATACCGTATTATTTTAGCTGTTCTTAAACTTGTAAGCAATAAGATTGCATAGCAAAGTGAACAGAGATGGCATTGCTCTTATAACCATTTCATTTTTATGTATCCATGTCTGTTTATGAATTCTAAAAATCGATTATGTGTATAATGTGATATTGGTCATTTCTTTTTCTGTGGCATTTCTTTGCATTGACTATTTTTTTTGCCTCCTTAAGAACTGCTCTGCCAAAAACTTACATGCTCTTGTTCTTGATGAGCTCAAACTCTCCATTTTTTCTGTAATCTTCAACTAGTTCAGTAGACGGTACACAAACATGATGTCATTGCCTGGAAAAGTACCGCTTTTACTCACAAATTCCAAATGTCAGATTAAAGGACCTTTTCTCTCGGGATATCATTCTAAATCTCTTAATCGGCAAAACAGAGCCACTGAACTGTAAAATGTCCCACTTTGAACTGGTCACTCATAAGGCTTTCTTTTTCTCTTCTGATCATGGATAGTGACTGTTCAAATGCCATTTCCACCTGGACACAATTAGTCACTGAAGGCTCACAAATCGCTCCCAGCACAGCTTCCTGTTCATAGTTAAACAAGCTTGCTCAGTGCAGCAGCAGAAGTCTTACTGAATTTACATTAATATTAAGCGCTTCATGTTTACACATCACAGAGTCACATACTGTGTCCATAGATTCCATAGACTCAATAGTGTATTGTTCTTCCTCTGGGTTTTCTTAGGTGCTTACTAAACTTGATGGAAAAGACTGTGACCTTTAAAACAAGTTAACTCTGGCACAGTACAAATGAGGCTGCAGTTACAAACTGCCAAGTAAATAAAAGCTGAGAGAACACGAAGCAATTGCTGTATTTTGTAAATGTCAGTGACATTTGTTACCTGGTAGGCATGACTCAGTTTTGCAACAGTATGTGAATGGAAAGTTTGAAATGACATAAATGTTAGGCTCTGTATAAGGGCAGCTGCCAAATGCCATAATGTTGAAATGGGAACATGTTAAATCATCAGACAATTCCCTTTACAGTCTCCTATAAAAAGATTATTTTATTTTTATTTGATCTGATTTGATTTGTAGCTGAAGATTGTGTCACCTTTTCTGTATTTCCTTTTCCCTCACAACACAAGAAAACATGTTAGCTGTAAAGATCGCTGTAAATAATCAGTCATTTAAATAATTTAATTACATTTTTAAGTGCTACAAATTCCAGAGGAATTTTTGGCTCACCAAGCTGGTAATGATCAATTTTCATGGTGCTGTTGGTCAAAGTGCCAAAGATGGTGATGATGGAGACTTTCCTGATAGCCATTTCACAAACATGTTCTAGGTATTCATCCCTCTGTTGCACATACCTGCTGCTCTCCTCTGATTTAGCAGTAATAAGCTAGAATTAAAAAAATAATAAAACACAAAATATATAAATACATATATATTATTACTATATAAATGCAGGTAATCTTGTACACAGCAAAGACAGATATTAGACAGATGTGTAAAGGATGAGTCCTTGATTTGTGTGCAGGATGTAAGTGTGCCATTGCATAAATATGAAATTAACTGTGATTGTACTTACAATTAACCGCCTTCTGTTTTCAAAATATTCCAAGAATGTTGCCAGAGCTCCCTTCGTAGGTGTTGGTGGTTTCTTTGTAGGCTTCTGATAGTCTTTTTTTTCTTTTTCAATCTTCTTGTCCATTTTTTTCCCAGTTCTCTCTTCCTTTTCTCTCCTTTCTAATTTTCCTCCATCTTCCTTCCCTTTCCTTTTTGGCTTGTCCTTCTTTGGCGGCTTGTCTGATTTGTCCTTTTTCTTCTTTTTCTCTGCCTTGTTCTGCTTGTCCTTGACTTTCTTAATGGGAACACCCTCAATCTCTTTTTCCACTGGGTAAGTGTCTGTAGGTTTGCCAGCATCATATTTATCTTCATATGCATTACTCAGACCACCATCTCCATTCGTTTTCTTAGTTGGTTTAGATTTGCTTGGCTTGCGTTGAGTTGGCAGGATGCCAGGTTGTTTTCGAATATAGTCCTTTCGGTCAGTACGATTATCTCCATTTTTTGCAGTGTAGGCTTTGGTATAGAAGTAAGAGGGGGTGGTTGGTTGAATAGTGTTTTTCTTAGATTGGTCCCTGTTATCATAATGGTAATTCTTGGTCCTGGAGTTGAGGTCCCATTGTGGAGTCACGTGAGCTTTTGTTGTCCTTTGGGTGAAAGTGGTGGCCCGTGTGGAACTAGTGGTAAAGCGGATGGTTGTTGTGGGACGAGTGGAAGGTGGCTGGGTGGTGGTGGTTGTAGTTGTGGTAGTAGTAGTAGGTCTTGTAGTAGATGATGTTGTTGTGACATGGTTGAGTCGTCTGTTGGGTACCTCTTTTCTCTCTGGTCTTCTCACAGTGGTTGGGTTCACCTGAGTTCCAGTACTGGGGAGGCCTGTAACCACCTGACCCTCCTCCCCTGCTTCCTTACACTTCTGCACAAAGCCCTTCTGTCTCACCTTCTCCATCTTTCTCATGGGTGACTGGTCTATGACCTCATACACGGCCTCCAGCCTCACTGGGTATGGGTACCGTTCCTCCACCTGCAGTGTCTTTTTCAAGAGCACCATACCAAATTTCCCCTTTTCTAACTTGAGGAAGTTCATGAGTCGGGGGATGAGTGCTGTATCCAGAGGCTCCTCCATCACTTTGCCCACATTGGTAATGCGTCTGACTTTCCCACCCATTTCACCCTCTTGGTGAAACATCACAATCTGGTGCACATGTCGTTCAGCCAGCTCACAATACACATCTGGCTTGAGCAGGCTCATCATTAGCCTGTAATAGCCATCTGATTCATGAGGGGCCGAGATGACCAGCAGACGATTTTTCCCTGCAAACGTGGCCAGCAGATTGGGGGAGCCAGCAGAGCTGGGCATGCGGGACAGGGCAGCCCGTGCTCCAGGCGCAGTACCATCCCTCTGGAGGTTTCCCAACCCACCCCGCACACCTCTTGTCTGGCTCAAAACCCTTCTGTTTTGACTAGTGCTGGCTTCATCTTTTTGCATTTCTTTTGGGTTCTCATTAACTTCTGGCTGAGCTGCCTGGGAGACAGAGCTCTGTCTTGCCGGCTGCCTTGCTTTGTTGTGTCTCAGATGAGCCTGTTTACCATCATCTGTGCTACAGTCTGAAACAAACACTGCTAAAGCCAAGCAATACGCAAAAGTGACCCTCCACATGGCTTTCCTCCTGATAGTTACAAGTCTAAGTTAAGGAAAAAGACAGCTGAAACAAAGCAACAAAGTGTCATAAGATGGACGGTAGACTACTCTAGCTGCATACCGATGACTGGTGCAAAAAAAAAAAAAAAAGGTTGAATACCTTCAAAACATGACCGACTTCAATCAGCTCAGGTCATCCAGCTGTAACCATCAGTAAATCAAAATAATCCAACTCGATTACTGTAATACACATTTAAGGCTATAAATTACTAGAAAGGATGTTCGGGGCAGTCCTGGTAATTCAGTGTACATTAGCCTAGACCATCACTTTTATACGGAAAAGCGCTTCGTCATTTGACGAATATTTCTCACACATTCACTTCATTCCTTCGCAGCAGCGCCGACGAGCCTTCGACATCGCAACATCGCTACATCTCACATCTGTAAACACACGTCACTCATTTCACCGTTTAATCTTCACTTCTTTCAGCTTAATGTCCGCACTCAGTGCGAGTGTCCCGGGACTCAGCAGACGTGTTCCGGGCTCAGATGGAGAAACAGCAGCGCCCGATCACTTCAGAAACACGAGCAGAAATTACACAGGGCAGTGAAGGTCTGTATCCCTGGACGTTATCTCACACTTCAACAAATAACACCAGTCTCCGGCTCCGCTGTGAAAAGGACCAACCCCTGGAGCACTGGGTTGCCAAATCAAGCAGCATTAACCCGACTCACCCGGGATCAACCATAAAAGTCAAGATCTGCCCCTACACGAGGCTGAAAGTGTAAACAATATCGATGAACAAGTTGGTGGAAATGTTAATGACAGGTAAGAACTGACAGATAAAACGGACAAGAGGTACAAAAGGCAGATCCTCTGTAATCCTCTCTAGACTGTAATTTGAGACATAACGCCATGTTGAATATAGCAGACCGATTACATCAGTTTTTCTGAACTGTGGCAACCCACATAACTCTAGTAAATAGTTATAACCGAACGGTGTCCCATTACACAAAAAATAAATAAAGACTAATTTATACGCTGATGGTTTTTTCAAGTGAGCCTAATGAATATGATTATATGTTTTGGAGGGATATAAGGAACTGCAGGATAAAATATAATTTAAAATCAAAACAGTCACAGAACTGAAATTAAGTGTATTTAAAATAAAAAAATATCAAATGTTTACACGGCAAGTTTTGATGATTGTGAAAACTAAATTATCGTAAATTTACTTAAAAGAAAGTATTTCAGTTTTGCTGTTGTTAATTTTTCTTGTGAATACCATGAGTTAAACTTGACTGGAGTAAACTGCTCTGTGCTTCCTATTACTCACTGGGTAATGCTCAAAACAACAACAACAATAATAATAATAATAATAATAATCATTATCATTATCATCATTATCTGCTGCATCATTATCAATGAACACTGCCGAATGAGAAGACCTAGTGTGTTTTCTAGAGGAAATGTGAAAATATATCCACAATTCTACCACTGAGACAACAGCAATTAAACCTGTAATGTACTTTACTTTAGCATACTCACATGTCCATCGTCAGACAAAGTTTCAAATTTTACATGTTTCATATTTGGTGAAGGGCAACAACAGTTCTTGGGGACTTAGAGAAAAAGAAGTCAGAATTTTCCACAGAAGAAAATGATTAAAATCAAGAAAACAATTTAGTTTAATAAGAAAGATATTTGTTAGAGGAAAGTTAAAGTGGCTACAGTTGTTGAAGTGAAAAACTTTAATGCTTTTTTATGATCATACCATCATTTTGTCCATTTTCCTAAAGGGTCACTTACTGACCATTAGAGCAAAAGGTTGTCTCTGTTCTTCTTTTCAATTAGTAAGATATCAGTACATAACATGGGCATCCTAGTAGTGTCCATCGTCAGACAAAGTTTCAAATTTTACATGTTTCATATTTGGTGAAGGGCAACAACAGTTCTTGGGGACTTAGAGAAAAAGAAGTCAGAATTTTCCACAGAAGAAAATGATTAAAATCAAGAAAACAATTTAGTTTAATAAGAAAGATATTTGTTAGAGGAAAGTTAAAGTGGCTACAGTTGTTGAAGTGAAAAACTTTAATGCTTTTTTATGATCATACCATCATTTTGTCCATTTTCCTAAAGGGTCACTTACTGACCATTAGAGCAAAAGGTTGTCTCTGTTCTTCTTTTCAATTAGTAAGATATCAGTACATAACATGGGCATCCTAGTAGTGCCAAATTCCTTGTTCAATAAAACCTTAAAGAGTACAGTGGCTTGCAAAAGTATTAATACCCCTTGAACTTTTTCACATTTTGTCACCTTACAACCACAAAATTAAATGTATTTTATTGAGGTTTTAAGTGATAGACCAACACAAAGTAGCACATAATTGTGAAGTGGAATGAAAATGATACATGGTTTTCAAAATTGTAATCAAATAAAAATCTGAAAAGTGTGACGTGCAAAAGTATGCAGCACCTCTATATCAATACTTTGTGGAGCCAACTTTCACTGCAATTACAGCTGCAAGTCTTTTGGGGTATGTCTCTACCATCTTTGTGCATCTCGAGACTGAGACTTCTGCCCATTCTTCTTTGCAAAATAGCTCAAGCTCAGCCAGATTGGATGGAGAGTCATGTCTTGCCACAGTTGCTC
>JAOVVH010000058.1:14244291-14268805 GCA_028566435.1 Scorpiodoras heckelii | reverse complement strand
CTACACCATACTAATAAATTATTGTGGTCTAAAACCAGGTGTTTCAGTTTCATTGTCTAACCCCTGTATATATATATGCAGTTGCAGTTTTCATTGGTAACAGTCTGGATGGTCTTTTTCATTGTTGGCACATAAAATCCAACTGAAAATCTTTTCCTTGTCCTTTTATCTGCTAAAAAAAGGCTCAAGTGAAATAACAAATTACAGATTTCAGTTTTTATAGCATTTTTAGAAAGTGTCCCAACCTTTCTGGAAATGGGGTTTGTAGTAGTAGACGTACATTAACATTTCCAAGACAATAAACAAACATAAAGATACTAATGATATTAAAGAATGAAAGTCAATGCAAGATACATAATATGATCTGTGTCCTTGTCAGTGCAATTGTGTGGAAGCTGATTTGTTGGATGGAATATGGACTAATGCACTATGGAGGGCTGACAGGTGATGGCGATATTGTGTTGAAGATAGTGTGACATGGTGTTACATCATTCACATAAGCAGGTAATATAGTCTGTTTTTTGTGTTTCAGATAACATGTCAGAAATGCCGAAAATGCAGAAAAGGGCTATTAGCAGGGACGGTCATTGTCTGAATAATCTTTTTCTTTTCTGGTTTATTCCTTCAGATGCTTTCTAATGTCAATGAACAACGTTTTTGAATGTTCACAAAGACTTGATTAATTTCTTGTAGGTACTCTTCACTGAGGAAATCACAATCCAAATGCAGGAACATATTTTAAACATTTGTTTATTCCACTCTTCTTCTTGACTCTACAATTATGTAAACAGGCACATTTTCTCTGTATTGTGCTCACATTTTTTCTTCAGCACATCC
The DNA here is from genome assembly GCA_028566435.1 of Scorpiodoras heckelii. Classification (NCBI taxonomy): domain Eukaryota; kingdom Metazoa; phylum Chordata; class Actinopteri; order Siluriformes; family Doradidae; genus Scorpiodoras; species Scorpiodoras heckelii. The sequence goes on along the minus strand of JAOVVH010000058.1, from coordinate 14,267,968 downwards.
CACACACCTCCAGCCTAGCGCATTGCTGACCGGCATGCTTGAGAGGCTTGTACTCATCGAATTCAGGCTTTTATTGTGGTGTAAACAGGACATGTTAATTCACATCCCCACTTATCTTTTTTTTGTTTGTTTGTTTTGTTTTCCTTTCCTCAAACCTGTATGTCCTTCAGAAATACACATAAGGGTTAAGTAAAGGCAGGCATGGTGGTGGACTGTGTGTATGTAGAGTGGGGGCTTTTGTCTTTCATTAGCTATGCTCTAACAGATCTTTCTCAGCTTCTCATGGCCACAGATTTGACAGTGGCTCAGTTTGTTTTGAAAGTAGATTCATTTAACATTCATCATGTCATGCAGCCTATCATTGGCCCTTGTGCACATCTAAGAAGCTTCCCACAAGAAGACAGGTTCACGTCACCTCCATACAACATTTATTTTGAACTATGTCAAATCCACACTTCTTTAATTTGCTGCCTGCTTGTTTCATTGACTGACTTAAAGCCACCACATGAGCTGTCAGTAATTGTACACTGATACGTATTGTCAAGATGTTCCCAGGCAGCTCAAACAAGGGATTACAAAGGTATTTTAAAAGCTCTCCCAAGATGTCAGAGTTCACTCACAGACCCATAAAGTGACCATAAATATGAGGACAAATGGACACTTTCTGCTTTTGCCCTAGGAATGCCTGGAATGAACCTGGAAGAGGGGTGGTGACTTTAAATGCTATTACCGCTTTAGTAAATATATGACAGCAGGCTCCAAGCATCGTTCTCGGCATCTCTTAATAAAGTCTCACAGGAAATAAACAGCAGTGTCTAATCCAAGCTAAATCTTCAGGACTTCAGCCAAGTTGATCTGGAAACATTTGAACAAATGTGCCAAGATCATTCTATTTTTGAGGGTACCAATTTGATTTTGCTTAAATCTTTCACATATCTCTGTACCTCTGATCATTTGAGCTTACTGCCTGTTATATTATGTGAGGCTGCTGATTAGAACAGATCATATATCTGTTGATAAGAGTCTCCACTTGAATGGAGTTCAGATGTCAGTTTTCAAGTAATTTACCCCCAATGAACCCAATTGATGACTGTGGGTAGTCATGCTATCAGTGGGTTTCCTACCTAGTTTGTTATCCACAGGCCTTTGAACAGGCATAGTTTTTACTGTGGAAGAAGTTCTTCTCTATTATCTAACTTTATCAAATTTCACCCCTGTATAGAAACAAGGAGGGGTGAAATTCCAGACCTGATTTCACGTCTTTTGCATTGCTTACACCTCATTCTGCCGTATATGGTCCTCTGTGAGCCTGCGAAAGGGTGTCATAACTCATTGGTGAGGTTGTGGAGCAGGTGATGCTGACAGGGTGCCACTTCCTTCACTGGCTCAGCCTGCATGACCTACTCATGAAGGGGGGTTTATGGAGACAAGGCATTAGGAGAAGGAGGCTAGGTCTGTGGTTGGTCCTATCTAAGTTTCCCATGGTTCCCATGTCTTGTTTAGGAATTAATAGTAGAGACTGCAGGAATGTTGTGTTTAATTTATGAGAAGATTGATCTGCTTTTTTTTTGTAGTTTCCCCCTAGATCACATATCAGAGTGAGTGAGTGAGAGAGAGAGAGAGAGAGAGAGAGACATGGTGTGTGTGTGTGTGTGTGTGTGTGTGTGTGTGTGTGTGTGTGTGCGCGCGTGTCCATGTGCATGACTTGAGCTTAGTGATAGAGGGGCTAGAACATTGCCATAATGTCTTCAGAGGGTAGTATAGGTATCCTCCAAGAAGAACACCTTCTTCTGATTGGCTGTCACAGTCCTTCCCTCTCAATACAAAAGTAGCCAGTTGTGTTGATTATCTGATTTATTATATTATTTGATTATCTCTGTTTCATTCTTGAACACAGTGATCACAAATCATTCATATAACTGCAAATGCAGCACCTTGGACTTAAAAGTAAACAATGACTATGATGTACAGAATGTTAGCAGCCATTTTGTCATAATTTATGACACATTTTTAGTCACTCACCAATTATATATGGACTGTTAGTGTTGAACTAAAACAGCAAACTAATAATGTATACACTACATATCTATCATTGTATTTATCACACCCCTCTCCATCTCAAAGAAAAGTTATAGTTGGCTTTTTCCTCACTTGCTCTGTGATTGCCTGTGTGTTAACATGTTACTGGAGGTTTTGTATTCTTTTATTTTATATGGCACAAATAGAAGCAGAATAATGTCAGTGAATGAAATAAGGACAGAAAGGGAAGAAAGGGTTACAGAAGTTGTCTACTGTCTGTGAGCTTTTACCTGTTAACCCCCTTCTTGATCTTGGACTAACCTCTTCCCATGAAATATCAAGCTGCCTTTTAAAATGTGTTTAAAATGTGTTTAAAATGTGTCTCAGGAATTTCCTTATTCATTGAAAAAAAAATACTGCTAATATATAACCAATTACAAAAGCAGCATTTCCTGTGTCCCTTTGAGATTTTTCAGGCCTCCAAGTGCCAATCAGGACTGGAATGCCAGAACATGATTCTTATTTGCTGGGGTCAGCGCACCAGTGCCCTTACATTCTAAAGGCCCATTGTTCCCAAGGGCTGGGAGACTCCATAACCCCAGCCCCTGCTCTCTTCCCCAAGAGCTCCCACATCAAGGACCTGCAGTGTTTACACAGCATCCGCTCACAGAGTGACCCGCCACGTAAAGGATTAAACAAGGTAGGCCCCCACAGCAAAGGACAGGGTGATTCAATCACTGCCATGGAGTGTTAGACTGAGAGAGAAAGGAGTGGAGCAAAGGGGACTTGTCTCTGCAAGGTTTTTTTTTTGTAGTGCTGACAATGGATAGCCTAAGACTGCTTTATTCTGAGCTCTACTTTGTGTTTCATTAATGACAAAATAAACAAAAGACTTGTGAAATACAAATATGTGTGGATACTTGTCCATAGCTATCAGTACTAATCAATATTAAAATTAAAATACTACATATTAAATATTAAAATATTACAATTTTACTTGAATAAAGCATAACTGTTTAACACACAAAATTATTAAAATTGAGCAAGGTGTTGACACTGGTTGATGACTTGCACAGTGGTATCGGAAATTAACATTTGCTTTACTGAAGTGATTTTGTAGTGTGGGTTGTGGGATGTAAGCTGAGAGGCTAATCATACATTCCTTCAGAGTCAAGCAAAAGGGCAAAATGGAAAATTAACCTTTTTTGTGCCATAGCTGCCTAATTAAGGGAAATGGAACCAGAAAACTAGTAATGAAAGGAAGTCTAAATGGCTGAATGGTTCAATGTGGAGTTTTCATAGATCTTTCTCATGAAATATATGCTTTACTAGAATAAATAGTTAGGAATAATAATGAGGCCATCATGTAAAACCTACTTTTAAGTTTCTATTTTCAGAGAATATGATTTTTTGGAATATCCCCACTGCAGAGAGGAGCAGAAGGTGCTGGAAAGACTTGACAAGTACAGTATCTGTATATATCTGTGCTGTGTTGGAATAGATCAGTTTGCATTAAAGTAGGCTGCAGAGTGTAACTGTCATTAAAATTGTGTTTACTAAATAAATAAAAGGCAGTGGCTCAGCATGAAGTAGGTTGTGTAATAAAAGTGTTGCATAGACATCCAGACATTTTAGTCTAGTTTATTCAACTGTTTTTATACAACATGATAACAGTGGGAAAAAGGAATTATGTCGTCTATATAGAGTGCGCCGGCAGTTTCCGACTGGTGACAGATCTGACCTTTGACTGACAAATGCAAAAAAAAGATTAGACCAAGGGGGTTAGCTCTGTTTGCTTTCTCTAAAAGTGCCGCCTCTGTGACTATGACAGGCATGCAGAGAATTCCACAGATCATTGTGTGTCCCGATATGGCTCAAAGGTATGCAGTCAAGTTAGCAGAAACCTGGCTTACCTGACTGATCGAAACTACGCCCACACATTAATAACCTCACAGCACCCAGCGTGGGAAACAATGTCACACTTATGGGAGATAATTCTAACTCAAAAAAGAAGGACGCAGAAGGGATAGCTTTGAATGGAAGAGAGGGGGGGAGGGAGAGTTGTTTGAGACAGAGAGAAATACCAAGGTCTTCACTTATTTTTCTGTCTTTTGTTACTGAAAGCAAAGTCAGAATCCACTGTTAAACTCACTTTTGAGATTATATGTGCGTTTCAGTGCAAAAATTGATTTTTAGAAAAATGATTTTGCATTCTTCACCATTCATTACACTGTGATAGACAGATATTGAATTAGCCATTTTCTGTATTCTTCTGAACACTGTGACCATGACACTGTCCATAACCTGAAGCATGCATGTTTTTTAGAAGCTTACATTTGTCCGCAAACAGAGCAATTACATTTGCAGCAGTGCAGCATAACTAGTTAAATGTACAGTTTCAAATGTATCTTTTATTCATTTTAATTATGTCATCTCATTCAACTGTGTATAGGACATCATATAAATTAAATATGATGTGTATGATATGTGTATGGGTCAATGGATGTACAAGTTTCTCCTGGTCTGAGTGGAATGGATTGGCTTCCTTTCACTTCCCAGTAGAAGTGCATTCCTGAGGGCTTTTGTGGTTCTTGTATCCTCCCTCCCTGGCCTTGCAGTGAGCCCTGCCCATCTGGGGAGGTAGCTGCCTTATGCCCAGATCTTTCATGCACACACGTGCAAGTGCACGCACACACACACACACACACACACACACACACACACACACACACACACACACACACCCATTCATTTTTCTTTGTAGGTTGCCCACATCAAGTTCATCACTGACAATTCTACAGGACTTTACAGCAAATTTTCAGCAACCAAGCAGCAGTCTACTCAAGCACTTCCATAACTGGAATAATATATTAACTTTTGGTGTGTAATGCAATCCACTATCTATTTCTTTTCAGCCTGCAAAATATAATCAATCCCTAAATACGTAATGGGAAAGTGATAGCATTCTTGTTGTTTTAGCGATGCACTACAGACTTAAAGTTAAACAATGATTATAATGAATAGAATGTTAGTAACCAATTTTGTAACATCCCAGTGGTGATTTCATCAATCATCAATCAGATGAGAAACCCAAAGGTTTCACAAATACAGATATATTTTTAAAATATATATATATAATATATTCATATTTGTATCTGAATCTGTATTTGGATTTGGACCTGAATGGCCTTGGTATGGCCTAAACCAGATTATTTTTATTTTTAAATTTGAAAATTACCATTGCACCATCAGGAACACTTGAAAACATTGGAAAAAAAAAAACCCAAGGTAGAAATGTTGGCAATTCTGTGTATTCTGGCTCTGGCAGTTCCTTATCACTCCAAATCATAAGTGTTCTCAACTAGAGATGTGCGTGGGGCTGTTTTTTGTAATCGGCCTCTCACAATTATTATGTTTGTGTATGCCTGCAATCTTTTCTCATGAATTAATTGGTTCTATTTTCCAAAATATAAGCAAAACAGTAGTGATTTCAAATATATGTTTAAAAAAATACACCAATCAGTACAATTAAACACAATAAGTGTAACTGAGGGTTCTAATTTGTAAAGATCAAGCAATATACTACATGAAAAATTTTGACATCCAACAGTTTTAACATAATGATACATAGATCATCTCCTACTGCTTTACAAAATAGTTCCACAATGCTTATATATGTGTTATGAAGTACTAATTGTTAGTTGTTGGTTTTTTTGTTATTTGATGCATAGGTTCATCCTGAGCTCTGCTTCATATTCTTGTGGATAACATTCTTGTGGATTTCTTGTCAGTTTGTCATCTCCTTACACTATATCTCCTTCCCCCAAGAACGAGGAAAAACCATGCATTACAGTTATAGCAGCATCTACAATGGTGAAGTGTAGAAAGCATGATGCATCTTTCACCCAGCCCTCATTAACCCAAGTCATCTTCAACTCAAGCCTATGTGGATGTCCTCCAACAGCATCAGCTTGAGGAGCCCAGCTTGTGTGCTCATTAGATGAGCCCACACACATTCCTCTCCCTGGGTCAAGAGCAGCTAGCTTTCAGTTTTCTTATCTGATTGATGTTGTCACCATTGGGATGCCACAGCATCTAAATCTCCACTTGAGACAAGATGAGCAGACAGGCTGTAAAGCTTTCCCCTCAAGAAGAAGAGAATGAGAGTAATGGCACAGCAGTACCTGTAGTTACAGCATTCAAGGCAAGAATTAACCTCAGTCGGTCACAGGCTTTTTCAATATTTTTGGTTTTTGTCATATACAGTGGCAGTATAATTAGGACTTTTTGCTTCTCACCTCTTGTAGAGAGTACACCAGACCACATAGAGACATTTTTAACAGCTGTTTCCAGGTTCTGGGTTAAAGTGCTGTTTTAAATTCAACATACATATCTAAGACTTTTTTTTTTTTTTAAGATTTCTTGATTTCAAACCAGCATACCCTGAAGGGCCATGAAGCTAACTATAAGGCCCTGTTCAGATTTGGTATTATCATCCATCTTAGGTCATTTGAAGTAGACAGTTGAGACAGATAGCTGTTCACACATGGAATTCGAATATTAAGATATTTAATTTATTACATTTAATACATTTTGTGTTTCAGGATATCCAGCAAACAGTTGTTTCAAGCTCATGTATGAAGATTTAATTTGCATGATTTTTGGCCATATATGTGCATGACAGCCTTAATATATCCAATATTATCTAAGCATGTAATAATGTTGCTTTTAACGGTGCTGTCCTGATAGCTAAAAATAAGAATTGGGCTATTCAGAATATCATACTATTATTCTTATTCCTTAATGAAGCACAATTAAAAAGATAAAGTTAAACAGAACAAATATTTCACCAAGATTCAAATATGCCAGCAAAGTATGGCAGAAAGATGTTGAAGTGCTTTTGACAAATATATTTATTCTGTTAGCACATGTGTCTGGGATTATAGAGATGCTCACAAGAAAATAATCTGCTCTGTAGTGAACAGTAGATTATTCTTTCAAAGATAGGATTTCTAATCTCCAGATGTAGGCAAGTCCTAAACTGTGCACGTTAGTACAAATACAAAAAAAAAACAGTACACATTTTAAAAAATTTACTGTCCTCTTTTTGGATAATTTAGTAATAATTTGGTTTCTTGTAAATGACAGGTATCAGCTCATCTTTTAAGATGATCTAGAACCTTTTTTTTCTGGTAAATTAATACCTGCTACCTTCCAGGTATCTAATTTTATGCGATAAAATAATCTGATTATTCTGAATATTTTGCTGCTCTGTCTTTTTAAAATAATTTCAGTTTCAGCAAACTGTTTTGCTCATGAAATCATAAAGACAGATTAATGGAAGTGATGATATCCCCATGTATAAAGTGTCAAATGAAAAAAGAGAAAAGAGGGTATAAAATGGAGATATATTTCCCCATATTTCATTGTGGGGAAGCCTGCTTTTCAGAATCATATTGAAATTATATAAAAAATTTCCAAATCTGGACATCGTAAAGGAGTCATCTACAAGCAAGAAAAAGCTTGGAGGATAAGGAGGTGTTTACATCACTGTAAACTATTTAAATTATTTACACAAGGCTGTAAACATGTCTACATAATTTAAGATATGTCGACATGGCTTGAGATATTGTGTTGGGTATAGTAGCTAGTTGTTGTTTATCCACAACAACTTTTACTTAAATACATAAATGGGAAGATTTTTTTTTCTGTTTGCTGATTTGGTCATTGAGCCCAGAACAGAACTTCGTTAATCAGTGGTTATTTCCTGACTGATGTAAGTGTGAACAGAGATCAGTCTAGTGAAGAGATGACAGTGAGGCCATGAGGGATTCTACCTTGGGTGATGATACAGAGATGGGGGTGAATAATGATGTGGATGATGTGATTACACATTTGCCATCATCAACTTTCCCGTCATCGATAACTGACCACATATAGGGTTTTCCTAGGCTGCCATACTTATATTGTCATACATACTATATGTCAAGATTAGCCATGATCTGTCAAATTGCAGTTAAAAAAGACCTTTGATTTGTGGCTTGATAGGTCAAAAGAGATTTGATTCTGTGTGAAAATCTGACAATACTGGGGACTAAGCATTTCTATTGTCCACACCCCCTGTGTGAGTGGACTGAGTGACTGGATTCTTGATGAACCTGAACTGGTTAAAACCTGGAGTTTGTTCTGCTGTCATCTGATCACCTGAATGCTCTTATAAAGAGGCAGTGATGTATTGTGCAGTGACAGGAGGACTGCAATGAAGTGTTGGGGAATTGCAATAAGGTAGTGGTGGAAAAAGCATTTGAAAGACTTCTAGGTTGGGGTTTGATGGATTGAAACATTTTTGGAGTAGGTCAGTCCTGTATAGCTATATTCTTGTTTAATCCCTTCACCTTGAATTCTTCAATCAAAGCACATTTTCAACAAACTGTAGTAATTAATAGTAATGTCAAATTAACGCGTTAACGAACATGTTAACAAACGCCTTAACAAATATGTTAACAAACACGTTAATGTGTTAAAGAATTGATCGCGATTAAAACAAGTTAATGCCACTAAAATTTTTAACACATATTAAAAATTAGTTAAATTACGCAAACCAGTGGCACCTTCAGTGAATACAAACATTCCCAAATTGACCGTTACATTACTTGTCTTAGACTGCATTTCGATCGCAAGTGTCCCTAAGCTGTATCCCTGCTCCCTACACATTACACTGGGTTCAGAATTCCAAGGGCTCTTCATAGGGAACTCGGTCACTAAAACAGATCCATTTGGATGCCCTGTAACGTCATCCACAGAAGACAGCCTCCTTGATTACATTGGTTGTGTTCTACAAGACATCGCGCAGCTGTATTTAGCTTGACAAACAACACCGTTCAGACTCATTTTATATGCTGTAGGCACTTTTGAAATAAATGTGATGAAACGTCTATGAACAGTGGGTGATGTATTTCAACTTTTTAATGTATGTTTTGTTTGTGGCTGGAACGTAAACTTACTCTTTGGTTGCAACATGCCGCGTTACTCTAATTGGCGAATTGATGCCTTTAATTAAACTCCAACTATAATCAGTATATCAGATGAACGAAAAACAAATTTTTTTTTTTAAATGAAAAGACATCAATCATCTTTAATATTTCACTTTTATCAAATAAAGTTGAGCGAATAATGAGGCAACATTCAACAGTTGTTTCTCTTAAAATAGACCAGTGATTAACAGCATCACATTTTCAATGGCCCTACGATGCCGACCTACATGTACAACACAAATCAAAATGTGCGTTAAAACAGCGATTAATGCATGATTAAAAAATTAATCAGGTGACAGCTCTAGTAATTAATAAGAGTTTAGTGTTGACATTTGATCAATTGAGAGTCAGTTTGAATAATAGTGTTACAGAACTGCTTTCTGTACATTCAAATATATTTAACATTAAAAGGGAAAAAATGGAATGTTCCACTAGTCATAAGTGGTTCAGACTGGTCTTGACCAGAAATGTAGATAACCTGAACAACATAAATAGTTACCGTAAACATGTTTCTGTGGAGGCTGGCTTGGTCAATATTAAAAAAAATCTTTATAACCATTTCACCTTTAGTGTCTTATGGAGTACTTCAAAGCAAGGTGAACTGATAAAATAGACCTCTGACTGCTGAAATGGAAGGGGAGGGACGCTTATCACTGGTATTCTTTCCTGCATGCCCTTTGATACCATTTGATTACAGGCACATGAAAGGCAACCGACAAAATCATTTCCTGTTCACTGAGTAAATGGGGCCCTGGCCTTTATCAGCTGATCCTTAGTGAATCAGCGGGATCCAACAAGTCTGTCCCCCACACCCCACCCACACCCCTTGTGCAACAAGCTCCACAGAAATCCACTGTCCAGAGCAGAGAGCATAGCCTTTTAAATCCACATACAACATAAGACCACCAATTTCTCTTTACCCTCAGAGGCATGGGCTAATTCTCATAGCAGGAACCTGGATAGGTGAAGAAAGTGTCATGTGTTTAACAGTGCTCTTTTTTTTTTTACAGCTTTTTAATGGTGTTTAAAAATTCTTCATTCCTCAGGCCAAATATCTACCAGGCAGTGACATCATAAATTAGTTATTTAAATATGTGGATATCACCTTTACTGAAGGAATCAGAGGAATATGTATATTATTCATGGAATTAAATCAAACAATATTTGCAATAAAAAAAATTCAGCATCTTGTATTGTAACATGCAAATTACTAGAGTATTTACTATTGGCAATGAAGATTGCTGTTTCATCTTTAATTGCATGAAGATATCCTGACTTTGTGCCAAAGTCCCACGGTTCAGCGTATCTCTATAGTATATGGTCATGATCCATTCACCTTTATCTTATCTGTGCATTTCAAATTAGGTCAAAGATCATCAAGACTGAGCCTAGCCTTAGACAATATAGGAATATTTTTAAAAAGGAAACGAAAAATGCTTTGGGTTGAGTGTATCAATACAGAATGAATTAGTTGTGGCTTCTTAGGTTCTTGGATAGATCTGTGATTAGATTAAACCATTTCTTAATTTGAGATGCAAGTTACTAGTCTGTAAAGCAATTTGAGAGTATGGACAGTGAAGAAATGTTTGTCAAATAATGACTGTGTCATAAAAAAAATCATAGTAACAGTTTCGTAGCCTATTAGATTAATAGACATATCTCCAGACCACACAAATTCCACAGTTAATGTTAGGCCTCTGGCTGTTAAACTGAAGTGCTTTAGAATTTTAAAGTAATGATATTTCTATATTTCTGTAACTGTCATGCTTGTGTTCTGTACCAGGCATCTCTGTGAATCTATTGCACACTTAATGATGATTACTTTACTCTTACCTGCAGTGTGTTTCTCTAACATGTCCCCTTGTGTCTATGTAGATGATAGCTTTGTCACAGTTTGTCAGCAAGCAGCTTCAGCTGTACTTTCTTTTTCTTTTTCTCTCATTCTTGGGGTCTGGTATGCCTATTGGTTAACTCTTTTACACATGTTTAAACCTTAGTATGCTGTGTATAAGCACCACACTGCCACAACTATGTCACTTTGAGATTTATTTTGGCCCTGTAAACATACCAAGATTCTCTGGTGTTTTTTGAAAATATTTTACACAGCGAGGGCAAAGTGCTGCTATTTTGTCACAGTGTCAGCAAAAGTGTAGCGATAAATCTAATTTATTATTGACCAGCCTTTTCTGACTGACAAGCTGGAATACAGGCTAGATGTCAGTCAGGTAGCACTCAAAGAAACAACAACGGGGAAGATCACCAGCCTCTGAATGTCTGAGTGTTTCTTACAGTGTAGGTCACATTAGTAGGTGGTGGTCTGACCACCAAAAGATTGTCTCTCCTTTTCAGACTCTTTGAGGTTAGATCTGCTATAGTTCTGTGAACACCAAAGCTTCCAATTATTCAGCAAATATGTGCCACTGATAACTGCGGCTCCAACCACTTGGTGCTGTTTGTTCACTGCTGTTGACTTTGGAAAGAACCACTGCTGGCCTGTCTGGTACGGAGGCCTCAGGCATGTGAGGGCATCAGCCTGCTGCGGTTTGTATGTGTGTATGTGTGTGTGTACCACACTCTAAAAGCACACAAAATATCATGCGCACACAGGTTACCGCACTGACCTCCTGGTTAGTGACAAATATACGTCATATGTAATCGTCAGTGGTAAAACTACTTAGTCACTCACATGACATAGTGACCTCAGAGATCAAAATTCTGCTGACATTTTGTTTGTTTTGGCTCCTTAACCACTAACTGTTTATTTGAAGACCTGTGATATGGTAGTAAAGAGGCATATCATATGTAGGGAATAAAACACAACAGGCAGTGCTGTCAGAAAATAATGAACAACAGCGTGGTGTGTTACCGTTCTGAGGTGAATGAAATAGAGTGTCATTTTACAGAGAAACCTGAAAATGCAAAGTCTTCTGTCTTGAAGATTCTCCTTTGGTTGAAAAATGACTGGTATTTACAAAGGACTGACATCTGTGACTCCATAAGTGTTTAATAAATGTCTCCTTACAGCTTGATAGATTATGCATTTTTCTATGTTAAATAAGAGCATATATATTTTTAAAATCCATTTAATACTAACATTAGATTATTGTGACATGCCTTATCATATGGTTCATATAGACATGATATGGTATTAGCGCAAGAGGAATATTATATGATTTGCCTTGCAGTCAGAGCAATGCTGTTACAGAAAAATAATCAGCACCTTCTGACTACACCTTTTCATCAGAATCAAGAATTCAGTAGTGCTGTGTTATAACATAACAAAAGTTTTTAAAAATGATCAAAATAATTTTCAAATGTAATTGAACAAACAGAAATATGTTAGAGCTTGGTAATGTACAAACGAGTCCTTTTCCCCGTCCAATGAAGTTATTCTTTCTCAGCTAATGTCAGTCAATGTGCTGTAATTATCACTAACTGTTCTTCTATCAGTGAAGAGGAAATCAAATACTTAATGCGTGCCAGTTGACTTCTGGCTCTTTCATACCTTTTGCCACAAGAAGGAATTCAGAGTTTTGCTTATTAATAAAAATATAGTCCTACTCCATATAATTCATTATGATGTGAAACACGTTTTTAAGCATTTAATTTTTTCTAGTATTTGAACATAGGACCAATCAAATATTAACATATTGAAATATTAAACATTCTTTATTAGTGTAGGCTGGAATACTTCTTCTTTAAAAAAAAGAGAAAAAAAGAAAACGATGGGTTCCTGCATGCATGGAGTTTATGCCGCTCCTGTCACTTTGGAATGTGCAGAATCTGACTTGCACCATACTGCATTAAACAGCATGTGTTTTTATTTTGCCATCAGAGACTAAATGTCCCTCCCAATGGATGAGAAGCAGAAGACGTGCAAAACACCTCATGGCAAGGACATCATTATAGGCACATTCATTCACAATTTTTGACAACTTCAAAATGGATGACTCATTTGGCGTTCAGTTGTAATTACAATTCTGCTAGATTATTTGCTTTAGGCGTAGGCACCATCCATGTGGCTGTTTCATGAGTCAAACTCCATTGCATGTTAAGGCAACACTCTTTGTTGGGGTTGTACATGTGTATGTCTTTGTCTTGTGTATATGAATCAGAGGAAGACAGATTTTTGTAGTACATGTTGCTTTCAGTTTTTATGGCTGTTGGGAAACATGAACTACAACACTGATTGCAGAAGCAAATGCTGTGTATCAATTCCAGACTCACTAATTTAATGTCCAATTAATTTAATATTTAATATATAAGATAAATAAGTTATATAAATAATAAATAATAGTCTTTCTTTAGTCATATCCTCTAGACTTACAGGCTATTGGTTAGTCATTATATCAAAAATAATTATATCATAATTCATTCAGTTCATCTTCATGTTCAGGGTCTCATTGTTTCTGGAGCTACTACCAATGGGTGCAAGAAGGTAATACTGTACATCCTGTCCATCACAGTCAATCACAGGGTAAAATAATAGATGAAATAAAAGCGTGACTACCAAAAAGAAGGCCGACTACCAAAACTTTGACATTAATCGCTATATTAAATTATAGCAATCAAATGCCCCACCTAACCTAATCTAGTTATGGAAATACATCAGTAGGATTACTTTATAAAAGACTTGCAAGTTTACAAAAGGGAAATGCAATTTTGATTATCAGTATCATCCACATCAGTCTCTGTCTCCTCGTCTAAGGCAAAAGTCATGGCACTCATGGCATCTAAACGTGATCCTCTTAGTCGTCTCTTCATGCTGCCGCTCACTGTATGTTTTACATCTGTGCTGTAATAATCATTTATTAATTTAATGAGTTCTGTGCTTTTGACTAAATTTTGCATTTTTAATCCTATCTGAGCTCAGGTCTGTGTGGAGTTTCTCATGCTCTCTCATGGTGGGTGTGGGTGTAGTGCCCTGCAACTGACTGACCTCCTATCCATGGTGAATTCCCACCTCACGTTTTCCTGGGATAGGCTCCAGATCCACCGCGACCATCATAAAGAGGTTACTGACTTGTGCAGCTTTACTCTTTTTGCTGCACAATAGAGTGTTTGGCTACTTCTAGTTATGCAAAAAAAAATGGTTTGCTGTATGAAGTGATATTTTGCAAGCCAATAAATGTGAGGGAAACCCATTTTGCTACTTTGAGAAATTTGTTATGATCATGGGATTAGCATGGTTATCATGACTACTATCCTTTCTGCATCTTAGTATTCATGACCATCAACCTTATTATATTTACAAAATATTAGACAGCTACTATTAGATGCTTCCCTAATCCGTAACCCCTAATTCTGATTTGTATGTTATCACATTATCCTATTTAAATGCAATTCATTTCTGCTTTGTTATTGTCTCTGCATTGTTTTTTGGACTTAAAGGAAAGGGTTTTTTTTAAAAAAAAGATGGTTGTCTAGATGCAGCTGAAAATCTCCTGTCTTGAGAGCTCTGCACATAATATACAATATAATACAATATATCTTTGGAGGCATAAAATGCACACAGGAAATAATCTCAATGGGCGAACAGAAATCTGAATATGGACATCTTCCCCTCAGATGAATACTGATGTAACTATTGAACTCTGAATGCAGACTGCATGTTTTTACCATGGTGGTTGTTCACCTAGCTCTTTACTGAACATCATCATTAAAAGGAGATACACTATATGGACAAAAGTATTTTGACAAAAGCACCTGATAATCAAGAAATTCGGGTGTTTTGTTAAGTCCCATTGCCACAGGTGTATAAAATCAAGCACCTAGCCATGCAGTCTGCTCTTCTAAAGAGCTCACTGAATTTGAGTGTGGTACTGTAATAGGGTGCCACCATTGCAACAAGTCAGTTTGTGAAATTTCTTCCCTCCTAGATATTCCACAATCAACTGTGAATTGTATTACTGAAATGTGGAAGCGTTTAGGAACCACAGCAACTCAGCCACAAAATGACAGGTAACATAACGTTACACAGTGGGGTCGCTAAGTGCTGAGGCGCATAGTGCATAATAGTCACCAATGCTCTGTTGTCTCAATAACTGCAGAGTTCCAAACCTCCTCTGGCATTAACATTAGCACAAAAGCTGCATGAAGGATGCTTAATGACATGAGTTTCCATGGCTGAGTAGCTGCATGCAAGCTTTAAATCACCAAGCACAATGCCAAGTGTCAGATGGAGTTGTGTAAAGAACGCAGCCACTGGACTCTGGAGCAGTGGAAACATGTTCTGTGAAGTTATGAATCATGCTTTTCTGTCTGGCAGGCTGATGGAATTTGGGGAATGCTAGGCGAATGTTACCTGCCTGAGTGCGTTGTGCCAACTGTAAAGTTTGGTGGAGGAAGGAAAATGCTATTGGGTCAGGAAAATCTTAAGGCTTTAGCATACCAAGATATTTTGGACAACTGTATGCCTCCAACTTTGTGGGAACAGTTTGGGGAAGGCCCTTTTCTGTTCCTGCATGACTGTGCCTCAGTGCACAATTCAAGGTCCATAAAGGCACAGCTGGGTGAGTTTGGTGTGGAAGAACTTGACTGGCCCACACAGAACCCTGGTCTTAACTCCACTGAACACCCTTGGGATGAACTAGAACAGAGATTGTGAGCCAGGCCCTCTTGTCCTACATCAGTGTCTGACCTCACAAATGCTCTTCTGGTTGAATGGGCAAAAATTCCCATAGACACACTGCAAAATCTTGTAGAAAGCCTTCTCAGAAGAGTGGAAGCTGTTGTAGCTGCAAAGGACCAACTCCATATTAATGCCTATGGATTTAGAATGGAATGTCATAAAAGCTCCTGTAGGTGTAATGTGTAGGTGTCTAAATACTTTTGTCCAAACAGTGTAGCTTCTGAAAAAGAAGACCTTTTGATATAAATTCTGTTTTCTTAAAAGTAGAATCTTCAGAGAATGTTATAGGCAAAAAAGGTGGCAAAATCCAGTTTTGCATCATTCTTTGTTTGTCAGAATTCAGCCACCACAATTTTCCCAGCCCTACCTAGAAATTCCTACCTATTATTAAAACCTGAATCTTGAAGATATCACAATGTAGATTTATGCAATTTTGATAATAGCAGCAACCGAATCCAGTTAGTCTCCTGAAGATTTTTTTTCCTAAGCAAATGCCCAGTGTGTGTCTGTAATGAGAGAACTTTCTCTCTGGATGACTCATGGCTTACGCATATGCCAGTCACTCAGAAGCTGGCCTTTTGCCCATCTTCTCTCTAAAATGAAGAATGGGAAGAATCCTCAGAGTGAAAACATCAAGGCCAGCAGCCCGGAGGTGTTCGTGTTTCTGCCGCTTGCCACCCCTTTCCTCGCCTTCAGTACTCCCACCTTCCCTGCCCCCGCATGAGGAAGTCTGCAATCAAGAAGTGGACCATGTTTCAGAGAGAGAGAAGACAATTAGTCATTGATTTCAAAGAGAGTGTATAATAAAATGTTTCCCTCTTAGGTAAACCTTTTGAATACAAACATGAATTAACCGCCTACACGAGCATGTGAATAAGGCAAAAAGAATGTACAGCAGCCCACTCAGCTGCCATTAAAGAGTGACACACTTAGGCACACAGACACAGAATTTTCTCTTACCACCTTAGATCTCTGCACTTTCAAGACTTTATAAGCATGGGGTCTGTCCACTATTCAGTGTTAAGTTCAGTTTAGAGTTCACATGAGTTCTGTGAGGTCTTGTGTGTTCATATCCAGTAAAAGAATTGGCTACAATGCTTGTTACTATGGTTTCAAGAAATGTGTACATTTTTTCCCTTTAATAAATTGTAATACAATCCTCATATTGTATTATATCATGGAAATGGAAAGACTATGAGTAGCCCATCTTGCAGCCCTCATGTGTTTTTGGAGTCCTCTTAGGGACAGATGATCACCGCTGCCAGCTCTCCTGCCTCTCTTCAGTTTCCTTAGCAACAGCCATGGTTTTTCAGCTTACACTACATTTGTATGTACTACTGTACACAAGCAACAAAAAAAAAAAGAGTGATTTATGCTTAAATTACATAAAACATATTCACTGCAATGTTAGATGGTCAACCTCAATCTTTAAAGGTTTAATCTTTTTTAAAAATCTTTTTTTAGTCTCCTTATGTTGAAAAGTAAAGGAATATCTCAGATTAAATCTGTCTGTATCTGCTCATAGATTAAAACAGCTTGTTGTCTTATAGGATAGCCCCTGAGGTCTGAGTATTGTTCTTCTTCTTCTTCTTCTTCTTCTTCTTCTTCTTCTTCTTCTTCTTCTCACCATCATTATCATCATCATCATCATCATCATCACCAGTTCTTATTTCTATTTTTTACAGTACTCTGGTATCTCAATTTTTCCTTTAAACAATTTTAGGCTCAAATATTCTGTTGTCAGTGCTACAAATGTTGCCATAGCAAAGCAAGTTAAGACACATGGAGATTGCAGTTTGTCTGCCACTAGACGACTATAATCATGGTCATCACCTTTTGGCATTACTAAAAGAGTCTGCCTTACTAAGTAGAATCAAAGATATGCTTTTGACATGATTACTAATATATGCAAAATGTCTTGCCTTAGCAAGAGTAGGTAGTTCATCATAAATCATTTATAAATGTCAGAGCAATTATACTCTCTGTGAGTCACCTCTCAGCCAGGTGTTCTCTGCGGCAACTGGTAACCCCTAAACCATACACTATGCCAACAAAGCTGAGGTATTTGACATGCTAGGAAGGAAGGGAACCTCCTTTCTCATGGCCTCACTGAACTGCTCCTGCTGCATCTCCTCCTGCCAGCACCACATTTTTGGAGAATGAGATGTTGTAAGCCCAATCCCATATAATGAAGCAAGCACTGTCTTTGATGTAAAGATGGACATTTTATATACTCAGCCTGCCCTCAACACCCATGTTCCTTTGTTAGGTTATAAATCAGAGTATCCCCCACATCCAGACGAGCTCCTCATCCCCAGTGGAATGCAATAAGACACTGTGTGGCCAAGCTGCAGATTTCTTTTGACTAGGTGGCTCTTTCAAAGAGCTCTGTTTAAGTCTATTGCACAGGTGAACATGTGATGTGGATTTAGTGTCATTAAATGACTTGCTACAGCAAGTGAACCCACACTTCCTCCCACAGTCAGATCTCTCTTCAATTATACTGCAAATGTGGACAATGGTATATTGCTAATATACAGATACTCTAATATATGGATTTGTATATGGATATGTCTTAGATGCTAACAAAAAACATATGTTTGTTTTTTGCCATATTCCTCCAAAATGAACCAAGGAGAAGCAAAGCCAATTTTACACATTTTGCACACCACCTCCTCAAGTCCAATGGTGAATATCCTTTTTTTTTTAGGTTTGGAGTCCTCTGTTGGGTTTAAATTGGAATCTTTCAAAGGTCTCTCTACTTTACTTGTAAGAGCAAATCTGTACAACATGCTTTGTTCTTGAAAAGATGTATTGCAGACTATATTTATTTGCATACTACAGTACAGAGCTCTTCTTCCTTGTTAATCATATGTACATTTCACATTTACATTCACAGCATTTGGCAGACACCCTTGACCAGAGTGACTTACAGAAGTGCATTGATATATCTATCAATAAATACATCCCAATACTGGTTCACTAGGTATAAGCATAATGTCAGTTTAAAAAACTCTTCTGGGGTGATAATATAATAAGAAAAGCAGATAGACAACACAATTTTGAAATCCTAATTTAAATGGTGATAGGATACTCACCAAGCCAGTTCGCAATGAATTAAAATGACTATTCTCACGCAAGGCCACCCTGATGAAGGTGTCCTCTTAGCCAAGCACATGGTAGAGAGGAAGCAAGGGGCCACAGTTTGAGCTGACTGGAGAGATGCTAATTTATGACCTACTGCATGCCTCCCCATTGCTCTCCACAGTAAGCTTCTGGATCAAGGCCTCTTGGGTTTACATAGTTCACAATCTGAGTTTCCAACAAGGCTAGTCAAACATATCTCATTGCAGATCACTCAAATGTCTCTCAGCTATGGTCTGTGGCTTTTGTAAGCAGCATGATTTATGATGTGTTGCAACCATGGCAAATAAAGTGACAATGATTTAAAACTTGATTGAGTCAAAATTTCTAGCTCCTCCCGCAGCTCTAAAATGAACAGCTGAATGGGGTAAATCCTGCTGTGAAACCAAGAGGCCCACTGTGATTAGCATGGCTGAGAATAGAGCACATCCAGCAAGAAGCTAAGACAAAAACAAACAAGCTTATATACACAAATCCTTTGCACTTTGCTTCCTGTACCTTTCTCTTCTTCTTTTTTTTTAGGTTGAACTCCACACCTTGCTCAGAGCGCTCTAGTTTAGCCCACTCCACAGCCCCCTCATGCACTCCCCCTCACGGCTGTCCCTGAAGAGGATACCCCTGACCCTCCTCACTAGTGCCTGTGCCAAAGCAGCCCACTCTTCTCGCTCCTGCAGAGGAGAGAGCCAAGCTCTGCTGAGCAGCTGGTGAAGAGGCAGTGAGATGACGCCTCTCTCCTTCTCACTCTCATCCTCTCTCTTTCTCTGCCAAGTCCTGTCCAAATATCTGCAGTCCAGGCAACAAGATTTTCTTGACTGGCAACTGCAACCAATATTTGAATGCTGAACACTAATTAAACACATTCATCTGCATGTGAGACTGACAAATATGATTGGAATCTTTTCAAGTGCACTTTACATTCTGTCACTGCATTATAATATGGTAACACAAAAGGACACTGTAGATTATAGCAACCTCCCTTGCTTTGAGATACAGAGGGGTGATTATTTTGCAAACCGCCGAAGTCTCCTCCATCTCTGATCTGCTGATCTGTCGTCAAGGCCGAGTAAGGGAAGTGCCTTAATGGTCATTTATCACCAAGGGCAGGGTAAACAGAGGAAGTGAGAGGGTAATCATTCCTCAGTGTAATTTATGTGGGAAGTGATGTGTGTGAAATGCTCAGCAGGGCTGAGATGTATACATTCTTCTCTAGAATGCCTTTGTTTATGGTTCTGCTTCACTCTCCTTGAATGAATGGAGAGCTACCTGATCTGGAGGTGGTCTCCCTGGAAAAGATGTGCCTCTTCTTGTTATAAACCTGCAGGTTAGACACACCAGAGCCGTGTATCTGTAAGAAATTCTTTTTTTTTTTTTTAATATGTGAATATACAACCCCAACATATTATAACTTGGTTATTGCTATTAGGTTTTTAAAAAATGTTTTAGTATCATCGAGTGTGACCTATCATGTGTAGTTGCAAATTGCAATATATTCTACATACTATTGATATTGCAATACATCCTAAATGCTACACATATCGCAATATATCCTACACACTATATATATTAAGCTCTGGATTTACATTAAGAAGTTACATAGGGATAGGGATAACATTCAGGGATAAAACTTAAAAGTTAAAAGTTTTGGCTGGATTTTATGTCTTTGTAAAGCTGCTTTGGGACAATCTCCATTGTTAAAAGTGCTTTAGAAATAAAACTGAACTGAATTAAAAATATAATTTTTTTAAATTTTTAAATGAAAATATAACAGTTACAATGTAGTATATAAAAAATTATTTCCTTTGTTAAACCTTTAAATCGAGCAAATAGTGAAACTTTACTCAGCTGCAATAAGTGCGAATTTCTTTGTGAATTGCCACTATGCTGCAATGCATTCCTATAGCAAAAAAACAAACATAAAAACATACATATGAATTATATATGGCCACTCATGATTTTGCATACTACTACTACCACATAATGTAGAAATTATGTCTCAGAACATTATTAGTACCACACCTTTGAAAGAAATGTGTTTGGTAAAAAAATCCCTATGAATATTTTGATTTTGATACACACAAAAAAAAAAACAAGCGAGGCCAGTTGTCATTAAAAATTTAATAAATTACCATTCAGTTTTCCCATTTCCTTCTAATTAAAACATTTTATTTAACTGATAAAAGTACAAAGAAAATATTTTCACTGTTTTCACTGATAAACCTAATTGTATTTTGCAAATCTAAAAAAAAAAATTGAAAGTGACACCTGCTATACATTTAGGACAGAGGCAAAATAAGACATGTTACACAAGTAACACTGTTTGGAAGGTTCCACAATTAGCAGTTTAACTAGTTACAGATGAGGTCATCAAGACTGAGTATAAAAGGGGCATCCACCAAAGGTTTAGTTTTTAGTCAAGCAAGGATGGGTTGTGGTTCATCACTTTGTGCCAAACTTTGTTAGAAAATTGTCAGTCAGTTCAGACAATGTTGCTCAGCAAAAGATTGCAAAGAAATAAAGACTTTTACCACCTACAGTTCACAAATGTGTGTCACCATCGAGCCATCAGGCGGTATTGTTTAAGAAACCATCATGCTACCTGATGGACTCAGGAGTACTTTGGAAAATCATTGTTATCACTGTCCACCACTGCATCAAGAAATGCAACCTGAAACTGCTATGCAAATAGGAAGCCATGTATTAATTTTGTGCAGAAATGCAGTGAGTTCTCTATGCCCAAAGTCATCTGAGATGGACCAAAAGACAGTGGAAATGTGTTCTGTGGTCAGACGAGTCCACATTTCAGCTTGTTTTGGGGAAAAATGGATGTTAGATTCTCTGTGCCAAAGATGAAAAAGACCATCCAGAGTGTTACCAAAAATAAAGTGCAAAAACTAGCATCTGTCATGGTATGGAGGTGCATCAGTGCCCATGGTATATATGTGAACTTGCCATTGATGTAGAGGCTCATATTGGTATTTTGGAGAGACATATGCTGCCATCTTTTTCTCAGGAACTTCATGTCTATTTCAGCAGGACAATGGCAGGCCTTAGTCTGCAAGAATTACAACAGTGTGGCTTGACAGACCTGCCTACAGTCCAGATCTGTCTCCTATTGAAAATGTATGGCGCGTCATGAAGCGAAGAATCAGACAACAGTGACCACAGACTTTTCAGCAGCTTAAATCTTGTCCACAGCAATAATGGGCAAACATTCTTGAGATTGTTAGAGGCATCAGTTTTGTTTTCTTAATTCTATTTGATCAATAAATAGAATTAAGTTAATTATTGAAAACACTGAAAATCTTTTCTTTGTCCTTTTGTCTGTTAAATAAAGATTCAAGTGAATTAACAAATTACAGATTTCAGTTTTTATTGCATTTTTAGAAACTTTCCCAACTTTTCTGGAAATGGGGTTTATAGAATATGGCAACTTCACTGGCGGACCACTGAGTTTTTAGGTGAGCAAAAACATTAGAATAGGTAGTTTTAAACTATTGTAAGGCAAATAAAACTTAATAATTTGTTGCATATCTCTTGCTTTCAATAGCAGTACCCACTGACATCACCAACCTTTTGCATTATTCTTTTGTGACACTTTTCCAGGCTTGTACTATAGCTTCTTTCAGTTGTTATTTGTTTTGGGTGGTTTCTCCATTCTGTATCCTCTTCAGGAGGTGAAATGCGTGATCAATTGGGTAAGGTCTGGTGATTGACTTGGCCAGTCTAAAACCTTCCACTTTTTTTCCTAGATGAAATACTTTGCTGTGTTGTCAGTGTGTTTTGTGTTTTGGGTCATTGTCTTGCTGCATGATGAAGTTCCTCCCAATTAGACTTGGTGCATTTATCTGTAAATTGGCAGACAGACTTCTGAATTCATTCTGCTGCCTCCATCATGAGTTACATCATCAGTGAAAATTAATGAACCTTTTCCTGAAGCAGCCATGCAAACCAAGCCATGACACTACCTCCACCATGCTTGACTGTTGAGCTTGTATGATCGCAATCATGAGCAGATCCTTTCTTGGTGGTGTATTTCTGTATTTCTTTGTGAATCTAAACTGGCTTTCTGATTCTTATTGCTGATGAGTGCCTTGAATCTTATGGTATGGCATCTGTATTTCTGCTCTTGGAGCCTTCTTCAAACTATGGATTCAGATACCTTCACTCCTACCCTGTGGCGGTTCTTAGTAATGTTTGTTGTTTTGGGGATTTTCTTTATAGCTCTCACAATGTTCATTAACTGCACTTGGTTTTCTCAGCTAACCTATTTAATGTCTGGTTGTTAGTACACCAGTGGCTTCTTTCTTTTTCAGGACATTCCAAATTATTGTATTGTCTACACCCAATGCTTATGCAATAGCTGTGATCAAGTTTTCTTCTTCTCTCAGCTTCAAAATGGCTTGCTTTTCTCTTACAGACAGCTCTCTGGTCTTCATGTTGGTTTATCCTTTTTAACAACAAATGCAGTCTTACCAGGCAAAACCTAGGGCTCCAACCAAGAGCAAACATTTATAGCTATTAATTGTTTAAACAATTATCTAACAGGGCACACTTGGGCAACAAGATTCACCTGTCAGTCGCATTACTATATTTTTGATCATTAGAAAATTGGGTGGGTCCAAACAAAAGGTACCATGTTTTAGGTTCTTTAAAGGTCCAGATGTAAATATCAGGTAATGAAAGCTGAAATTCTTAAATTTATCATCAAATATTTATCTTTTGATTTCAAACATACACTGCTAAAAAAAAAAAAAAAGGAAACACTTAAACAGCACAATGTAACTCCAAGTCAATCACACTTCTGTGAAATCAACCTGTCCAGTTAGGAAGCAACACTGATTGTGAATCA
>JAOVVH010000058.1:14189671-14202906 GCA_028566435.1 Scorpiodoras heckelii | reverse complement strand
AACCCCCCACAAAAAACCTTCCCCTCCCATTTTTAGCCCGAGAGCTATGATAGTAAAAATAGTGTGGAGCAGCACCCAGAAAGCAAGCTGTGGATCCGCCAAATATCTGCTCCACCATCAACAGATCCACTGCCAGCAAAGTAACTATTACAGTCAGTAGTATTAATAGAAGTGCATAAGCTGATCTTTCCAAACAGTGCCTAATATGTGTTTATAAGGAGGGGAAACATTAACAGTGGGGATTTAGTAGTAAAAATGCAAATGAAAATTTGCTAAAATCTTGAAGAACATTTATCTGTGTTTCAGTATATATAATAGCACACATCTACCTATCCTGGTTGCTTCAGCCATGTTGAAATTGAGCTCTATCATGTCTTCCACAAGGGCTTCTTCTTGCACTAATCTATCTCATTGTTTGTTTCTCATTGTCCAGTGGATTCTAACGCTGGGATGAGATGTTGGGAGGAAAAGCTCAGCAGTACCCAAGATTAGAGGTTCTTAGTATTATAAGCTTACCACTTTACCTCTTTGTAAGTGAATAAAGGAGAATCTCTCAGACCACTAATCATTTGGAGTTAAAATGTAGCATGTTCTCTGGCACAGAGAGAGACTCGCTCTGAAAGATTGGTGGATTAGCTTGAGCATCATCTACTCAACATGAGGGCTGGCTTGTTTCACAGTTTCCCAGATGGTCATTTTCTCATCGTTTCTCTATACTGGCTGTAAGGCATTGAAAGGACATCAAAGTTTATAAATATGTACCAGTAGTATTGATATCATTTTCAAAACTTGGGTTGTAAAAATAGATTATGCATCTATGTTGTTTTCTTTCTTACAGGTTCAGAGAGTTCACAGTTTAATATTTTTCATGTGATAAAGCCATCTTCTAGCCCATAGATAAGAACAGTGGAACTAAGAGCATTTTTCTTTATTATTCTGTTGTTGCAACAATATACTAAATGCTATAAATTACATGCTTGAATCTAGCTTCGAGTGGAAATATTGCTGCCCACTTTGTGCTTGTTTAGTTTAGTTTCAGTATTGTGGAAATAAAAGAGCGTGTTATGTTATAAAATAACAAATTCAAGCTAGTATTGTAGAGTAGTTATAACCACACAGATGTTAATTTCTACCACAAGTCTTTGCAGTAATTTGAACAGTACTGATTTGCTGAGTTTCATTCAATAACTACTCACAGTACAAGCTAGGAAAGCACTTTAAATTTGACTTATATAGAAAATAACTCTAAAGCCCCTTAGCACTTTCTTATGTCTGCACCCCCTTGGAGCTGATCACTAGACCTGGAAGGTTATAAATGGAAATTCTGATGGATACTGATTATTACTGAGACCGTGGCTCACCCGGTGGGGCATCCAACAGAGTAGCAGCCGGAAGCAAATACCTCCCTAGGGAACATCCCCCTACCACACACACTCACACACACACACACACACACACACACACACACGCAGGCATGGCAGAGAACCCAGTAATGCGTATATTTGTTGATGTTTAGCATACATTTCAGCACGTTGACATCATTTGTCATTCTAGATTAATTTAATATAGTTCAATCATGAATCAGAAACCTACTATGAGTTTGGTATGGTATAGATAGTATTGTGAATCTTACCATGAAGTGAAATTCCATACAGCATACACACTACAAAAGATTATTTGTTGAGTTTTCCCAAAAAAACAAAAAATTCAACAAAAATTGTACACACTCTTTAGAATTAATAAGGGGACATTAAAACTCACAAAAGTGGCTTACTGGGATTTTATAGTAATATTGTAGTTTTGCATGTGTCATTCAATAAAGTGCTATGGGATCTTAACTGTTATTTTGTACGTTACTTATGGGACATATTGAAAAGGAGCCAAAAACTAGTCAGACTGAGTACTGTCAATACGAATTAGTATATTTGTCAGCGATATGCTTTAATATTCATACCTCAATACTAAATTACGCCGCTCTGTAATGATTAGCCATCAGTCTTGAATCTGAGTAAATCCCATTTAGTGTTTTTCCCATGATTATGGCTCGATCATTGTTCCATTTAATAATCCTTATTGTACAGTGACATGTTGTGGCGGACAGTGTCTTAAAATGCCACAAAGCTTTGTCAGCACAACTCACAACAAATTAAACCACAAACGCACATTCCACTCAGTCAACATATTGCAAATTTTACATCAGCATTTCCAAAGTCTTAATTTCCCATTTTCTGCGCACTCGGACAAGTTCTCTCTCACATGAGTGTGGGAACCTCGTTGTTTGAATACCCAGCTATATTATAGATATATTTTAACAAAATTAAATCTATATAATCTGAGTGTGCCTTTATTATGCATGACAATGTCACTGGATTTCTCTCTGAAATGCCATGCTTAGAATCACCCTGACTGACAGTTAATAGGAACATTGTACTGGAATTTAGACAGAGGCGCAAGGATGGGAACAGTTTCCAACAACGAAAAATTTGTGTCAAATGACCATCAGCCGGTCCAACAATTAATAAGATCACAAGGTCTAAGGTATGCTGAGCTGGAGCCATTTCTGAGGATGTGGAGGGTCTTTGCTCTTCTTGTCTTCATGACTCACTTGGGTTCAGAGACTTGAACTGATGTGTATATAATCATGAGCATATTTCACATTTGTCACACACACAACAAAACCAAGAAGGTATCTTAAATGATTGTGCAGTGCCATTGATCAGCATCTGGCCAATACGTGTTTAAAACAGATTGTCAAAGATGGTTTCCAATCCAGGATGTATTCCTACCAGTTTTCCTGGGCTCTGGATCGAACACAACCTTGAATAGAATGAAGTGGTTACTGAAGATGAATTAATAAATATACTGAAGCTACTAGCAAACTTATGTAGTTACATGAGCAAGGGACAATTAGTGGATAATTCCATACCCACTGTACCCACTAGGAGTTAAAGGGGTCAAACAATGGGTTTACTGTTTGGCATCATAGCCTCCAATTACTTCCACTCACTCACTGATATATCAGCAAAAAAACTGTTGAAACAAAATGCTCTAACTTGTTAACAGAAGTTCTTCATGTGCAGCAGAATCATAGCTTCTGTTTGTATTCCTGTTCTGACAGCAGGCTGATGGGGATGAATGAGTGTTATTTACAAGCTTAAACAGTGTGCTTAAAATGCCCAACCCTTGCTCCCTCGGTGCATGTATGCATGAAGAAAGAATGGCTCTGTTGACAATTTCTAATTTCCAACCCTTCTCTCTCTTCTTTCAGTGAGCAAGGATGCCAAGGCACTGAAGATGACTCCGTTTTACAACGAAGGCTATTTTTGTGCCACACTGGTTTGCTCATGAGCTGCTCAGTAGTCAGTGTAGATCCTGTGTTGCAATCAGCAGCTACATCTGGCTACTGGGTCTCTGATGGCATTCTGTGCTTCCTGTTGGCACATTCCATTCAGATTGTGTGGTATGTGGGCTTCGTCCTGTCATTCACAAAATAGCACCCTCTCTGTCTTAGAAAGGCTGATGGCTTTCCCTGCTCTCGTTATTTCATTTAGCAGTCCATAAGTGTTTTAGAATTTGACCACTTCATACATCTCCATTAGTTTATTGTGTTTCTGGCTTATTGTTTCTCTAAATAATTTGACACGCACTCTGCATGCAGCAGTGTTGTTGAAGCAACTAGAAATTATTTCAGACTTCTGTTTTGACATATTGGTATTGTCCGATGAATGGATCCAGCCATTGTCTCTAGGCTGACTGTTGAAGTTGCAGTTTGAGTGATTTGATGACAAAGGACGAGGCAAGATGTCACATTCTTTGTGTGATTAGGCTGTCATAGTGGCTGGGTTTGTGTGAATGCCTTCAGTTGCTGATGGCTGAGAAATAATGAATGTGAATCTTTTGCACATGCAGAAGCCCATCACTTTGCGAGGGCGAATGATGAATTCTTTTGTGCTGTCCCGAACCTGGCATACAATGTAGATTTCTGTGTGGTACAATCTACAGCTACATTGTCTGCTGGGTTTCAGGCTGGCCAGAATGCTCTTCAGTTCATTATATGAATAGGTAAGTAACCAACTGTTATTAAATGTTTGAGAACCCAATAAAAAAGAGTAATGAAACATGCACTGGAGTGTTTCTCATTATTTCTTGGAGGACCCTGTAGAGGAAAGAGAATTCTATTTGAACACACATGGTTTCAGTGATGAAATTTGTAGGGCAGCACACTCCTGACAGACTGTCACAATTTTGCTAAGGACAAAAATAGAATCCAGCATATGACAACAGTGTGCTCTATCCTTATCATCATTATTAATCTGGAAGGTCCTTTTCCCAGAACACACACCGAGGCCCTGTCTCAGTCTCTCTCCCCCACACAAACTGAATGAAAAATAAGTGACTTTAGCAAAAATAGCATTAATCTAAAAGGTGACACAAAACAATAATTTGCCTTCCATTTCCACCTCACCAGGAGCCTGAGGTATTGTCTAAATTATATCAAGGCTTACAGTCAAACACAGTCTAATGAAGAATCCCTGTATCTGTAGAGAACTTCATATATCAGAAACAGGCACAGTATTGATGCAATACTTACTAGGTGCACAGATCTGTTCTTCTCAGCAGCACTGACTGCATTTCATTTTCCATCTTTCAGTGCAATTCTATCTTAATATAACTTAAGTTCTGTGCTTTACCTCCATTTTGTGATTGAAATTAAATTTGCTATTACATTACTAAAGATTACTGTGCCGAATAAGACAAAAAGTCAACAAAAAATAGAAGCAAATAATATAGCACGACCTCACTTACACCATGGGGCTCATGCTTCCCATCAGAACCTAAATGATTGCTAATTTAGCAATAATATAGTTCCCAGTGGCACCTCCACATTTGCAAGTCTGCACCGTATGCCATTCATCCTTTTGTGCCTGGATGTGGCCTATGCCAAATGGGCAGCCAGCACAAAGCCAGGACAGCAGGGCATGCGCTAATGATCAGCCCCAGGTGTTTCCAATGATGCTGCTTCCCCTCACCGTACTGTCTGGACAGCAGGAATGTGAGGCAGTGCAGGTGGTCAAGGGGGCCGTATGTGCTCCATATAGGTCCCATGACTGGCCCAGCCAATGAAAACTGGAATCAATTCAATAAAAAGCAGGAAAGAAAAAAGGACACAGTCAGGTCTGATCCATGGCTGGGCTGCTTCCCCTTACTGTTGCCTCACCCATGAGGCACATATAACTGTAAGGCTATGGGATTATTATTACTAATTAAATTCAATATGATTCTAGAAACTAGTGTCACTAATGAGCAAAGAATTTATTTATATTTTTCCACTAATATTATAACTGCCTAATTGTTGTTATTTTCACTAAATAGAACCATTGTGGGTCACTTCCAAAATGTTTGTGACCACAAGTTTAGCTTCGCTCTCCACTGAACACAAGGATTTCCAAAGGGAGCGGCTGTCCAGTGAAAGCATTTCAGTAATGTAAACTTCTGAATGCCATGTAATGGGACTAAATCACTCCTTTGATAACTTGTGAGGCAAGTGCTCTGAGATGACATCAATGGGTGTCCTCCAGGGCATACTGGGACATGGTCGGAATGCTAATTGATGGTTTGCCAGGGTCTCCGTGAGGTGACGGCAGGGACTGATAATGAGGTTCAGAGCTAAGGCCTGGCTTTTATCCTCAACCCCTCCTTAGACCCAGCATTACACATTTTAGGCCAAGGGTGAAGGTGGAGAGTGCCGGGCAGATAGCCAACTCATTTACATCAATGATATCATGTACACAGGATACATTTTGCCTGTGGCAAGTAGTGTTACTGCTCCTATTATGCACAGACATATTCACATCCAATCAAGACCACCGAAACCTCCAAGAGGATTTCCACTGGAAACATTAAGTAACAAAACACACAAATGCACAACTCACAAACTAATACCCAGGTACCTGATGGTCATGGAGAAATATTAATCTCAGGCACAGCTGACCTTTTCTGAGGGATTGAGCATATCCCCAGTAAAACGCTATGCAAAGTTTGGCATATGAACTTTATAGACTTAAAGTTTTGTTTTTGAAATGTTTATATTGCACCAAAATGTGTGACCAAGGAGAGATTCACTTGGAAGTGTCTACATCAGGCAGTTCCATTTTAATTTTCAA
This sequence comes from Scorpiodoras heckelii, assembly GCA_028566435.1. Taxonomy (NCBI): domain Eukaryota; kingdom Metazoa; phylum Chordata; class Actinopteri; order Siluriformes; family Doradidae; genus Scorpiodoras; species Scorpiodoras heckelii. The sequence goes on along the minus strand of JAOVVH010000058.1, from coordinate 14,196,742 downwards.
TTTTCCATGGCACACAAGAATACGAGGAATAAAATCCCTCCCTAATGAGCACTTGCTTGTGTGTTGTATTCTCCTTCAGTACCTGAGTGACTCATAGTGAAGTACAGAACCAATATAAACCCAGGTGCCAGGGGCAGATTACAAACTGACAACTAAAGTTTCTACATTTCAATTGCCCAGAGTCAATTCCATCTGCTCCCCTGGGTGCCATGGAGATTGGCCTCTACCAGTATGGCGAAGACAGAGCCAGTCTGGCTAGAGAGACATTTGGTGTGAAAAATACCTCCCTCCAACTGTTCCACAAGATGAGCCAATCATAGTTATAGGCACAATTTAGCCATTTTTGTTTAAAATGTCTTGCCTATAATTAAGGCAGCAGTCCCACTGAAGATTAAAAGTTTCATGTAATATAAAGCTGATTTAAACCAAACTATTAATAAAAAGGGCTGTAAACAGGTTAGATACTTCATTTCACATATTCTTACATAAGCTTCACCAAACCTTCAATAGATGAGTGCATGCCGCAGGAAAGTATAAATGATTCATGAGCAACACAGTCCTAATGATATAAGATGAACTGGAAGTCATTTATAAAGTTGTAATAGCGCAGACAGACTGACATGATCATTCCTGTTATATCCAGTTACCAAACCCTGCCATGAGTCACACTTCATGGCTTTAACCGTGGGCAGAGAGCTAGACTTTGTTGAGGCACTTTGGTACCTCTGGCAGCCCCTTGTGTGGGTGGGAGCACATTCTCAAAAAATTACTCAGTTCTCAATCTACCTGTGGGGCCTTAACAGGTGATACACCCCATAAACAAACTGCAAGTCTTGTCCTGCTGTAGAATTGATGGTATTATCCTGTAGGCATCACTGGCTACCTCCCACTGAGTGTACAACACAATAGGCATGGGTTTGTCTCCTCTCAACAGTGGGCTGGAGAATAACTGTGTGGCATTTCTTTGTCACATAAGCTTCACGTCTGAACCTCTGCTCCTCCCCACAACAAAGGTTTGTGAGGACCTGACCCATATATGATTCTTCCTCAAACTGTTGCCACAAAGTTGGAAGCATCACAGTTGTATAATATGCCTGACAGTGTTGCATTAAAATGTCCCTTCACTGGAACTAAAGGGCCCAAAACATGACAGTACCCTTGTGCACAAAGCAAGCTCCATGGTTTGGGAAAGTAGGTTTGGAACACTTCTGCTTTCTGGGTAACAAACATGGTGCTTGGTCAATTCTTTGTAAAAATGATTTAATGGTTTGTCATAGTGACTACCAGGTTTTATCAACTTTCTTTTACTATAGTTAAACTGATAGTAAGTTAAATTATTCCTAGATTGCATTCAGGATTACTTGTCATTCACCCCTCCCTCAGCTCCTTACAGACACACACACATAGTGCTTTCTCAGTGTATACTCACACACACACACACACACACACACACACACACACACACACGGCGGATGCTCCATGCTTCCTCTTTCCCTCCCTTTCTACTCTCTCGATGTCGTGAATCAAGGTGTAAGCTTTCCCATATTGCATCCTGCCAATGGAATGAAAGGAGGGAAACAGACGAACACGGATAATATGACAGCTCATCATTCATAACGATGACATAACAATAACAACATTAAAAGCAGACAATGGTTTGGTTGCTGCCTACAGTTGACTTCACATCCCTACCTCCTGAATGGAAATTTCCACTGGTACTAGTCAGTGACGCTACAGAAAAGGGGCACTGGAGGATCATATGACCACAGATTGCTAATCCTACACAGACTGTATTGAGTATTTGGGTCAAAGTTTAAAGTTAACCAGGTCTTTAAATTGCGATGCGCTGTAATGTCACATTATGCCATTATCGTGTTGCCATGTGTCTGACTGCAGAGTATAATGTTACAAGCTTTTATTGTGTTCAGTACATGTGACAAGGCAGAAGTGTCTCAGACATGACTACATACATTGTGGGAGGACAGAAAATGAATAAGTGTGGCTAGACTCATGTAAGCAGAGTTTTAGGGATAATTCAAGAAATTATCTAGTGAGTAAATGGCTGGACAGTCAGTGAAACTAATATTAGTGGGTTATAAGCTATTCTGTTTTATGTACGTTACTAGGTTCTTGTAACTAAGGCATGTCTTCATTCCAAGCACCACAGCACTGTTTGAATCTTAGAGTGGAATCATGAAGAGAAAACTAATGAATTAGTGATACACTAATGAATCTTAACATTGATCTCTACACCCACATAATATTACATAAAGTTTAGTGATTCCACACAAGCCAGATGGCACAGCCTCACACCAGAGGGCTGAGAGGGAGACGGTGAGTGTGAGGCTAACGGCCTGGCAGCCAACGGAGCACTGCACCCTGCTTGGCAATGGGTCTGAACGCTTGTCTCGTGCCAGCACTCTCTCTGATGCCTACGGGTGCCCAAGCCCTGGCCAGGCAGCTGACACAGCTAAGCGCCGCCAAAGTCCTGACGAAGCGGAACAGCTCAACTGTCAGGGAGCATCTGACCCTGGCCATGTGCCATGTGACATGGGTTAGCCTCCCATTCATGGCCGGCAGTGGACAGAAAGGAAACACTTGTGCAATAATGAGGAGGAGGGGAAAGAAGCCATCAATGATGGAGGGAGAAAAAGAGGAAGAGAGCATGACAGCAATGAACAGCACATGACACAAGGACCCTGTACAGCTCTTTCAGTTTTTCTCTGCCCCACCCCTCCCTCCCACTACTTTTCAGACACTCTAGTGCCTTTGTTTATTGAATTATATTACCAGATTTTTACCTGATGTAAAAAATGTAGCCTAATGAGCTGGTTCATTTGGAAGCCTAATTTCTGTTCCAGTGGCATCTCCAGGCAGACTAACACTGGTTGGAAGAGAAAGTTAATGCTGCCCACGCTTGCTGCCCTTCTCCACCAAGGATCTTCTACTCCACAGTACAGAGTGATTTTAGAGTGAGTCCTTTTGTTTCGAGTAGCTTTAGAGTAAGACAGTTGCCTAGCGACTGCCCTACATTACATTGGCCTTCTGGATGAAGTGTGCTCTTGGGTTTGTGTGTATGTGAGAACACAAGTATGAGCCGGGGTGTTAATCAACTGAGTGCACTTTATCCAGCATGCCGGACGTTTTGGGGCCTCATCTTTTGTCAGTGCAGTCACACTCGCATATACTGAGGTGGAGACACACTGGACAACACAAGCACATCACTCAGACTAAGTAAATTACACAGAACATGACAAACAAACAGCAATTATAAGGCTTGTATCACATACAGGGATGGGCTAGCTATAAAGATCAAGTGTTTAATTGATAAAGATCAATTAATTTCTTCGTTGTTATTTATAATGTGGTTTTGGAACATTCTTATCTGTATCCTAACCTTTTCATGTTTGATTGGTGAAATCATGACATTTATTAACCTGTTCATCTATATTAAGCTACTTTAGTTAGAGAAAGAAAACCCTCCATTGCAGTTTCGAAAATACATCTACATAAACAGCAGAAATATATTCTGGTTTATTCGTTTATTCATCTTCAGAAATCTCTTTGATCAGATCAGGGTTGTGGTGGATCCAAACCCTATCCTGGGAACACTTGGAGTGATGGGATGTGATGGGATGTCGGATGGGATGTCAGGCCACTGGAGAATGTTTTTCATTCAGTATGCTTAAAAGTCTGCTTTGAAAAAAGGAGGTTGAATGCACCTAGGATTTACACAGATTTTGACATCTCATATTTTGAAGCAACTGATTCTGTACCATTAAAGTACACCTTACAATAAATCGGTGGGTTACTTTTAGACACCATGAACAGGAGGCACCTGGTCTGAAACTCAGAGGGCTACCGGAGATGTTGACTTAGTACCAATCGACTCCAACCTTTTAACATTCCTGTCTTTCCTCTGACAGCTGCCATTGTGCTCTTAAACAATGCATTTAACCCCAAGTTGCTCTGAGGGTCCTTGCTACTGTGACATATTGATATGATGGTTTATTTGAAAGGTTCATCATGCATTGTGAAGTACAAGACTTTGAGGGCTTATTTCGACAAGATTACCTCGAAACATTGTCAAGAGTCCATAATGGAGAACACAGCTGATAAATGATTCAACACACTAATGTTGTTCTTGTGCAAACTTCAGCTCCTCTTTTCCTAAAACTGTACACACACAGGCTATGAAGCTGCCACAGGAGATTTGTCCATTTACTCATGTGAACAAAATGTGTAAGTATAAAAACTTATCATTATTACAGGTCATTAGTATACTGCATATAAATATTATCATGGCAACACAAATGAAGCCACTAATTAGGATGTTTTAGAATGGAGTCCAGTGAATGGTGTTGTTTCTTTTATGTTTGAAACCTGCATGACTCTTGTCAGGTCTAAAAGTGGGATACCCTGATCGAAGTTTATTTAACTGTTAAGAATCTGCAATACATCTGTATGAAAGCTGGAGTTTCAAGCCAAGTGTGCAGATTGTTCCTTATAACCTAATAGTTATTTCAAAGTGAACTTTAAAACCCTTGTGGTTCTTAGCTCAGGACTACTGTGATATTATATTAGTATTACTGGGACATTTTAATGTTGACATGATGCTGCAGACTCCTGTTTGATAAGCTTTTTGTTTCTAAGTATGTATTCCTAGAAATTAGTACTTAAATGCAAAATCTTAGAAACCTGAGACCTGATTTGGAAAAGGAAAGAGAGAAGGGGATTTCAGGGGGTTAGTGTGATAGCCTCTCTCTCTCTCTCTCTCTCTCTCTGTCTCTCTCTCTCAGATCAGATCTTTTCCTCAGACATATTTAATAAAGGCAACTTAAGACAATTCAATGTGTACACCCATAGGTCACTTTCTTAGTGCTCTAACAGTACTCTTAAGGCACCACTTCCTTAGCAGCACTGAATAAGCCTTAAAAAATGTAACATGGCTGAGTCATACTTCCTAGTGGATATGACAATGCTTCCTCTACAAAGCTGAACTGCCCTCCCCTCCCTACATTTTAAAATGTTAAAGGGACGGAGCATGGAAGAAGTGAGCAACAAGCGCGCTCAGATGCATAGTGAAACTATTGCTGCCAAAACGACATGACACGCAGAAGGACAGCAAGTCACTCCAGTGTGATTCAAGTCAGATCTGACTCATATATCCAGTGTAGTTGGACTGTGTTAGTTGACCATATGCAACATCAAACTGGCTTGTTGAATCAATAAAAGAAGTAATGGCTTGCTTTTATTCTGCAGTGGCTACAATAAGAAGCATGGCTGCCTCATAAGACAAAGAGTGATCATTTGAGTAATAATTTAACTGTAGAGCAGCACAAAGCGGAAAGTTCTACTCACGCTTTGTGGCGGATGAGCAAACACAGTTTTGTGTTTAAAACATACACACACACCTTTGTCAAATGTGGGGTAATATTTGACAAGTGTCACTTCGTAACAGCCATAGTTTTCAATCTTGGTTTTGTTGACATGCAAAAGCAAGCCATTAAAGCCAATGACGCTGGCACAGGGGACAAGCCTTCACTGGATCGACCCATTGATGTCAGTTCAGTCATAACTGAACTAACATCCAGTGGAAAACACGTCACAAGCACAGGTTGATTGTATTTAACAAGACAAATGGAAACAAGCACGGCACCCGATGTTCCTCTCAGACAGTTATCACACAGACCTCTCTCTCACTGTGTGTCCCTCGCACAGAGACGTACTACTACTTCACCTGAGCACATGATTTACATCACAGCTCGGATTGAAAAGACACTTGAAATGAGATATATGAACTCTACAAAAAATTGTCTCCATATGAAAAAAAAAAACTATAAATGAACCCCTGGGAACATCATGGAAGGAGTGAGTGAGAGATGAGTCATGCAGAGATATAGTAGGGAAGCTACAATCTCTACTTTCTCCTTTCCCCAGAAAGCCCTTCAGCAACAGACATCTCCACGAGGAAGGCTGGAGCAGAGCGGCACTATGGGTCTCAGGGTGGATCTGGAGTGGGTGAGAGCGCGCCGCCAGCTAAAGGGATTCTAAAGATGTTCCGTCACCATGCCAACATTGCCACACTGATTCATCATACATCACACCTCTGCCCTGAACCTTCTACAGATCCCATTATTTAACATGTGGTGTCAATCATTAACAACTTACACACTATCCGATTCCCCGTTCATGGTAACAATCATGGACATCCAAGATGACTAAATCAGGTAGATTATACCTTGCCATATATTTACAGTGTGGTTTTAGAGTTTAATTTACAGACTTTTTGAGTGCACGTGTTTTTATATTGGTCCCAGGCTAATGGAATGGTGTGACCTTTCACCTAGTTATCTTTTACACTGATCGTTCTGTAGATACGTGCAAAGGACAAACAGGAAATTTAGTCAATAGGCTATTATTAATAATATTCACTTTTTTTTACATCATATGTCTACCATTTAATAAATGTTTATGATCATTTCAATAATTGAACAATCATTTCCACAATCTCCAAAAATATATCAGCGGGGTTTTTTTTCAACAATAAATGCCGAGTAGGATAATAAATTGTACAATAGCACAGTTTCCAAGAGAAAAAGATCAGTGTTGATGTAAATGTTGTTGGAAATCTACAATCACGTAAACCAATAACATAAATTACACGTGATCTATAAATATCTCAATTTCCCTTGTCGAGGAACATAATTAATTAATTTTGCTTACCAATAATTAGGTCTATCAATCGCATCGTAAAGCACTAAAGAAACCGAAAACCTGTGTGTGTGTGTGTGTGTGTGTGTGTGTGTGTGCGTTACAGAATTGCGGTTTTCCAACACTGCCATCTCGTGGTGTTTATGTTAACACGGTTTGAGGGTTTAATATGTGAACCTGTCTATGTGAAAGTGACTGCTGTCTCATGATGCTTTGGCAGATGTGCTGGGATCTTTAAGGCATTACTCACTGACCTATAAGATTTACTAAGCAAAACAATTCTAGTTTTCACCTTGTTTCACTCAGATGGTGTGTGTGTGTGTGTGTGTGTGTGTGTGTGTGTGTGTGTGTGTGTGT
>JAOVVH010000058.1:14153520-14165413 GCA_028566435.1 Scorpiodoras heckelii | reverse complement strand
TTTCACAGAAGTTTGATTTACTTGGAGTTATATTGTGTTGTTTAAGTGTTCCCTTTATTTTTTTGAGCAGTGTATATACCATGCACTTTGGTTTCTACTGTGGCTAGCTTGACCAGCACCCGTGTTCTGTGATGGACGTAAGTCACACTTGTATATAAAAATGATTGCATGTTGTGCTGGGAGTGGCATAACCAGAAATGACCTTTGGAAGGACAAGGAAACATAAAATTACAAATGTTTGTGCAGGTTTTCCTACCAACCAAGCAGAAGCCACACCTCATTCCACCTGTTATCAATGGAGCTAATCAGTGGATCTTGACTTTCATTAGTGTGGCTTCTGCTTGGTTGGAAAGAAAACCTGCACCCACACCGGCCCTTTGTGGATTTAGTTCGACACCCCTGATTTAAGGCATAAACTACCTTCAAACAATCTTTCTATATTAATAACTTTACCAGGAAATGCAAGTAATAACAGAAAATTACACCTTACTGTAAGTCCTGATCTACTTTTCATACAAGAATATGCATTGATAGTACAATGGTTCAATGTGATGTCACTGCAAAATAAATGTTTTATTTGTGTCAACATCACGTGAAGCCTGTATCGGGACATGTTTCATATAAATTTAATTTACTTAGATACAGTGAAATATAAACACTTGGGTGTCAAGACTTGATCATTCAAACTGTCCACATGTTAATGTATTTAATTATTGTATTTTGTTGAATTTATAGAATATTCACTAACTATGTTATCGCCCTCTAAAGTTAATTTACCTTGCACATTAAATTGTACAATGCTGTGGCCTTACAAGCCTGGAGTTCCACATGGAGGCATTTTGTTTGTTTGATTGTTAATGGATTAAAAGACTCTTAGACGCGTCAAACAACTTAAGCTTATTCTTGTCCAACACGAGCCAAGACAAGAATTTTTTTTAAATCACCACCAATGTGTCGACAATAAAGCAAATAAAACATGATATACTCACATAAATACTAGGAGTAGGGGGGTTGAGTTTGTCCTTTGGTAGTGGGGGGAAGGGGGAATTAGGAACCCTTGGAGGGGGACATCTGTCCAATAAGATGCTACTCGTGGATACACCATTTTTCCCAAGATGTCTGCAGGAGGAAAGAAAATCATCTTCCAAATTTAATACTTCTATTACAGTGAATTACACCAATTTATCAGGGCAGGTCTAGAAAAAGAATGAGCTTTATAGTCATATAAGCAAAAGCAAATACTATCACAATTCTGGAAAGTTAAAATCTTTAGATAAAGAAAAATACTTTTTGCTTAACATCTCATTTACATGAAAGCTTTCTTAAACTTAAGATTTATTTCGAGATGGCACTTTGGTCTTCAGAACTAAGACCCATTTTGTTACTCATTCCAGCATATGTTCTCAGGTTATTCTGAAGATATTAAAATGTTTGTTTATTTATGAAATCTTAAAAAAATCTCACATCATGCCACAAGAGCATAAATGTGTCATCATGCATTAATACTTGTAATGACAACGTATGCGGGATCAAACTCGTATAAAATTTCTGTAAAGCACTCAGTAGGAGAAAATGTAATTAGTTAAACTTATTTCAACCCAGTAACACGGATGAAACATTTCATGTTCTTAACATACATAAACTGCCATTCGCACAAACACACACACTAGCCGGAAAGTAATAAGAATGATATTTCTGCATGGCGTTGGGATTATGCACGGGGATGGTGGTTCAAGGTCAGTTAGAGTGGTAGTTTGTTTTTGTGAAACCCTGCTTAAATGCAACACTGGAACAAAGCAAGCGAGTTTGGAGCAACTTTTGGATTGTTTAACGAGAAATGAAGTTTCCTGAACGGAGTGATCACAGGAGGTGAATCATAGGTGTTCATAAGCGCTGACTGGAGAATGGCAACATCACCTTGCCCAAAGAAAGCTCACGTGAACAAATCAAAATTCACGTCACTGTTCAATGTCTTTTTTTGATTATCAAGGGATCGTCCATAAAGAATTCGTACCAGAAAGCAAGATTAAAACACGTTTGAGGCCACCACTGCAGCACAGTAAAGAACATCCATACAGCCGTGACTGAGACTCTGAATACCCTCACAGTTGACGCATCCTTTGATATATTAGATTTAAAAGTGTTCAGCTTCAACACTTTTGCAGTATTATACTGTAGTGATGTGCTATTTAATTAAACCCAGTTAAGAGTTCTGTAGTTTTAGTTAAATGAAAAGTTGGAAAGAATTGTTTAATTATTTGGTGTTAAATATATTTATAAAACTATCCAAATTAATAAATCAATTATCAAATAGATCATAAATCCAACTTAATGAAACCCTAGCTGAAGCTCTAAATTATATGTGTTTAGAGTCACTCTGCATTTGAATGCTTTCTTCATGTCGTATAAACTCTAACAGGGAAATTCATATTTCGGTCCATACTGTGAAATGTAAATTAAGTAGTACCATGATAGATCATGGGACCAATGTTATATGCTGCCTGGTCCTAGGAGCAATAAGTTTGAAATTTTTCAATCATTTCATGAGTGTCATTAGAGCCCACCTGCAGGCTTTAAGCACCTCCCTGGAGCTTGGGTAGATGGAGACGGATGCCCATGGAACAAGCGAAGGGGTTGGAGCTTTAGAGCAGACTAAAGGAGAGTCCACCTTCATTGGGCTCTGCGAGTCCTCCAGGCCTTTCCCATTAAGCCTGGGGCTGTTAAGGCTGCCAGCGCTGTTGTGCTCCGTGGATTTGGGGGAGGGTGTGGCTGTAGACATGGCCGAGCAGGGTGATGAAGCCACAGAGTTCTCTTGCGTCTTCGACCCCATTTGTAGGTGAATGCTGTTAACCGTTTGGCCAAGAGCAACCACCCCACCATCTTTACTACCATCATCACTACTGGCTTTCCCCACAAGCAAGGCCGAAAGCGGAAGATTGTCTGGACTGAGTTGAGCTGGTGAGCAGAGTTCGGGCACAGCAGCACCTGCCAGGCCCTGATGGACGTGATTAGGCCGTCCTGCAGTGGCAGTGCTGTTGGGCATCCCCGCCAAATGCCCATTTGAGGAAGGCATGCTCTCTTTGGTCGGAGCAGGGCCTTGCTGTCCACCTGAGGTAGAGGAGTGAGGGACAGGGGAAGAGGGAAGGGGATTGAGAGCCTCCTGTGCAGAATATCCACACTCATTTGGAACGCTAGTGCAGGTAGGTGAAGACGTCCCTGTGGAAGAAAGTGGCCGTTCACCTTTGGGACCTGCTAAATGCGAACCTGGACTTTTGTTAAGCCCCTGCCAAAAACACAAGAAAGAGAAAATTTGTTAGATATAAAAATCATTCACTGCACATTTGTGTAGTAAGTGACAAGGCAGTGATTTTGCAATTGGGGGGGAAAAAAAAACAACACTTTACAAGACCACTTGGAGTAGAATTGGAGTGGGTTCTCTCACCTGAGCGGAGTTGACATGTTGGCTTTTCCACAGCTGATCGTTCATTGTGCTGCTGCTGCTGGTAGGGGTTGCACAGTTACGAGGTAGTGCGTTTTGCTGCAGGTAAGGCACATTTCCATTGCTCCCCTGCCCTGGTAAGTGATTATTGCCCACAGAGTTTCTTTCTGTGCTAGCCAGGGCTCCAGCAGTACTGCAGGGGGCGGGGCTCGCAGGAACAGGTCCATTGGCCATTGGCTGAAGGGTGCAGGGTGCACGAAATGAGGGTTGAGTGGTGTTGGGTGTGTTGGAGAGAGCAACTGGTGTATGGTGCGGTGATGGGAGCGATTTCAAATCAGGCAGTGATGGGTCAGTTTTTGAACAAGGGCCATTGGATAAGGTGGGCCGCACTTCACCAACAGCATTCAGTCTCATCTGTTCAAAGAAGATGAATGAAAGTTTTACATGTTTACCATACTGTAATTCAGAAGTGAGTATGGATTACACAAACAGGATGCACAAAATTATGCAAGGCAATTCTTAGTATTTAACAGGCTACACACCTGCTGATGCTGCTGCATAAGAATGAGTTGTTTTTCCAACTGGTCTAACATTTGAAGCTGCACTGGCTTCAGGTTTGCTCTGTTAGCCCGCAACTGTTCCAGGAGCTGCAAGTATAAAGGAAAGAGCTGGTCAAGAGCTGGTCTGGTTATGCAAATGTGCACATTATACAGTACCCAGGGGGGGGAAAACAACAAAAACAAACAAAAGTTTATTCTACCAACCTGGAGCTTCTGTGGAGTTAGGTACCAGTTTGGAACTTGCTGTTGTACTGGATTATTGATGCAGATATCAGCTGGGTTCTGCACATGTTGAATGGGGGAAACAAGCTGTAAGGCTATGTATACGAGTTTAAACTGTGCTAAACTATATATGATGTCCTTCTGTACCTTGGATGGACTGGTAGTCCTCTTCCTCTTGCTAGGACTGGACTGGTCGATGGACTGGCTAGAGGAGAGCATGTGTGGAGGCAGTGACTGTGCTGGGAGCTGGGACTGACCTTCACCACGCTGATGAGATTTTCCTGCTTGCTATGGGTATGAAAGTACAAGACAGCAGCTTGGAGGAGTTCATACAGCAAAGGAGTTTCCTGGAGATTATCCACATAGTAGCTCTAAACCACTTACAAATGGATTAACTTTAACTTTGGAAGATGTCTAAATTATAAGCCAATGGTGGTGAAAACTAATATTCCCAAGCTTTCTGTTTCATAAATTTTCCAAGCCTTGCACGATGTCAAGCTTTTTTTTTCTTGGCGGGAATAATGGAACACTGACATGACCAATGAAAACCAAGTATATTAACACAGTTTGTCAAACAGTGTTTGTGAAACATTGATACTAAACCCTTCAGCTGCTCAAGGAAAAAAGCTAGTAAGAAGAGGCAGTTCATATATTTTACTCCAACAGTCTCCTAATAGTTGTCCCCTAACATTCACAAATGATGCATTCAACACAAACCTCCAACTGATCTAGCGCATTGGTCATTATTTTCTGTTCATGTGGATCCCATTAACAGTAATGATGAATGATATGAGTGACTGAGTGAGCTGTTGTGCTGATGAAACCAACAGTCAAATAAAATTAAACTGTTAAATCATCAAAGATTGAATCATGGATTACAAATTGGTGTAAAGAATAAAACATGGTGTGAAGCAGAATGCCCCGAAGTGTTTGCATTTGCCAGCGACTGTTTGTTTGTTTATTTATTTATTTCATCACAGGATTGGTTAGTATTTCACACTTGTCAAGGGGGGTGATTTTAGTATCGGGACGAAAATGGAGCCCGAAGAGGAAACCCACGCAGATACAGGGAGAACATGCAAACTCAACACAGAAAGGACCCAGGCTGCCCTGCCCAGGAATCAAACCCAGACGTTCTGGCTGTGAGGCGGCAGCGCGGTGCTGTCTGATTTTTAACTGAATGAAAACTGACACATAATGCAGTTTAACTGTTTATAGTCGCATTTAATGTCAGGGAACATACCTGAAATAAGTTCAGGTACTTACTCATCTTATTAAAATCATTTTTGTTGTAACAGCTGTAAACATTCACTCCTTATCACGTACTTGACAAACCAGAAATCACAAAGTCCTGTCCTGAAGAGTCTCCCGTGGAGGAAAATGTACTGAACTTTACAAAGTGCTAACACTGGGGATTACTTCTACATGTTAAATAAACATCTCCTTACACAGAACTTCACAAATATCAGTAAATTTTTTTGCTTTGCTAAATAACAACTGTTTTAATTTGTTTATTATTGGCCTTTGATTATGTGGACTGTTCAAGAAACAAGTCTCTGTGAATGAGCAGTTCCTACAGAAATGATGTTTTACAAGGAGTGCCTTAATATAAAATTGTGATTGGACTTGCAGATAGCAATACTGTCTAATCATTAATATTTCAAAATATAATAGCACTGTGGTATAAAAACCTTTAAAGTGAAATTGAAACATTTATGTTCAAACACTGAAGGTGTTCAAATTGTGAAATTAGTATTAGCGGAAAACCAATTAATCTGTCAGCTGATTAATCACTAGGATTAAATGCCACTTTGAGACAGCTGGCATCGGTTGATGCCTGCGCTCACACAGCTGATAAACAAAAAACGTCTGCAGACACATCTGCAGGCAGCACTGTCAGTGTGGCTGCTGTGGAATTACGTTAGCACTCCCCCTTGTGTCAATTTCACCATTCTACCATTCTAGAGGGTCCGTGGGTGCTGTGAAACCGTGGGAAATGTGCCAATGCTGGATGAAATATTACCCAAGAGAAAGTGGTAAGATTAAATACCTAGATTTCAAAGCGCAACATATTTAACCAATAACATGCATAACGTTTACTGTTAGTATAATTAGATTCTGGTCTTTTAGTAAGGAAAATGAGAATAACGTTAGTTGGCAATTGTAACACTAGCAAGCCTTCAACCAGCTAAACTAGCTTACAGGGCAGGAAAAACTATTGTATGGGTGTCCCCAGCCCCCAGTCCTACTCCAGACAAGGCAGGGTCATAAAATACTGATCAGACTTGTCATTAGGGATGGTTGTGGGACAGTGAGCAAGTGTAACTGTGAAACCTGTGATCCGCTGCTGTTAAGCGTGTTACATAATCACATTTTCTTCACCAATAGCACTCAGACAAGTGAATAATACATTAGTGTTCAATTAATGTTTACTGTGACCAAAAACTAAGAGATGCGACTGGGTGCAACTATATGCACCAACATTGTTTACTTATATTTTATTCACGCAAATGTATAAATTTTCTTTCTCTCAGAGACATGGAGATGCTAGTATCTGCTCATGTTAAATGCACTAAAACTTTTTCATTCATAAGTTTTTCCCCCCAAAGATTAGTTTTTTGATTACCTGTGGACATTTATTTAGCAGATACTTTTATTAATTAAAACAAGTGTACTGCAGACAGAATGCAGATTTACTTGAGCAAACTGAGACAGTGCAGACAATAACAGTGATAAATAAACGTTCACTTATGTTCAGCCATTTTGTGTCTCACTTGTTGTTGTTGTTATTAAATAGTTATATTTTATCAGATGCAAACAAACAAACAAAAAAACCTTTATATAATCATCCATTGGCTGCCCTGCTCTCTAAATATCGGCATCGACCTTATTGGTCGACCACTTATATATATTAAACATTATCATAGGATACATCATATTTGTTTAGCGTTAATACGGTATTAAATAAATAACCCTACTAGAATCCTCACAAAGAGTGTGGGGTGGATGTCCACAGGCCCGTCTAGCTGAGCTGGTCTCACCTGCTGTGCTGTGTTCAGGGCTCCCTGTCTGGAGGTAAGCTCTGCTGGAATTGGTAGGCTCCATGCCTCCTCAATACTAGGGAGCATTTTACTTTTACTCTGTAGACTACCTTGTGGTAGATTACACAACTGAGCCTAGAAAAGATGTGTAAAAATCACAGTTGGATTTATAAGTGGTTGATTATTTTTTTAAAAAAGAGCTCCATACATCAATCTACATATCTGAAAATCAAACATTCCAGGTCATGTAATGGAAGTATGTTGGAAAGTAAAGATGGTAATGGCAAAGGCTTGGAATCAGCTCAGGTATAAAAAAAAAAAAATGTATGCAGATATAGGCACACGCATATAAACAATGCAGTCTGGTACAGAAAACACTAAACATGATCTGTGTGTCAAACAGGACCCTTAAACGGCTGAATATAAAGACAATAATATAGTCCAACACATTAGTCAGTACCTGTAGGCATTTAATACGGGTAGTGAGGGCAGTAACGTTAGAGCAGGACTTGCTGCAGGTGGCGTTAATGTAGCATTTGATGGCATCCTGAGGCTGGTTGCAGGACTCGTAGAGGGTTCCCAGGTCCATCCAGGCAGCTGCATGGCTGTGATCCAGCTGTACTGCACATATATAGGCCTGAAGTGCATCCATTGGCTGGTTCTGCTGCTGATACAACACACTGGGGACGAGACCAGCACAAAGAAGGGAAGCCAGTCATAAGGGAGAACGAGATCAGACGTGAAAAACGAGGTGGAAAGGTGACTAAGAAAAGCACAATGCCAATTAAAAGATAATAAATAGTAAACATATCAAGATGTCCTGAAAATGTAAGCATTTAAATAACATTTTCAAATATGCCAAATACAAAACTATATCCATCATGTGTTTTTATTTTCAAGTTGAAATTCACAGCCTAATCCGACTTCCTGACAGCTCAATTACACCAACAAGCAACACTGCATTTCCATACACTGTGCCTTCACAGTGCTTACCCTATTGAGCACCAGGTATCAGCACTAGCCTCTGACTTATCAATGGATTGCCTGTAGGAAATAAACGCATCCTGGACCTTTCCAATACTGGAGTAGCACCTGTGAGAAGGGACAAGAAATTCAGAATGATCAGGGTTGCTGTCACATTTACTGTGAAAGTATTGAATGTAAGTCTATATTGTTATAGACTCAAACACAACACAATCACAAGTTATCATACTATAACTAGGCTTACCTAAAAACTAATTTGTTAAAATATAAAGTCAGCTACAAAATACACAGCACACTTTGGATTAGACAGTCTAGTCTCCTGGGAAAACCAGACTGGTAGCAAACAAGCCTTGGTTAGCTGAAGGTAAAGAAATTGCTTATAGGTTAATTAAAGGTCATTTAAAAAGTGTCAATAAAAACATCTTTGTGAATGTAATAAGTGTCCTGATAGCAGTGAATAATAAATATCATAATGCTTGCCAAACTGAGACATTTCATACAAGATCTCCATGCTAAAAAAATATATAAATAAATAAAATGTTCAGTACCTGCCCAGGAAGTACCAAGATTGTCCAGAGTCAGGATCTGTTTCCAGAGACTTCTGCAGACACTGTATAGCATAGCTGTCTTTGTTAGCTTTATCTCCTAGCTGTTCTACTGTGTGATGCATCCAGCCTGTAGGCACATTGGAAAGACCCAATCAACTGGTTAATACACTCAACAATAACATGAACTACAAGACCCTAAAATGCCTGTGCTGTATCTATGAACCCCTGAGCAAGGCCACCTGGGAAAAAGCAAGCGGTCCATCTGCTTGCTCTTCTCTGTCCATAGGGAGGTAACAGAACAGGGCCGAAAGGGAAAGAGGAGGCTTGCTGACTACCACAAGCGGCTTCAAACGATCCCATCACAGACAGCCAGAGGTTGTTAAGAACAGCAAGACGGTGTGTTAAACAAAGCCTCTCCCAGCCTCTGATCCCAGCTGAGCTTTTAACATCCGTGCCAAGCGCCTATGCCTGTCACCACGGCAACCGCACGAGTGCCGACAATTACAGGTCAGCGTGGAAATGGTTTTATGACAGTGTCACTCAGCCGAGACACCCCCCCATACATCTACAGTAAATTCTAGACTGGAGGGAGAATTAAAAGGACCTCGAGGGGGTGGGTGAAAAAGACCCACCAGGTGGGTTGGATGTTTTGTGTGGTCAGTTGTGCAACTAAGCTAATTTAAAGCTGTTTCATTAGACAAACTGGAATTAAAACTGAGATGAGAAATTTTTGAAGTATAAGAGTCAAAATGCTTTCTGGAAAAAGATTATAGCTCATGGTGATCATTAAGACCTCTTAGGTTAGATATTAATACTGGCCTTAGAGATTTAGGCCAGAAATCAAACCAAAATTTTCACTCCCTCAAAGATAGAAAAAAAAAAAATATATATATATATATATATCAATTTACCAACAAAGATATACTACAGCTACATTTACAGACTGCACAGCAGACTACAAAAAAGTTTTTTTTAAAAATGCCAAACTTACCCAGTTGTTGCAGAGTAGTTGCCTTCACCTGTACCGGAAGATTCTCTGTCTGTAACAGACTTTCATATGCTTCTTTTGCTGCACGGTACTTCTTCTGCAGAGAGAGTGAAGACAGGACGTTTAGCAGACAGAAGGGTCAGCACTTTTATGGCCCATAAAGGTGGATACAAAGGGGCTCCACAGACTGACTACAATGTGAGTGCTGGCTAGGAGGAAAGGACTTAACTGGCCAGGCCAGACAGAGTCATAGCATGCAAAACGAGACAGAAACTGGGGGAGGGTCAGTCTAGGAATGGACAGGACAGGAAAGACTAGACTCAACAAGCCACTGAGTTAAAAACACATTAAGGCATGCACGCGCACACACACGCACGCACACGCACGCACACACACACACACACACAACATATTAGAAGCCCCCCCAGAATACTTGTTTTTCTTGGTGACCTTCAGACAGAGCCACAGAGTGCTCAACAAAACCCAGCCCACACACAAGCATTAAAAACCAGCTAGCATGTCACACCTCACACTGTTAAGTGGACAAACCCCTTCCTGTGTGTGGTGGTCAGTGCATGAGGTGCTAAATGTATCTGAGGATAAAAAAAATGTCAAACCCTATCACAGACCTGCTAAGGACAACAATGTCTTTTTACCCCAACTGAAGCTGAACTAGAAAACCCTCAACTAACCAAGGTTCTATACTTATGGACTAATTTTCTGGTGAGTCCATAACAGTTAGCTCCAAAGATGTTGGAGCTTAAGGCCCTGTCCATGCAACAACGATGAAAACAGTGTTCTTGCAAAAACAGAAGTGGTTTTTTTTGGACTTTGACCTTTCGTCCACACAATAACACTGTTTTAGGGATGGGCTTATACCATTAACTTTTGAAATCTGGTTCTGGAGCGGAAAAAAATGAAACCGCCACCATTATATTCTTGCGTGGACAGGTGAAACAGAAACTTCTAAAAGTGATGACAACGCCTCGCACATGGCTATTTATGTGCTTGTACACACCGTGCTGGAGAAGAAAGCCTTTGTACACAGTAGTGATGCGCGAGTTGTGCCATAAGCTTATCTGAAAATGCCACAGAGGTTTGGGTGAGTGGAGTCAAAAAGTGAAACAAGTTACAGCAGCAATGCCTCCAGTGTGCATCGTTTCAGCAGGCTGTGTGTTCGAAATGGCTCAAAATACATTAAATCCTGGAACTGTGGACTCCATTATTTTTCTACACAATGTAGCCCAACAATAGGCTAAAAAGACAATACAGAGCTACACCTGTAGGCTACTTTTTGTTAAAGTTCACCTGTGAAGGATGCATTGTCTGCATGTGTGAGTGAGTGAGAGAGGGATCATGTCTTTAATGAAAGGTTATCTGTTTAACTGTTATTCAACCATAAAGAAACAATTCATCTGTTTATTTAGTAACCAGAGGAAAGGTACAATAGGCTATGCCTTGCACACAGTATGTTAACATTTGGGCAAACAGCCACAAAATGAATTGGTGCAACATTGCTCACTTTGTAGCCCACAGCAGCTTGTGCAAAACCTTGTCTACACAAGTGTCCGTCTTTACTGAAACATGCACTAAATAAGAAACATTGTCTATTACTCTATGATGTGGATGTCATCGCTATACTAAAGTCAGAAGTTTGGGGGTCAGGTGGCTGACTAACACTCGGATGCAGAATGTTCTTTTGTGGTGTTGGTATAAGCAGACTTACGCCACCACCTACTGGCCTGGCGTATATACTACAGAGCTTGAACTCATTTCTACAGATCTGTGTAGACGCAGATAAATTCTCAGAACGTGGATGCAAAAGCTTTTAAACCACAAAGGTAAAATCTTGTTTTCAGAATATTCCCTTGTTGTGTGGAGGGAGTTAAAGGGCCCACTCTATTAAAATATGTTTATGCCAAACAGCTTGTGCACAATCTGATTAACCTAGCATACTGAGCAGATAGCTAGAAAGAGAAAATAGCACTGAAAGTTGTCTAAGAATAACTTAGACAGTCTTTCACAATGCTTTCTGATTTCAGAAAAAAAAATTGCAGGTCAACTGAGTCCTACAAAAAGAATACCACAGAAAAAAACTGGGGCTTCTGTTA
>JAOVVH010000058.1:14094393-14104759 GCA_028566435.1 Scorpiodoras heckelii | reverse complement strand
ACATGTACAGATGCACACACATAATCAACATATGACTGATGGATGGCTGAGGTGCGAGGACCCCGTAATCGCCGCTTGCGGCTATATTTATTATTATTATTCCACACAATTCTGTGATTAATACAGCCTGAACTGCTTAACATACAGACATGGTTCAAACACTGTTGTGTAGATAATCATGCTGTGCAATGTGCTATGTATTTCTGGAGTCAAGATGATTTATCATTTTTAATACATTCAAATTTAAATAATAAAAATTTCCCATAGGAATGAATGGGGATAACTGCCATTGATGATGTCACAATTGGCCAACTGGTCTCACAGTACACACGGCCCCTCTTCTCTCTCCCTCTAATGCTAATGCTTTCAGAGCTTTTCAAGCACTATGTATTTCCTTCAGGAAATGCAAATCTAGTTATTTCCTATTATTTGATCCTAGAAAAGATCTATTTCTAAGTATCAGCTGATTTAACTGGAAGAAATATAAATTCTTTGTATTCTTTGATTTTAGTGTTACCTGGTTTTGGTTTAATAGTTGTTTACTTCAGTCCCTTGAGACTCTCTAAAATTTCCAAACAGCTAAACATCATAAATATGTACAGATTCCAATAAGAATTGATGGGGTTTATGTACGCTGGTGACAGATAAACATGCTTAACATATAAAAATGTATGTCAAATAATTAACCTGGAATTAATTTTCTAATTTAAATGGGCATCTAATTTAAACATGGGATGAGTTCTTTACCCCATAAGAATGTTTGCAATCTTGTATATGTCTTTTTATCAATAAAAAGATTCAAACATTATTTTGAGATGTGCCTGCAATTCTTATTTAGTTTTGTTGTCTCTTCTGATTATTGCTATATCAATCAATTTAAGTGGTAATATGAACCCAAGGTCACAAACATTTATCATAACATTTCTGCTTTTTACATTTTGACCTAAGGGTCTTTTATCCCTTCACTGAAATGGTAGAAACAACAAACCAATTTGCTTCAGATAAATAGGGATGAATAGTTTCAGTAGTTTATCTCTCCACCAATTAGAGGTTCAATGGAAAATTTCATTTGATTATAAAGATCTGTAATGAATTACTTTTTAGTGCTGACCACAGAACTATACAGTACTAGCAAAGTGATTTTTTTTAAATTTGGGACAGAGAGATGATGTTGAAGATGTAGGGAACAAGTTGTTTTCACTCCCTAACACATAATTCAAATTTCCAGCACAATATATATTTTTTTAATGTACTGGTATAATTGAGTTCACATTGCCCATACTAATTCAAAACAAGGATTAAATATATTCTGAGTATGCTTCACTTTACTTATACTGTCTGTCTGTTCTCCCTGCCTCTCTCTATTCATACCTGGTACAGTAATCAGCAAGTTGTCTTTGGCTATGTGCAGTCTGAACATTATTTTAGATGGTAAAATGAAAAAAAAATGTTATTCTATACAGGCTGTAAATTAGAGCAGCGAGACTATTTTCATGCAGGTCAGCGTTCCCAGTGGAGGTCATTTTTGGAAAGCGGCGAGACTGTTTTTCTGCATTCACCTTGTGGATATAAATCACCCAAAATTATGAGACCTCTCCTTTTTTTACATGTAGCTTGAAACAGGACTTGAAAACGACCTCTTGAAAAGAAGACTGAAATGTGTCTCAAATCTATCAGTGTTAATTTCCCCCTGTCATTCGTCACTTGAGTAACAGGCTATGCAACACCTCAAAGGCAGTCTTCTGTTGTGGCTTTAAGGGAACATGAAAGCCATCTTCAGCTGATAGAAGGGAAGGTGCACATGGTTACTCTTTCATCAAAGGGGAAAGCGATGGGGATGGGAAAAGACATATGGCTAAACAGTCTTAGAACTCTACATTGTCACCCACCTTAGTGACACTTTATTTTCTCTCATTTATTTTGTCTCATTCGCTTTTTAATTGCTGACAGTCTGTTAGGGTCATGGGGAAAATGGTGTGGTGTTTGCATGTTCTGGGCAACACAGCAAACAGTTTTTAAATACACGAAGGAGGAAAACATGAGAGATTCCACCTAAAAAAGTCAATTTTGTGAGAAAGTCTTTGCCAAGGCCATTTTACAGTTATGCTGAGTGAGCTGTTGAAATGATATGTCAACCCTAACATTTAACAACTATTCATAAAAACAGACAATGTCTTAACAAAACCAGAGCCTCAGCTATTTTAAGTGCCTTTGACAGTTAGTTTAATGAATATACTACATGTTTAATGGGCCAATCAGAGCAGACAAGGTACTGAGTCAAAGTACCATGTACAGACATAATGTTTTGAGAAATTGGGGCAGTTCTGTAATTGTATGGTCTAAATGGAGAGTGTTGGTAGTGTCTTTGCACTGCTGGATTGTAAATAGTCCTGTCAGAGGGTGAGGAAATGGAAGGTGAGAGATAAATGTGACTTCCAAAGAAGCTTTGCTAGTTTCATAAACTTTTGACCCCTTAACTTTTTGCCCGATTTAGTTATGCCAGCTTTCTTTTAATTTCCCCTAAGGTTTTAAGTTTTTAAACTAATATCTGAACACATGTTTCTCTAGCTTGTAATATATAGCAGTTTTTCATCCTTACATAGGTGAATGAAAACTTCTAAAACAATGCCTGAAATGGGAAGAATTTGATTATCAGATATCTTTTTTATGCCGTGCAGGGACTTAGCTCTTTCTTGGATGGAGTCCACACCTCAATTTGAAGATTACTAACTCCCCTCTGGTGCCAATATTTGCGGTAATTTAATACGCCTCATTCTTTCCTCAAATTCTGCCATTTTAAATTGCTAAAATTATTCGCATTTTAAACAATTGAAAACATGCTTTTTGAAACAAAAAAACCAACTCTCAGTCAAATGCTTTTTATGTTTGAAAGGTAAAATGACCATTATTTCTTCATTGTGAATTTAATTACATGTCGGTCTTGACTTTATCCTTCATGCGATTCAAATAAAGACGTTTCAAAGGCTGTTATTGGCTAGAGCATCTCTCTCATTTAAAGTGAATGGATATATGAAATTTTACTGAACTCTCATATTTGCTTGGAATATATTTTAATAAACCTGTTTTAAAGAGTTCAATTACAGTAGAATAATAAAGTAATTTGTTTTCCATATAAACATGGCAAAACGAATGCACATACCATACAATATAGTACAGTATAGAACAGTATAGTATAGTATAGTATAGTATAGTATAGTATAAAAGTACATGTAAACTACACTTTTCTACCAGAGAAGAATACAATTGAAGGTTCCCAACTATATCTGTTCATACCGCCCCTAATTATTGATCATACACAAATATGTATCTTCCTTTAGTATTTGTCAAATGTAGGTTGTGTTGTTCTTGTTACACATTGTTTTATTTTATTTTTTACAGATTTGATACAATGGTCCTTGTGTATGGTTTAAACCATATTGCCCTTTAAGCTATTTGATTTTACCCCATTTTTTTAAAAGAGAGGCTTTTTTTAAATTTGTAACCTAGCTTGGACATAGTATGAGCTGTGTGAATTTCTGAAACACCTCCCAAAACCTGTTGGTGACCCTATTGTTTATGGGAGACTACAGTTACTATGCTTTAGCAATAGCAATTACTATGCTTTTGGACCAGTTGTTTTTAAATAAACGAATTCTGCTAACAGTTTTATAACCCCAAGCTCGTAAAAGAGGGCCAGGGTGTTGCTCACCTTTGATTCTGTAACCATTCCATGGCTGGAATCACCATTTGCTTTGCAAGAGCATGTCAGCTGTGTGGATGTGTCGCCGAAGTGATATATGACTGCTGTGTCACGTTTAACAACTATTCCTGAGATGTGCATTATCTGTTTTTCTGTTTTCCTACTGATTCTTCTATAAAAATGAGGGGTGTTAGGAGGAGGTTGAGGGGAGGGGGAGCAGCGTGACGGAGGGAGGAAAGGAGGGAGGGAGGGAAAGAGGGAGTCAAGAGCTCACACACAATCGGTGTGCGTGAGAGGGAGAGAGAGAGTGAGTGAGTGAGTGAGTGAGTGGGGAGAGGAGAGGGAAGAAGGAGGTTTAAAAGCAATTGTTATTGAAACATTTCCACTTCAGACCAGGGAGGTGCAGCTGGGGTTGGATATCGTGAGCTGAGAGGAACTGGAGAGAAGGTAAGATCACCCTGAATCTTAAGGTGACCCAGGGCTCCACAGAGCCACTTTGCAGGAGATGCCTTTAGTCTTTAGTCACTATGTATGAAATCTAGCTGATCAGATGACTTTGACAAATGTTCAGAGTGGTTCTGAGCTTGTTGCGTTCTATATTTCTTTAATTACCTGAGGAAGTATTGTTACCACAACACTGCCTCCAAAAGCCCTGTTTGTCTTTGTGGGTTTCCGCAAGCCATAGACACCTCTATCTGTCCTCCATGTGAGTAGCAGAGACGAGGTAATTATGCAGCGTGTGAATCGTGAGTGAAATGAGTTGGTTGGAGGCACTGAGCCTGGGGCAGGTTGTTGGTATGTGCATCTGATGGGAGACACAGCGTGTTCTGTGGTAGGTTGACTGCTGAGATGAGCTATCGCCTCTGCACAGACAGATACTGAGAATTCAGAGCTGAGGCTTTCAGGAAAAATTTGCGTATAGTCTTCATTTTTATGGAGGTGGTGTGTGTGGTGTCAGGTTGCTCATTATCATTTT
Source organism: Scorpiodoras heckelii (assembly GCA_028566435.1). Lineage (NCBI taxonomy): Eukaryota > Metazoa > Chordata > Actinopteri > Siluriformes > Doradidae > Scorpiodoras > Scorpiodoras heckelii. The sequence goes on along the minus strand of JAOVVH010000058.1, from coordinate 14,100,083 downwards.
TATTATGCTTTCTGGTGGTTTAGTCTTCTGTGTGTGATGTTTAAACATGAATACCAAATTAAAGATGGATGCTTAACAGGATGTAATAATACAGTTCCTAATTGCTCATGTCGCTTGGGACCTCTATGACCAGGACCTTGCATACTTCATTGTCTCAATCTGACATGCTCTATTATAAGAAGTCTAAATTACAACACTAACGTCAGCTTAGCATGGGCTTACAAGATCTTTTGCCATTGGTCAATGGCTGCGCTTAAATCTACACTGTTTGTTTTATCTTCATCATGGGGGATATATTTAGTGTGAGGCTTAGCTGTGGCATACAGGAGGCATGGGTTGGTGGTATTAGAGTGTAGTGCCCCTACTCGGGCCAGGCATGCTGCGTGGGTGCAGATGGGTACAGGGAGGAGGAGGGGTGCTGGGGTTATGCGGTCTTGTAGGAATCTGCCCTTTGGTTTATTAAAAGCGGGCCAGACAATAGGGCAAACAAGCACCAAACAATGATGTAAGCCATGAGTGTTTGTCAGTATGTAAGAGACTTTATGGTAATTTATGAGCAGTACTGTAATAGATAGTTTATCTGTATTGCATGCATAGCTGCTCTTGTCGGATCAACAAACCAATTGCGAACAGTTATGATCCAGAATAAACAGACTTTTTCCAGGATCAGGGGATTCACTTAGAGGCTGGAGGCAACTAAAGAAGGTACCTGTTAAATCTGCTCTAGACTGAATAAATTGCTTCTCTGCAGCAATACTGTGCCAACCATAGCAAATAATGTGAATCCTGCCTCATCTGCCCTTTTTCATACTCGAAGGCACATTTCAGTCTGAAAATCCTCTTCAAAATGACAGAGTCTGTGCTTTAGCTTACGCAAGGTGGAGAGCAGAGATGGGGGCCAGAGACAGGACGACTTACACCAATATCAAGAGACTACCTTGGGGAGATGTATGTGAGTGGGTTAAAAACCACTGTATCACATGCAATGTACCCAAAATCAAAAGCACTTCTTTTATTCCCTAAAGGAAATGAACAATGGTTTTGACTGGTCAGATGGAGGCTGAGGCACGGCCTGTGGCTGCTTTTGAATGTGAAGAATTTCACAGTTCTAATGGCGTAGACGTGGAGGCCCCTCACTAAGCCTATGATACCTGGATCAAAAAGCACTATATCCCATTTTCAGAAGATGGCACACAGGGGACAGTTCAGACCAGAGGCCTGCTGTGTGGCATCAGCCCTGGACAAGACTCCTGGAGAGCTAAAGGAATGTCTCTGACTCATTTTAGCCTGAAAGCACTGCGCAACACTTCTGCAGCGTCTTGCTCACTTTGGGCCTTCGTTTTGAATGTTTATTGCTTTTGTTCTTGTAGAATAAAAATATGCTGATTTGGCTCAAGCAATAATTAGCAGATGTTTTGCAGTAAAAAGATGCGTAACACGGTACGTGTATGTAAAGCATTGAAAATAAAGCATTCTTTTGGGCTTTCAGTTGAAGTGTAGCTCATAAATGTGAAATTAGTTGTTGCAGTGAAATGTACTGTCAACAAGGCGATTAGCCTGATCAATTGGGGAAATAATATTTGGGTTGTGCTTTTTCATTGGTTCCAACAGAGCCTCTCTTCTCCAGAAATCTCCATGATGAAATGAGTTTATTTATTCACAGAATTCTTGGCTCAAGCTATGTTTCTAATGTGAATACTAATTGCAGGAAACATTTCAGTGCAGTATGAGTAAAACTGCAATGTTGCCAAATTGAAATCAAACAAAACATGTCCAACAAGTGAAACTCCATCTTTGATATCCATAATTTGGCTCCCACGTAAAATATTGGCAAACAGTAGGCTGGGAGATAGTGGAGATTGAACAGACAAGAGTGATGCTGGGCTTGAGAAAATGCAGATTTTTGTCTCAGATGAAGAATATCAGAAGATCCTGCTGCTGAACATACTGGGTTCTGTCAATCGGTGGATGTGAGCAGGTATGGCTGCTTATATACCACACTACCTGCCAGAGGAGATTCCATGCATGGAATGAGGGAATGCCACACCCATCTTTCCTACTCGCAACACTCTGAATCTCCAGCCTTAACTTACCTGCTGTTGTTCCTGACTATAAGCTGCTGTTCGTGACTTATGACCATGAGATCCTTCTCTTGCTCTATAGTCACCTTGAATTTTCACCATATCGCTCAGTTTGATTATTATATGCATACAACATGGCAACCATGGGCAGAAGAATAACTTATATTCATTATACCTGATTATATTAAACTACTGATAGACAGCGTAACCTGTATCTGTACTTGCCTCTCACTTAAGAACAGACTTATGATGTCTGCTTATGTAAACTCTGCACCACAAGCTCTCTGGTGCAGTTAAACATTTCGGAGAGTATTTATTTTAACAGGCAAATTGATTCTTAAATTTCTAACACACGGAATGTTAAAGTTAAATGATTCTGTACAGAAAGAAAAACACAAGGGTAGGTTTTTTTAAATGAACTTGAAGTGTTTGCGATTTCAGAACAAATGATGGTCTCGACAAAATATTCAAAAGTAAATGAAGGAAAATGGGACAGAACAAGTTTTGATATAATGCAGACTATTATTTTTTATGAATGATAATTTCCTTTCCATGAAAAGGCTTACCCAAGTTTACGGCTCTGGGCCCTTCAGGCAGTCGAGAAAGAACCCACTGACTTTTCTACCAAGTACTGAACAAGGCTATTAGCAGTTATGGCTAGATGAATTTAACCACCACACAGGGCATTTTTTTAGACAAGTACTATTGTCAAGAGGTCAATAAAGTGTGTAGACTACAAATTATAGCAAAGTAATATATAAAAATATAGTTAAATTGTCTTAAGAGAACATATTTTGACATCTATTTTTCCAATGAAGAATTCATTCTTGGGGAAATTATTCACCGCAGTCTATTTATTAATGGATTAAATTTCTCTTTGGTGTAATAAAATCTGAATTTTTTGTCTGTTGGGATTGTTAGAATAACAGCAGGGTGGGCTGACAGCATGCCACGTACAGCAGCCCACTCATTCCTGGCTGGATACACAATAGCAGCCACCTTGATCAAACTGAAGCAGTGCAGAGTTTGTCCAGGGTTTTTTGTTTGTTTGTTTGTTTGTTTTTGTAATTGCCAAGCTTTCAAATACAAAACCTCTCATGGTCCACTGGCATGTAGCTGCCCAGTGCTCTCAAACCACATAGATAGAACAGACACAACCTTACATTGTATCATCTAGATTTCACCATGGCCTAAATCTACTTCTTTCCTTCCTCACAGAAAGAAATACACAGACAGAGCTAAAGGAGATGGCAGTGCATAAAGAACAAATCCACCACACACTCCAGTTTACCAGCGTGCCAACAGAACCCAGACAAAGAGCTATAAATTTTCTTCTGTAAGCGAAGAAGCTCCATCTCTGCCCATTTTCTTGCTGGGAAATTTCCTCACTTTTGCATTGGTGCCAAAGTGCCAGTATGAGGAACACAAGTGCATTTAGCCAGCCAGGGATTGTGCTTCTGCTGGTCGCATGTCCTCTCCTGAGCGTTCTGCGTGGAGTTACCTGTAAGGCTGAGAGTGGACACCTTGGGGACTCTGATCCTGACAGATGTATGAGACATCATTATGTGGAGACCATCACACATCCCATCTACAAGTGCAACTCCAAGGTGTGTTACCAGCTGCATACCATCTAATGTGTGTGTCTGTGTATGAGTTTATGAATCCCTCTAGAAATATTCACAGTCATTACTAAGGGAAAGGGTGATAAAGAACACTATTTCAGTATTTTGTTCAGGCATGTGGCCTTGTGCTCTTTCATGCCGATGTTTTTTGGCTATTAGCATTCATCTGAGATCAACAGCAGGTTAATATACAGTCCCATGATGCTTATTGAGTTCCAGTAATAGCCGCTGTAAGGTAATACACTCTATATCCACATGTTCCTGCTAACAAGATGTTGAGGGAAATCTCAGATCTCAACCTAAATAAGATAGCATGGTCCACATGCCCTTTGCTCTTTTCTCATGATCTCTACCTTGGTTACACTGACACCTTGGCAGAGAACAGTGAACACAAACAGACGGTGAGTCGTATGGTCTAGCCAGGAATAAGTCCACGCAGGTTCTTAAATTGTCTGTGCAGTGGCCTAGTTCCAGAGCTCTGCATAGAACTGTGGCTGAATCACCAGTTTTGCCCTCCAATCTATGGTATGCTGCAGCCTAACACCCACAGATTTAGTTTGAGCCAAAAGAGTAGACTCTAATTTACTTTAATTGAGTCAGCCCTTGGAAGGACAAAGTTTGGCTTTAGCCTGTCAAATGTGCACTCCTCTACCAAGCCCAGCTGGGACCTGTCAGCATTCATGAAGGCAGTATTTTTCCTCCATGCTATAAACTGATGAGGAGCTGTCAGGAACCTATGATATGACTAAAGAATTTCATCCCATTCCTTGGGTGTCATTCATGATAAGCATTTATATAAGTTTCAATTACAAGACAAACCACAATGAGCAAAAATGACATGTAAAACACTCAGGACAGATGCTGCATTAGAAACTCCACATACTCGTGCATCTAGCCAGTGCACCAATTCCTGAGGGACCATTTGAGATCAGTGCTGTAACTAAGCATGACAGATTCTGCTGTAGCAGCTTTCACTTTTCCTAATATAACTGGTTGTTGGTCTCAGAGGACCAACTGTGAAATGATGGTGAAAACTGGATTTATACCCAAAAGAGTTCATATCAAGTTCCAGACAATTACAAGCTCACAAAAGGTTTATGATTTGGCATTCCTGGTCAACGGGACACTGTTTTACCAGATTAATCAGTCAAGCTTGTCTTAGTAAGAGCTTTAAGGAAGCCTATTGCATACATCATGAGCTGTGAGGATAGCTGTGGCTTCATGCAAATTTAAGCAGCACTGCATAGCACATAGCATCTACCTGCTCATGCTATAAATACAAAGAAAGGAGAGTTGGTGCTGAAGAACCTACATCTGCTGCCCAGCTGTTGTCACCTAGCCCTATTCACGTTCCAGTCTAAAGCTCCTCCCACCTTTTGAATCAATCAACTCCATCCACTTGCATAGTGACAGAATACATTTAATTTAACTAATTTTTTCAAGCATGAAAGCTTATGTATTTCATTTCCCACTATATTTTGAATGAGAAATATACCTTTTTTTTGTTCCATACATTTCTAAAGGATGGCACAGAAATAATGTTTTTTTTGCCTTAAAACTAAGACCAGATTTCATTCTCAGCGCACAGCTAACCCACATTAATTTCAGCTGACACGCCATTTACACTGCCTACATAGTATACTATCTTTGGATATATCTACCCTATATCTGGAGATAAGCATACCTTTGTCACAGAAAATAATATTTCAAATATTATTCATAAAAAATTAAATGGCATGATCAATGAAACAAAGATATAACGTATTAAAATGATCTACACTTTTCTATTGTTAAATAGTGAATATTTTCCCAAATGCAATGAAATGATCACACATACTCCATGTAGTCATGCATTCATTCATTCATTCATTATCTTCTGCTTTATCCGGCTAGTCTGGGTCACGGCTGGTCTGGAGCCAATCCCAGCGTCATCGGGCAAAGGCAGGGTACACCATGGACAGGTCGCCAGTCCATCGCATGGCCAACA
>JAOVVH010000058.1:14019568-14030871 GCA_028566435.1 Scorpiodoras heckelii | reverse complement strand
GTGTGTGTGTGTGTGTGTGTGTGTGTGTGTGTGTGTGTGTGTGTGTGTGTGTGTGTATGTGTGTGTGTGTGTATGTAGAGACACTTCAGTCAGTCACTAGCACTGTTAAAGTACGACCAGCACAGCTCTCTTGGCTACACTCTCATTTACCATGTAAAAACTTCTCTCCAGTTTTTTGAGTAAGTCTGAGCTGCTATTCAAAGGCAGTCAAAATAGAGCAGGACAGGAGAAACATAAGCTGAAGACCTCAAAAAATCATTTGTTGGTATCCTATTAGAGACAGAGACAATGCCTCAGTGTAACACTCTCCTCCAACATGCAACTGAAATAGAAAACATCATTTTAATTGCTACAGCCTTGAAAAGTGTGACTGTCTGTAAGGACAACATGGCATATAGTTTGCTCCTCCATTTTTCGTTGTAATGACAAGAGTTACTAAGTGTTCTGCCACTTTGGTTTTTAGTACTGACTATAGTAGGGACATTTTAATTTTCAGGTAAACAGTGTGTATAATTAGCCTTATAAAGCATGCACATGTTTCTTATGTTATCTGTATGTATGTGTGCTTGTGGGTTGATGAGGCAGAACTGGTAAAGACATCTTGATTACCCCTGATTTGAGACTATTTCCTATCTCTTCTTTCACAGCTTCATGCATTATAATGGTATTTATTGTATTCAACCACTTGTTGCTTGTAAAAGGAATATTCATTTTCATCTCATTTACAGAATTTGACACACTCCTTTATCTAGAGCAACTTGATAGACGTTAATGAGTCACTTCAATTTGAAAGACCATCTGTGTCATTCACCATTAGCCGACCTGACGCAATCATTGAAAAGGGGGTGTCACCCACAGTTATTTAAGATTTGCTTATAAAAGATATATAGAGACACGAGCCATGTTCAAACTTCCACCTAACAAAATGAGTGAGTTCACTAATTCCTGATTCTGACTTTATGAAAGCCTGTTGTATTTCTGCCCTTGACAAAATATAATGGAAGAAATTCTTTGTCACATCTCTGTTTTCACTTAAACATTAGGTGATGATGTGCTGAAAAGAAATTAAAAGTTCACTGAAGTCTTATAACTGGTGGAACTTTAATAACTGCTCATTTTAACCTGATGCACAAAAGCATCTTCTCTAACACTAAGCTTATTTTGTTGAGGTATCAGTCAATTATTTAGCAATCATGTTTATATTTATACAGGCATTTGCACAATACTCAGTCAAAAATGCAGTTTGGCATGTTACTGAGAAACCACAAAGAGCAAAGTCATGGAACAGCTTTACCTCTGACTGTAATACAGCTCTATCTTAAGAGACTCCTTCAAAAAAACTGGAAGGAAAGCTTGAGAATGCTGCACAGTATCAACAATTTGTATACAGTTTGACAAGATTTGACATGCAGCAAGCACAACTGTCTGCTATTATAGACAATTATCCAACACTCAACCAACAATCCAGTTTTCTTCAGTTTCTCATTAGTAGCCTACCAGCAAAGCTCCCACCACTGCCTGGCTTTTAGGACTTAAAATATTCAAATCATATAGATAAAATGATGATGTGGGTCCATACAAACTCCCAAACAGTGCAGAGTAATGATTTGAATACACTGCCTATGCTTACATTTCCAGACATCTTTTCAGATCTGCTGGGTGGTTCAGTGTGTCTTCTTTTGAGCAGTTTACAAATTCACTCAAAGCTGCTCAAATGGATGCAGGTCCAGCAGATCTACAAGATGTTTAAATGTGATATCTCAGCGTCACACGTCCGTCTGATACTCCAAATGCTCAACCACAGGACTACATTTCACAGGATCCTTTGTGGCTATCCAACATGGCCACCGCACATCACATGACACCACTTCCAGGTTCCCAAATATTAACTAATCACCCACAATCATCAACCAGTATAAAGGACTTTCACACACAAACACATGCACATTGCAAAGTATTGCTCAGTGTCCTTATTGCCTTGTTTGCCATCCCATTGCTGATTTGACCTGATCACTGGTTTGTGCATACTTGAATGCTCTTTGATATCCTTGCTGTTGATTGCCTGATCTTGCCTGTTTCTCAAATCTGATTTTGGACTCGTTTTGGATTTGTTAATACAGTGATTGTCTGCAAATGCCTCTGCCTCCACCTATCCTTTGTGACACACAGTAGTTCAAACCATGTTATGCAGCTAACTTTACAGTTCCAGTTACACTTTTTGTAAATGTTTGCCCTGGATTTATTGACAGTTTAAAAAGCATATATGTTTCAATATGCAAACATTAAATAAAGATATATTACCTTTTTGCTTCACTGATTTTGCAGTCACATAGAAAATGGTTAATATGATAATGCCATGGTGCCTGTTTATAATACAGCAGCAGCTTTTCACTATAATGACTCAGAACATTTGACTCAGAACCCTCAGATTGCCTGAAAACCTGTTGACTAGCTGGGCTGGGTATCTGTCTAGATGACTGAATGACCTTTCCAGGAGTCATCCTTAAATCCTGTACACTTATGAAGACTGAATTTTGCTGATCTCTTACTAGTACTGGGTAGATGAACATGTTTGTATCAAACAGATCAGCAAAAAGATGTGCTTTGACAGCGAGAGAATGGTAAACCCTGGTTCATTGGGAAAAGTAAAACCCTGTTAGAGAGGAGCCAATAAACATAGAAAGACAGAGAGTAAAAGTCCTGGTTTCCTATATTAGTGAAGAGGAGGGTCTTCAGTCTCTGTAACTCACCTGTTCGGACCACAAAGAGTTCATTCCACCACCTTGGTGGCAGTACAGTGAAGTACAGAGAAGAACCTTTTCTTTTGATGGAGGTTCATACAGGTTCAAGTGGAGCCATGATCAATCTGTAGGCTTTGGACAGAAGCATTAGGGAGGGAATGGGAGTACTTTGGTAGCGAGAATGCACATTTCATGTCAATCTGTCTTCTAGTATGCTCTTAGTATTATTATTGTAATTTACAAAAATTCACTGTGCCTTAGGAGCGATTTATCCAAATTGCAGGCACAGCATTTAAATCTGAACAGTAACTTTGTGGGTTCACTGCCAGTACTGTGTTCCTGAACCACCGTCTTCTAGGTTGCTATGGAAACTGCTATCCTGCATTCTCTTCCTTGTTCCTCCCCTTGCATTCTCTTGCTTTCTGCATACCCTTTTTCTTTTTGCCTCTTTTCTTCCCAACCCCTTTACCACTCTCTGCGCACAAGTATTAAAGGGAATAATTGTTCAGCTCTGAGCAAAAGTTGCCTCAATTTCAGCCAGAACATCTTGCACCATCTCAGACTCTCCATAGGGACTCAAAATACCTGATGGACTGCTATTGTATTCGGAGCCATTTGGATAGCACTTCTGAATCAGTCCTTGCTGTTCTTAAAAGGAAAGGATCTTTTAGTGGTGTAGCCTGCTGTTTAAACTTTGGGGGTATGCTTTTTTGGGGCTTCAATACTGACAAGGAACTGCATGCCAACTACAGTATGTCAGAGTGTACCATCCTGAAATCACCTGAGAGGACTGATAACAGTGTCCACTGCTTCTTGCCCCCTCTGCAGCACCCAGAACAGTCGACAAGGTGCATACCATACTGGTCATACTGACCATTCTGACATTTATCACACAATTACCAGAGTGCTGGTGAAAATGTCTTACTGACAAGCTCACAAAAGAAAATGCTTGACATTTTTGTTTTCTGACTTCACCCCCTCAGTTCGTTCTCTGTGGAAATGAAGCTTTCAGCATACTGAGACAAGATGCAAGGACAATGTGATGTACCTGAGACACTTGGACCATTGAACCCGTCACATTTGTTAGAAAGACTGTTAGGTATAAGGAGGTTATTTTGTTATTTTGCTTGTTATTCAAAGCTCATTTACTCTTTGTTTACAGTGAGAAGCAGAAATATGAACATGTGTACTGAAGGCAGTGTTTCTAAATATTTCTGAACCTCTTCATCTCATAAGACACTATGTAAGCTTTTCACTTAAACTGAGGGGAAAATACCTCCAGCATCATCATTAATTTAAATCATCATGAAGAAGAAAAAGAACATAATCAAGAAATTACTTTACAATTTAGTGTTTTAGCAAAACAATTAAAGCAAGGATTAAAGTGTTTATTTAGTGACATATTGTCTTTTATGTTCATAAAAAGCTACCGTCTATGCTTGTTTAACACATCACCAGCACACAGTTAATCCAAACCTATACAGTACAGTCTATTTCACTCTCTCCTTAAGATTGTATAAGAAACATCACATGAGCAAGTGTGCTGAAAGAGTGTTGTACAGAATATCAGCATGGCTCTGATGTTTGAGTTTGTAAGCACTAATGGTGGGGTGGAGCTAAGCATCCTGGAAGAAGGATTTCAGAAAGGATCAGTAAAAATGTAAACGAGTAAATAAGCTGCATCTTTTTCTCAGACATTTGGGGTGCTTGGTATTACATCCACTGTTTTCTACGTTAGATGTAGTATTAAAACATTGAAGCATATGGAATCTTGTGTCTTTCTTGGCAAGAAGAACAATGATCCTTTATGTTTTAAATCAATGTAACACAAAATCACATGTGCACACACACACACACACAAACACACACACACACACACACACACACACACACACACACACACACACACACAAAGCCATCTGTCTTCACTGAGCTGGGTGCTCTTGCTGTTTTTACACATAATCTGTACAGAACCAATGCACAATACATGATAGGCAATGTATTAACAAAATAATTCAATTAATTTTACAAATGTCTGTGTTCCTTACCTCATGCAAAATGAAATATATCATTACTAAAATTCCAATGATCTTAGAGGACCTTTGCTCCAATGTGTGTTGCCCATTGGAAGCCCTTTTTAGATAACCAGTCATCATGCAGGAAGATTTTACAAATATTCCTTAGAGCTGTTTCAAATATAATTATCATAAATGTTAACAAAAATGGTTAAACTATGTTATTTTTCCTGTTAACTGTTATTTTTATTTTGGCTGACCCCATAATTGGGGTTGCTACAGCAGATCAAGTCCACATTTTGGATCTGGAACAGATTTTACACCAGATGCCCTTCCTGGTGTAGTCCTCACCCTTGAGACTGGCACTACAAGTGCACTGCACCCTGTTTTTTTTTCAGTAACCGTGTTGAGCAGAGGGTTAAGGGCTTCCCTCAAGTGCCCAACAGTAGCAACCTGACCTTCAGCAACCCAGAGTCCTAATCTACTGAGCCACCAATGCCCATTCTGTTGATTTCTGCTTTATATATTTAACTGCTGAAGGATACGCCCACATTTTATCTTCAACTTCCTGCAATAGAAGAAGTTGACCACTCATCTGACCACTCATCAACAAGGCATTTCCATTTCCTCACTGGATGGTTTTTGTTTTTCACACCATTTTATGTAAACTCTAGAAATATTTCATGAAAACAGCAGTTTCTGAAATACTTAAACTAGCCCATCTGACTAATTTTTTCTCCATTCAGATATTTCATGTGAGCAATGGATGCTCTTGAGCTGAATGTGCACAAGAGATATTGCATATCTGATTGTGGCAATTGATTTCTGAGACAATTCTGGTCTTCTTTAATATGCTACATGACCACCTTCCCATTGGAAAAACTTGCCCTTGATCCAATATTGTGGCTTTCAAGATGGCAGCCATGTTCTGGACAGAGCCTAAAAGATAGGCCCCCTCACCCATTACTTGCTGGAGTATTCAGATATGTCATTTTCCCTTTTGTTTCTGAAAAAAAAAAGGATGTCCTGAGTTTTTAGACTCACACTGTATAGTGATAATGAGAGGAGATAATAATGTAGCAGTACTGCAGGGAGACACCTCAGGAAACAGAGGAGACAGTGGATGCAATAGAAAAAAATCTGCTGATATCGTCCAAAAGTTATGATTTATCGGCCTCTCACAGCACTGAAAGCCAAAGTGTTCTTGAGAGTTCCACCCTTATTCTGGGCTCTTTCTATGCCAGGAAGTGAGAAAACGTGGAGTCGGTGTACAGTCTGTCACACTGGACATTCCAGACAAGCGCTGCTCACTGTAGCATGAAAATGGGGTCAAAGGTAGGAAAAGAGAATGTTACAGCCATATAAACTTAGTATTTCTCACCAAAAAAGGACATTTACTCCAGATATGGCTGAAAACAGATGCTGAGTTTGTATAGTACCAAAATGATATTTGGTTAAAGTCAGAGACAAAGCTAACAGTGAGGATATACACTAAAGGCAAAATGTGACTGACAGAGATATGAGCAGTATTGACAGTCCCATTAGGGCAAATACAGTGTGAATGTGAAATTCTTTATTTTATCCGGCACATTCAAATGTGTAATTGTTTTATTTGTGGAACAATTGTCAGTTAAAATGTGCTTTCAGTAAATGAAATCTCTCTCTCTCTCTCTCTCTCTCTCTCTCTCTCTCTATCTATCTATCTATCTATCTATCTATCTGTCTGTCTTCATTTATCTTCTACCTTTCAGAATTCATTCCTCAGTGTAAAAAGGTATCAGTGAATATTAGGTTATTACTGAATATTAGATGCAGAACTATCTGGGAACATTTAAGAAGGTCAAGTTCAATTACAGCTCAGACAGAAATATAGTGTGTGTTGTAGTCTGATAAAACCCTGCAGATGACAGTGTGTCAGAATTTTGGAAAACAGTCAAAAATGGATGAAAAATCATGCATATGGATAAATCTATGTGGACACCTGAACATCAGCCCCATATGTTGCCACAATGTTGGAGGCACACAGTTGTGTGAAATCATGGCTTGGCAGGGTTGGAGTGGAAGAATTCGAGTGGTTTGCACAGAGCCCTGACTTCAGCCCCACTGAACTCCATCCCAGGCCTCCTCACCCTACATCAGTGTCCAAACTCACTAATGCTCCTGTGGCTGAATGCACACAAATCCCCACAGCTATGCTCCAAAATCTAGTGGAAATCCTTCCCAGAAGAGTGAAAGCTGTAACAGTGGTAAACAGGGTAAACAGGGACTAAATCTGGAATGGGATGTTCCTCAGCAATGACAATCACATATGGGCATGATGGTCAGGTGTCCATACTGTTGGCTATATAGTGTACTTTCATAGCCCTACTTAAAGAAAAGAAAATATATTAAACCAAATTGAATTGAAAATGTTTTTATTTAGTTTACTTTTTGATCTTGCTTTGGCTACCTGCCAGCATTGATCACATTAGTAAAGAGCCAGTTTAACAAAACCAACTCTAAATGCAGTAAGGCTAAAGAAAACCAAAAATGTTCCAGCTAAATGTGCTTTTCTCATACAATAAATGTTTACATGCCATAGTGAAATGAAGTGACTTTTACCTCATCTGATGAGACAGAGACTGATGTGGATGATGCTAAAAATCAACGTAACAGCAGATGTTCCACTGTAAACCTATGACCAGTTTAAATTTGGTAGTAATATTGTTTTTCTAAAAGTAGATTTGATGTCTTCCAGTGGCATGAGAATGGAAGTCTTTAATTACTGTAGTTTTTCACTTCTGGGGACTTTAAAATGCTATAACTTTACTTCTGATTCAAGAGCATGCAGTTTTCAGGGCAGTATGTAGCAGACAAGGTCACAATATTGACCATATGAAGGATTTTCCAGGCCACTACAAAAGTATGGTTCAGACATGTCTGCTTGAAAGAATCCTAACCACTCCAAATGGGTCATATTGTTCAGGACTGCATATTGGATGAAGAAGTACATTTGGGCCTGGCGTTGGTCTAAATCCAGTGACTGTTTCCTTCTTGAGATTTTATTTATTGATCATTATTTCATGATACCCAATTTAGACTTTTTGAACCTTTTATATTTCTTCACTGCACTGTAGAAAACGTTATGCAGCTTTCCTGAGGTAAAGGATTCTTTCAGTTTTACCCCTTTGGTCATGCTAGTGATCCAATTAGCATCAGGGAGATAACTACCAAGTTAGATGCTACATTACATTACATAGACTTTTTTCCTCTCTGTGTGTGATTCCACATTGGCTGTTCAGTCATCTTCAACACTATGATAATAATACATTATGTGAAATAAGAAAGCAGTTAGAGTGTCTCATTATTGCACACTACATTCTCTCCAGAGCAGATACATAGCTAAATAGCTCTCATTGAAAACCAAGCCATTATGATGAGAACATTTATGTGCTTTTTACATAAAACGTCTAGTGCATTTTAGCCTTGGACCGGCAGAAACAGTTTGTGTGCTGCCACAATTCAGTATGCAGGGTTTAAATTATATTCATTAGATCCAATCCACACATGATGAGAAGAAAATGTGAATGTTGTTCTTGACCAACATACTTTCATACATTTAAGCAAATTGTTTCTTTTTTTCTATTGGTTTGCATTGATGATAAATTAAACTTGATATAAGACATAAAACATTACCCAAAATATTGAATTAAAGCTACATGTTTAAAAGGATATGATTTAGTGGCAAATTCATGCACACAATAATATATTTTCCTTCAACTACATTCTGTTATAAAGTCTCCAAATTGAGCGAGGAAAGCTCTCACTTTTAGGTCAGGTTGAAGAATACCTTGTGGTGCAGTGTCAAATGATTGATAACTCTCTTTACAGAGCTGCTATTTTCCTACCTGACACTAAAGGAAGCTTTCACAGAGACAACCAGAAAAAAGGTCTAAATATAATTCTACCTGCAATTTCAACAAAGAGTCTAGCGTCTCATTCTCTGAGATACACTTTCCTGAGGAGGAGACAGATGGTGTAAGGTGAGCAGAGCAAGAAGAGAAGGAAAGCTGACAAACAACCTTCATCACAATGTATTTTTATTTGAAATTATGCTAATATCATCCAGATGCAAAAAAAAAAAAAAAAAAAAAAAAAAACCCAAAATCTGACACCCACAAAAGAAAAAAATCAACATCTAGGTTTGTTGTTCCTATAGACCCAGAGTTGGAGGAGTTGAGTAGGTTCCTTTAGAAACTCTGCATGCATGAATTGCTGAATGACTATCCAGTCATCTACCAGACTACAGCTCCTGTGCACCAGCATGACTGAGCTCATACATCCAGCCTCCAAGTCAGCCTCCAACTCCCACACGTTAGCCTACAGCACCTGGCAGGTATACAAAGTAGAGGGGATATTGAAGTATTTAACAGTGTTTTATATATAATATCCCAATGAGCAAAGACTAATACGTTCTTAATCTATTTGTGTACAACAGTGGGTGTGAGGAGGTTTACATGAGCACAGGGACAGCATGCAAATCTCCAACAGACAGTAACCTGAGCTCAGACCCTGGAGCTGTGGGAGGTAATGCTACCTGCTACACCACCGTGAGAAAATGTACTGTACAAAAACCGACATTTGCACACTATATTGTTATGGAAGTTAATTACACTGATTAACAAAGATTTTGTCACATGCAAAAAAAGGACCTGTTTCTTATGTATTATTGCATGCAGAATTTCTCTATCACACATAATTTATTTTGTTCCTGTATACTGGACACTGATAGGTAGTACAAAGGCAAATGGAGTATAAATTAATAAAGCAGCTGCAAATGAGAAACATACTGTTACATGATCATTTAAAGAACATCGTACAGGATCATGACCAACATAGTCCACTTCAGAAAATGCTTTATCCTGGTCAGGGTCATGGTGGATCCATCCCAGTGTAACACACTGTCTCATCTCTGCCACCATATATCCAAGTGCAGATAACACAGTAGACTTATTGACAAACAGTACCCTAATATTATTGTTTCATGTTACTACATTGATCACACTTGACTTTCTTTCAATATTTCTACTGCTATAAAAAGCTGTACAGTAAAAGGAAAAAATCAAAACTCTCTCAAAATATACTTTATAAGTAGATACTTTATAAGTATATTAAATATACTTTATGAGTTGAACTTATATAATTAGATTATAGAATAAGAATTGAACAGCGGATGTGACATTATGACCAGATCTGCTTTATGAGGTTTAAATAGAGAAGACTATCAATAGGTTTAATTGTGATAGACCTCAAGGGCTGCTCTGCTTATGAACACCAATGAACCCATGGCAGATTATCCAGCAAAGTCAGCACTTGACTCTTAATTTAATAACACAGGCCTTCAATAAGTGGCTTGCTCTTAGAGGAGTGTTGTTCTGTTTAAGATAAAACGTTCCCACTGCATGTTGGATCAATACTTCAAGGCTGACTATATGGAATATATTAGTTTGAGGATTGAAGCTCTATTCATTGGTATACAGTGCTAAAGATCCTTATCCACAATAGCAAAATACCAAAACCCAGTAGAATTCATTGAAAACACTGAGCTCCAGCATTCAGTCTCGTCTTGTCAGGTGTTGCATTGCACTATCCTCACCTGTTTCATTTCACATTAAAAACATAAAATAGGAAATATATCATATTTCTCCTGTATACACTTTAACCCTACATGCATCTCTCCCTAAGGGCTTGACAGAAACAATTCAGCTCAGTATAGGACTATAGGAGATTTAGATCCCTACAGTCATCTGAAAATATGTGCCTTCAGATACTACAGCAGGACATGGGCCTGTTTTTTTTTTTTTTGTGCACGCTTTTCATGCTCTACTGTTTTCTATATTTGAAGAAAATCAGGCAATTTTTATTCATAATATTCACTGAATTGATTGGCTTGCTTTTTCTTTATTACAGAAGGAAAAGCTAGAAGTTTGGTATTAGCAGAAGTATCTTTTTCTTCCAACACTGGAAAATATGTTGAAAGGCTTTTCGGACAGACATGACCCTGAACCAGTCATTCACTTTACTCCAGTCCATGCATTTGACTCTGGTGCGAGACAGTGATGGGAGTTCTATGTGTGGAAAATCACCATTTTGACCTCACATTATGGGATTTTAGACTCTTACAGTATTTACTTCACAAGAAATTGTTAGCAAATGTGTTTTCCTATATATAAAGGATCATGACATTTCAAGATTGATTTCCTGTGGGAATTTCTATGCTCACAAAGCAATCTTATTCTGCTACTGCTACAGGTTTTCATCTTGTTGTCATAACTAAATTACTAACAAGTGGCAGTGAGGTTTGTGACTGGTGCCTGTTCCCAGAGCTTGAAGGCAAAAGTGAAGGAAAACACAGCAATCTATAGACCAAAAAATAGAATAAAAAAGCACACAAACAGTTACTTTTAGTAGTACATTTTTATGGATGCTAGTGTGTCCTAATATTGGCCTAATAGCTGAGCTTAAATGCTATATACATTGATCAGGCATAACATTATGACCACCTCCT
>JAOVVH010000058.1:13974067-13985168 GCA_028566435.1 Scorpiodoras heckelii | reverse complement strand
TATCAAATGGAAGATCTGGATAGCCTAGACTGTTCTGGGGGAAAAACAGGATGGAGCATGCATGGCTAACCCTTATAATGACTACAATAAGAGCATAGAACGTAAAGGTAGTGAAATTACCCTGAAAATAGCCAAGGATTCATAGGGTTAATGCAATAAGATGCAACACTGTTACTGTCCACTGCATCTTCATTAATCTCCTGCTTGTAAGTGGCAAAGTGAATAAACATTTGAGGTGTGTTCAGGGCTGTACTCTGTGCACTTTACTGTTGTAAATAGTATGTTATAACAGTACCAGTTATAGTGACTCAGTATTTAGTATAGTAGTGAGTAGCTTGAGACGTGCTCCAAGTATTCAAGATTTGGCAGTTGTAATTACCTGCTACCATCATCATGTGAGCTGTTATTGTGCACATACATGTGACTTATGTTAAAAGAAGAAGAAAGGCAATAGTGCTGTAAATTGACATATATTGCTATCTGGTTTGCAAGAAATATTTATCATAATTTGTGGTCGTACAGGTACAGTGTTACACACCATTAGTGAACTAGCACACTAATATTACATCAAACACAGAGCAGAAAAACTACTTCTTAACAGGAAAGGACATTTCAGACAAAATTGCAATTGATTTTTTTTTTCAAGGCATTATTTCAGTAATATTGATGTATTAGTACATGTCTTACAGATAAGCAACATGATGAACAAACCACTGTATGAGGTCAAGAAGCGTCACTTTTCACCATGAAATACTGCATTGTGACGTGTCAGCAGGGAGGCCATGTCCATGAAAGACAGAACAGGTGGTCCTTATTCTCTTTATCCATAAATTGTGGCGCACTTCCTCAAAACAGGAAAAATAATCAGTTCATTAGCTTTCAGACATGGAGCCAATTCCCAGTGATTATGTTTTGGTGACGAACCGCAAACTGCTCGTAATACTTATAAGATGTGATTACTATTAAATAACACTTGAACTTATTGTTTGAATGTCTTGAAAATTCAATACTCCAAAACTTGGACTCATTTATACTAATTTAACTGAGTTTGGAGTACAGAAAATACACCAAACCCTCAGCCGAGCCTCATTAACCTTCTAGTTAAACTGCTTCACAACTTGCTAACAAGAGCTGTAAATTTCACACCATTTAAAATGAGCCTGGCTCTCATTCAATAGTTAGCTAGATAATAGGAGATAAAAAATACGTTTTTATAAAAGAAAAAAGGCGTTTTGCTTGCTGGCTCTTTTCCACACTTGATTAAGCGTAGTGGGCATTTGGAGGTGTTTACCATGTACCTACTCTGATAATCTCAATGGCTTCTTAACACTGTGATAGTATCTTCTTTCTGCCTGAGATGGACCGTAATGATGTATCCGTCTGGAAATGCACCATATTCCCCCTGAGCTCAGCTTCCGTCTCCTCTATCTACATGTGGAAGCACTCCAGGCAAATTGATCCTGTAATTCACAAAAGCAGTCCAGCTGTCCCTTGTTAAAATCTTTTCACCGTCTGTGCGAGTACAGGCCATCAGCAGGAAAATGTGCAGCTCATCCTGTAGATATAAAAGGACTTTCTCTCTAATTTCTAAAATCTTTAGAATTGTGGACACTGTTCATAAGTGACACGGGGCATACACAGTGCACTTTATTCAGCAGAATTCCTTGCTTTTTAGTAATATAGGAGACATGTTTTACTGTTTTTGTCACATCTTAATACCTGAATCCATGGTAAATAATGCAGCTACTTACAGTATGTTTGTCTGTTTATTCTGGACTTGGTCACAGCGTAAAGGCTCTGAGCATGCCAGTGTTTATTCAGGTGGAACAGGGCATGTGTTTATCCTGTGCTCGACGTGCCACAGAGATGGAAGCACACAATTCTATACAATGTCTTTGTATGGCGTAGCATTACAATTTCCTTTTACTTGGAACTAAGGAGCCCAAACCTGTTCCACCATGACACTGGACATGTTCACAGAGTGATGTCCACAAAGACTGGTTTCCAAGGTTGGAGTCAAAGAAATTCGAGTGGCCGGCACAGACCCTGATCTCAACCTCACTGAATACCTTTGATATGACCTGGAGCACCGACTGCACCCAGGCTAGGGCTGCAGCGCTACAGAAATTTCCTTGCTGCGGGATTCCAAGAATGCCACCATGCAGTTTGCAGTAATACCGC
Source organism: Scorpiodoras heckelii (assembly GCA_028566435.1). Taxonomy (NCBI): domain Eukaryota; kingdom Metazoa; phylum Chordata; class Actinopteri; order Siluriformes; family Doradidae; genus Scorpiodoras; species Scorpiodoras heckelii. The sequence goes on along the minus strand of JAOVVH010000058.1, from coordinate 13,982,987 downwards.
AACCAAATCAAATGTGCATTTCAAACACCATGTATAGAATGCTTGATGTTTGGTTGATTAACTAAAGAGATTGTTGTATCGCACATTTAAACACATTTTATGTATTTTGATACTCATTATAATTCTTAAACATGGGTATAGTGTAATGCTAGGAATCGGTCATAACTTGGAAATTCTCTCCAACGCAGACGTGAAGAGTGGGCGAGGCTCGAGTGTAAGTGGTGTAGGCATTAAACAGGGATCCTGACACTCACAGATGGTTTCCCAGTTAGTTAATTTATTAGCCACTAACCCTGCTACAATTTACCAGTGTCCTCATCATATTTGACAGGGACTCATCTTAAAGTGCGGTGGTTGTGTTACTTACAAACAGGAAAGTGGCATAAAGAAAGAGCTAGATCCACTGGCCTTCATCAATTCTCACACACGTTCCACATTCTTACACTCACTGTCAGAGTCAGGGGCGCCGCCGGGGGGGAGTTAGGACGATTCTAAGGGCCTGGCACTGACAGGGGGCCCTTTGCAGGCTATTAATATAATTTTAATAGTTTTGCCTGTAATATCTTTCATGGGGCCCAAGATATCTAACGGCACCCCTGGCCAGAGTTGTGCACATGTGCACTACGTGAACTTCCCTTAAGGAATCAGTGCACCTTTTCGGTCTTTACAACAGACAGGGGTTATCATACATTGATGTTTTCCTCCTTAATATTATGTGTTGACAGTTGCAGTTGCTCACTAGTTTTCAGCACCAGACTCAATGCCAGTCCTGTCAATTGATGTGATTGCTCAGTAGACCAGAAGCTTTCAGTGACATGATACGCTTGATAGAAGTTATGTGTATGCTGAGTGCAAAGGTCTGGGTGTTTTGGAATCATTTTCTTGTTCTCGTGTGGAGAGATAAGTGTAAAAGAAACAACACCAAAAAAGACATGCATACTGTGGACGTGATTGTTTTCAAAACTGATTAAAAAAAGGAAGTTTTTGAAAATATCAGGATACATGTAGACAAGGCCACAGACCAAGGCAGAAGCTGCAAGAGGATGGCAGAAGTCTCAGATAAGAGGAGAAAAAAGGAAATGCTGATATGACATTAATGGTATTGACAAGCTCAACACTGTGCTATCTCCTAATACTGCAGCATGGGAGAGATGTGGTTATTGTTGGCTACTCACCCAACATCAATGCCTAATGATTGTGTGGTTCAATGAACAAATTCCCATAGCTGTGCTCCAACATCTAATAACAGCTAAGTGGGGCTAAATCTGGAATGGGATTTTCAAAAAGCACATATTGGTGTGATGGTCAGGTGTCCATCAGGTAACATTTGTTAGGGGCGACCCACAGCCAAAAAAAAAATCAGTCCAATCAATCAACTAATCCAGTGTGTTGGTGGATCCTGATTACTGCCCCCAACCCCGCCCCCTGTGCACACATTACCAAATTCAGTTGGTTAACAGCAGACGCTCTTGTAAAGCTCTAATAAAAAATTGTATTTTCCATGGAAGAGTAAAACAGATGAAGCAATTAAAAAGAGCAGGCATTTAGTTAGATGGGGTGATGATGCATCTCTCTCCCTGCTCTGTTAGGTCCAAGCTAGGTTAGCTTAGCTCTTATTCCCATTCTCTCCATTTTCAGTAACAGCCTTTCAGTAACTACTATACAGCAACCTGGGCTTATTTACACACTTTGTCTGAGGTCACGTGACTACTGCTAATGGTATACAGCTTTCTGTGGCTCTGGCTCACAAACACTCACTTCCCTCAACAAACCTGCTAAGTTAGACTGAGTCATATACACAGGTTCAGGAAAGCTGTTCTCATTTTGTTGAGTGAACCACTGCAGTCAGGGAACTGTTGAGGACCTGCTAAAAAATGTACTAACAACTGTCAGTGAAACATAATTAGCCTATTTTAATTTGTATGATTATCGAGTGTTTGTTTAAATCCATAGACTAAGGGGGAACGTGGATTAGAGATGGAAGATGGAGCTCAGGGAGGGACAGATGTGGAGAGAGGAGGCAAGAAGTGGAAAGTGTTCAGGCAGGAGAGTAAAGGATAGAGGAAATAGAGGGTCCATGTAACAGTTTTCCCATGTCTGCATTTTTTTCAGCAGTACTCCCTGGTCCTTGCTGCTTTGCATTTCGCACAACAGAATGAATGGAGGAAAGGTTTGAAGGCTTGGACTCTTTGTAGTGGAGCTCGGTGTCTGGTCTCCATATGTTCCCTATAGTGGTGTGGGGAAAGACACTTGATCAGACTGGGTGGTACTCAGTTCTACCCTTCCTCAGGGTAAAACAGTACTGTTGGGGATATCATAACAACGCAAACACAATAGCAAGTCTGATAAGTCAAGTTCATTTCCTTTGGTTGTAATAATATATATATACACTATTTGAAATCGATTGATTGCAAATTTACAACAGCTCAGAAGGCCAGCCGTTTTATGCAATGTCAAGTTCTCACCAAGTATAAGTGGTATTCTCACTGTACAAAGCAGCTGCATTCAAGGCTTTACGTTCTCATTGTGTGTATCCAGCCTTGTTGATTTGCAAATGCAGCTCACACTGGAAATTCTACCAGCTGCTGTTTTGCATTCTTGTACTTCTCAGGGCTGTCTCTCAACACCAATGTGATTCTCTCTACCTGTTCACCAAAGCTCCATCGTCCCTCTAAATTATTTGCTCTCGTTTCGGAATATTGAGCTGCAGGGTGTTTACATGGGGGATTGAGAGCTAGCAAGAGCAAGTGTATTCCTTCCTTCACAGCTAACCATGGCTGTAGGACTGAGTTAATTCTGTCCTGTTTGGAGCTTTAGATCAAGACATATGAACCATGGTGTTTAGAAGATTTAGTCCAGATACACACAGAGCTAGGTCCTGGCCGAGGAACACGCACTGTCTAGCACCTGTGGGTTCTTGTAACAGAAAGAGAAGGTGGGCAAGATCTCTTTGTATTTTTTTCTTGAAAAGGTCAGATTTTATTTTAAGCATTTATGTTTTTACTAGGGAAAGAGCCCTGTCTGTCTATCCGTGTGTGTGTGTGTGAATGAGGAACCTCAGACCTGGATTTCAGTTAATACACTATATTCAGACACCTACACATTACACCTACAGGAGCTTTTATGATGTCCTATTCTAAATCCATAGGCATTAATGTGGAGTTACCCCCCTATTTGCAGCTAAAACACTCTTCCACTCTTCTGAGAAGGCTTTCTAGAGCATTTTGCAGTGTGTCTGTGGGAATTTTTGCCCATTCATGCAGAAGAGCGTTTGTGAGATCAGTGTTCTGTGTGGGCCAGTCAAGTTCTTCAACACCAAACTCACCCAGCTGTGCCTTTATGGACCTTGAATTGTGCACTGGGGCACAGTCATGCAGGAACAAAAAAGGGCCTTCCCCAAACTGTTCCCACAAAGTTGGAGGCATACAGTTGTCCAAAATGTTTTGGTATGCTGAAGCATTAAGATTTGCCTTTACTGGATCTAAGGGGCCTTGGCCAGCCTCTGAAAAACAACCCGATAGCATTATCCTTCCTCCACCAAACTTTATAGTTGGCATGATGCAGTCAGGCAGGTAACGTTCTCCTGGCATTTTCCAAACGCAGACTCGTCCATCATTCTGCCGGACAGAGAAGCGTGATTCGTCACTACACAAGCCACTAAAGCAGTGGCTACGTGCTTTACACCACTCCATCCAACGTTTGGCATTGTGCTTGGTGACGTAAGGCTTGCATGTAGCTACTCCTTCATGGAAACCCTTTCAGTGAAGCATCCGGTGCACAGTTTTTGTGCTGCTGTTAGTGCCATAGGAAGTTTGGACCTCTGCAGTTACCGAGACAGCAGAGCGTTGGTGACTGTTATGCACTCTGTTCTTCAGCACTCAGTGACCCCAGCGTGTAACTTTGCGTGGTCTGACACTTCAGGTCTGAGTTGCTGTGGTTCCTAAAATCTTCTCCTTTTCAATAATACCACTCACTGTTGATTGTGGAATATCTAGCAGGGAAGAAATTTCACGAATTGACTTGTTGCAATGGTGTCCTCCTGTTACAGTATCACACTCGAATTCAGTGAGCTCTTTAGAACGACACATTCTTTAACAAATGTTTGTAAAGGCAGACTACATGGCTAGCTGCTTGATTTTATACACCTGTGGCAGTGTGACTCCATGAAACACTTGAATTCATTAAGGGATGTGTTCAAATACTTTTGCCCATATAGTGTGTAAATTGATTCCCGATGCATCTTGATGTTTGATCTCACTACCCTGCATCAGGACTTTTTCTAACATAATTACTTGTTGCTTTGAAAACACAACACTTTAATTTTCACTGTATTTCTGCAAGAACAAACGTCAACATTGGATACCACGAGGGTGATTCAAAAATTATCCGCACTCTGCCTGTAGAATTTATTTTAAATTGTTTAAGTTTATTTTTGTTTTACGACAAATCCATCATTATTCGACACAGTTTCCCAGCTTTTCAAAACACTTTGTCCAGCTGTCAACAAGCTTTCGTATTCCCTCATTAAAAATGTTTTAGGCTGAGCTGTGAGCCACGAATGCAGCGCTGTCTTCACCTGAATTTTCGTCCTCGTACGGCTTCTTTCAGGAGACCAAATAGTCTGATGGGGCAAGATCAGAACTATAGAGAGGATGCTTTAACACCTCGAAACACTTTGTCCGTACAGTGCACAAAGTCTTCGATAAATATCGGCAGCAGACACACCCTCAGACCATGAAGAACTAATCACTGCACGCTGCTCTTCTTTCGTGCAAATCTCAAGTGGGGCAGCCATTGTTTCTCACACTGCAGTTACAAATAAACTGAGCTAACACGTTCAGACTTGTACAGCAGTGACGGTGGAGACAGTGACCTCGTACGGAAAGCGCTGATAAGTCAGTGTGGCCAACAGAATTTTAACCTAACCGGAGTACGGATCATTTTTTGACTCACCCTCGTATTTGTGTCCAATGGTAAAATAATACGCTTGCCTAATGCAGTTTATCAAAATGTGCTTTCTGAAATGTTTCGGCTAAATGAGCCTTGTGTAGAATTGTTTATATAAATTCCTGTTTATGTTGTCATATGTTAATAATTATGATAAAAATGAAAAGTATCTGCCATACAAGTGATATTCAGCAACATGTTCATAATCTGCATTATCTGAAACACTTGACCACTTTGTGGCTGACATCCATACTAGCAAATGTTACGCTAGCACTTAGTTTCACCTATGAAATTTTATTGGGACGCTTGACTATAAATGAACAATCACTTTTACTGATAGTAGTAATGGAATATGGAGAATCTGTACGTCCATCTTGTTTATTGTTCCATTCTTCCTCTGTTAGAGTCACGTCTATTTGTTTAGCCAGATTTAGCCAACAGGAAAAAACTCGAAAGATGTTTTAGGAGTGTGAATATATCCTGGACAGCATCGGGCTCTCTCTGCTTGGCCAGACTCCAGCCTCTGAATTTTATTTGTACCTGTATATAATACTGTTCAGAATGTCTTTGCAGGCCTGCCTGACAGGTCAGTTTAAATATCCTCAGATTAGTGTTTCATCTGCACGAGGAAGAGCAGTAACATGATGATAACAGGAATTCTCAGCACTTCACACATCTTGTATGAAATCAGAACATGCTGCTGTCGTCCTGCGCTGAAAGCTTGCTAATGTCTTCCCTGTTGTTGCTTAGTGGACATATAATAAGAGCTGATTATTTTCTCACCAGCGTTTTTATAGTAGTGTTTGAGGCCCACAGACGGTGGATTTGACAGACTGCATTTGGATAATTTAAAATCAAGTTAAAATACATGAAATCAGTTTTTATTTGTTAGGAGTGTGTTCGTTTCTTAATATGGACTGAAGGGTGATTTTATACCTGCTGTTAATATTGAGTGCACAGGATGGCTGAACATAGCATTCATTTGTTGTGTTTGTGCACATCCTGAGAAATTAAAAAGGCATAAAATAGTGGAGGCAGTGTAGCACTGTGTGGCACTGAGTACTGGGAATAAAGTTGTGTTTATTAAAAAATCTGATATTTATTTACGACTGTTACTGAGTAATAAGCCCATCAGTTTTCCTGTTCTGGCTAAAGTTATAGTCTTTGAGTTTTTAAAACCTCTTAAACCTACTGAAAGGTCAGGTCCGAGTACCAGTCTTCTGGATTTTCTAGATTTGAAGACATGTTTTGAACATCGGGTGAGGGTTTTTTTATTTGAGGCACGGATCAAGACAACACTCATGAATCTTTTCAGTTTGTTTAACGTTTTGGCAAAATAATCTGATAAACAACTGGAACGTGGAACAACTTGGAAACCAGATTAGACTGGGATGTTTTGGCTTTGACATGCTATCTAGTGATCTAGTGAAAGCTATTAGGGTTTGTTCAGACTTGTAGTTCGGTTCTGTTGGCCTGGACCAAAGCATGAACTCAATACATTGTTACATTTTAATCCTGGTTTGGTTAGTGTACACACTCTTAAATTTACACTTGAAGCAAAATAAGTAAATAAAAAAAAATGAAAAGGATGTATGACGTATATTTTGCGAGCCAGTTCTCAGGACAATGCACCACACAGTTATCGGGGTTGTGTATACCTGGTGGTATTTTTACTTTGGCTGGACAATAATTCAGTATCAATATACATCACGCTAGAAAATTTTTCAAATGATGGTGATATGATTTTTAAACACATTTCTGATATTTTGATATTTAGATTTGCAGCATCTGTCACCAATTAACGTTCATTACAGGGCGCTGTCCTCAGTTTATTGCATTCAAGCCGAGCAGAAAGAGCAGAACACAGCAGGCTACGTCAGTGCGTGATGACGTACACCACAGTCACGCAGTCAGTGTTTAGCGGTAATAGGCTAGGCTCCAATGTGCCAAGATTTAGCTGCAGAATGGGTACCACTCAATGCGATACAGATGTGACTGACCGAGTTTCCACAAGTGATAATAAAGCAGACGAAATAGTTGATGAGCGGCGGTAGGTTTTTCCTACGAACCGCACTAACACAGCAATCGCACCAGGGTTCGTTTAAATCGAACCAAAGCTGACAAGTCTGAACACATCTTTTATACTCCAGATGTGCATAAGTTATGCAAGGCGAATGTGAACAATGGTGCTGTTGTAGCGGCTGCATGCAGGTACATGTGGTGAAGGTGAAGTATATTTGTGCCTTATGCATTTAGACTCACTGTAACCTCACTTTCACCTTTGTCGGTATTATGAGCATGGGCAATGGTAGCTCACTGGTTAAGACACTGGACTACTGATCAGACGGTCATGAGTTCAAATCCTAGCACCACCAGGCTCCAACTGTTGGGCCCCTGGGCAAGACCCTCAACTGCTCAGTTGTATAAAATGAGACAAATGTAAGTCACTATGGATAAAGGTGTCTGCCAAATGCGGTAAATGTAAAAAGAGCAGTAATGAGGAACAGGAAAACTTGGAGAAGACCTGAGTAACTTCACTTTTAGGTAGCTTGATTTAGAGCGATCTGCCATTGGAGCCCCTGTCGGAAACATGAGTGTCTAAAAACTTTTGTTTAATAGTTGTAAAGACAAAAAAGTATTGGTGTGTTTTCAACTTTGAGTGACTTTCAACCTCATGATCGTGATTTTCAGTGGAGAACGTCTCCTTATTGTTAAATAATTTAACAATTTTTTAAATTTATTGTTAAATTTATTGTTAAATTATTTAATGCTAAATGAATATTCATGAAGAGATTTTAGCTGAAAGATTTTGTTGTCACAAGCAGCACTTCTTCAGAATTGACAGGGTTGTGAAAACAATTGCCTCAGCAGCTTCTGACATGTTTATCTTCCTTCTTGTCATTAGTCATGAGTCTTTTTTTGCCTGTATGCGATCATTTGTTATCCAGGGTTAAAGTCGTCCAAATGGTCTCGTAATGTGATATTTGTTTCTCGCACAGTTCCTCTAGCTGCAGGATCTACAGAACCCTTTCTTATTCAGGGCCAGATAGGATTGCGGATGCAGTACACCAAAGTGCTGTTATGTGTTAGGGAATAAACCCGTGACTTAATTATTAATGATGACAAACCCTTTACTTTTGTCAGAGATAAAGTAGGGCTGATGTCTTTTTAGCCTCCTGTGCAGAAGCGAATAGAAATGTGATGCTGGGAGCAGAATAAAGGGGTGTGGGGGAGCTGAGACTCACAGAAGCTGTTGTTGAAGGACATCACGTTTGTATATACAGATGTTACAGAAGCACTGGCATGCCATTAGCATTTCTAAATATCATGCTATGTACCGTTATCATCTCCCACTGTGCAGTATGTGTGTAGCTGTCATGTTTAACAAATTGCAGTAGACGTGATATCTCTGTTCTGCCAGTCAGTCGAGGTTTAGTGCATGGAGGCTTTCGAGTATGTAATGGTGTGTGTGAAATTTCCCCTGAGGAGGTCCATCTTTGGCATCTGTATTCCTCACTGGCTGTTTGTACCTCCTTAAAGCCATACACCTTGATTTGTTAGTAAAGTAGATTTTTGCCATCCTGTGTAGATGTGAGTTTGAATAACCATGCTAGTGTAGTAAATAATTAAGGATGACTCCTTTGTTGGAGACTAGAGCCGGCTGAGGTGTGTGTGCGTGTGCGTAGGCTGAAGCCCCTCAGTTTCCTGTTCTGCCAACCTCGTATGCTGCTTGTTTCTGCCTCCTACACTAGTGTTGGCAGAAGAGGTGGTGAGAAATGAAATGGCTGCTGTGTCCAGAGTCCTCTCTCCAGGCCTGCCACATTCAATTTGATTTGTATAGCACTTTTGTAATAGTAATAGTCATGAAGCAGCTTTACAGAATTCTGGATGTAGATGCCAGAGGTGACATGACAAAAACTACCTGAGATGGCATGAGGAAGAAACCTTGATAGGAACCAGATTCAAAAGGGAA
>JAOVVH010000058.1:13940529-13956293 GCA_028566435.1 Scorpiodoras heckelii | reverse complement strand
TATCCACTTTATTCTTCTGCTCCTTAACTATTAGTGTGCATCCTTAATATTGTACGCTGGTGTAAGTCCAGTCTGTGCAGTTCTGCATTGTGTCTTCGGATTAGCTGCTTATGGACAGGAATAAAGCAGCCTTTTAGAAACAAAGCATGTCACTCATTCACTCATGTGCTTCTTTTGCTATTAGTAATCTAGAACAGAGAGGGAAATGGGGGCAGCTGGAATACTGCTGATTTCCGTTGATGTCTGTTGAAATGGGAATAAAATGAGGAAAAACGTTGTAACATTCCCAGTGAATGGTAACACTTTAAGGTAAGGTAAGACCGTTTTATACAAGATATGGCAAATTCAGCAAGCAGTGGCATTGTTCAGTACGCTCCCATGTTAGTGTAGCCTTGTGCAGCAAACATGTGATTGACACACACAAAGCATATTTATGCCATCACATACATGATTCTAACTAGAAACACTATAAAATATAATATTAATGATTATATTGTCCAGCGTATACCCGTAATCCAAACAGTACAGCCTTTAAGTTGTACTTAAGCAACTCACGCTCTCCATCTAGATTAAAACACACTTTAAAACTTTATTAGATCATATACACAGATAACAATAATAATCTGAAAGTCATTAGGTACATTTGCATGTCATATACAAACTCACTGCAAGAAAGCACAGAAATAAAAGCACCACCTGCTGCCTAAATTGATCCACTTAGCTCTTGGCTGATTTATACAGCATTTATGTTGGCCCCAAAACACCTGTGAATGTATTGTAATAATAAGGATACACTGTATAATGTTTAAAAAAATTTAGATTTTAAACAGTAATTTGAAACCAGTTATTTTTACTATCGGTACTCACAGAGTTGGTGGTTGGTGAAAGTGTATGTACATCAGGTTCTCCTTGTCGTGTGTCCATGTTTCTGCATTAGAGTTGTAGCTCATCGGAGTAGGATTTGAAGAGAATCAGACCCTACTCAGTTTTGTTTGAAGAAATATGGAGCTGTATGTAAGAAAGGCTTGACACCTTCTGCAGCTGAAGGCACTCGGTCACAGGAAGCAAGGTCACCTCCTTCCCGTGCTGACGTAAATATTGTTCTGTTTCAGAGGTTTGTGTTTTCAGTGTGTTTTCCCTGGATTCTCCAGACCTACTGAGCTCCAGCCATAGGAGGAGAGAGACTCGGTGCTGGAATGTATGCTACATGCTGTAATTATTGTGTGTGTGTGTGTGTGTGTGATAGAAAGAACAGCATGTGCCGCTATGATTAGATAGCCATCCTTTGCCATGCATTCGTCAGAGTGTGTGTGTTCCACCGTGAGTGTCAGGAGAGCAGAGAGCTGTCAGTGTGATCATGAAGGGCTCCCTATGAGCCATGGAAGAGCATAAATACCCAGCCTAGTGTTTCATGAAAGCAGGCCTGTCCAAAAAGTCAGAAGTCAGAGAGAGAGAAAGAGGGAGTAAGTTCTCCAGGGAGAAAAGACGTGGAGAGAAGAACTGGATGTTTATTCTTTGCAGTGCCTGCAGGCAGTGAAGAAGAAATGCCATGTCCCTTCTTCTCCTTCTTGTGCCTGTGATGAGCACGGAGAAAATGTGAAAGCCGTGACTTCTGTATGCGAGTGTGAGCCTGCATGTGTGCACTTACTGCCCTGTCGTAACTTCTCCCTGTTTACCTCTCGTCCTTTCTGTCTGTCTGTGGATGGGACTCTGGCATTTATGACCTAAGCAGCATATACGTCACTGCAGTATTGAGAGCAAACAAGCCACATGCCAACAATATATGCACACTTTAGGCTGGTGGGAAACAACAACTTAATCATTTTTACATGAGTTGCTGCTGTAGCATGCAGTGACATTTCCTCTGATTATATTATATTACCAGAACTGCCAGCCTTTAAACATTTTGCATAGGAACTTCACATTTCAGTATGCTAGTGTGAGTTATTACTCAAAAATATACCAAAGAGCATCGTTTTTCTCCTGAACAAAATAGGAGATGAGCCGCCAAGACATGAAATATTATGGAATAATTTGCGTAGGTGTTTTGATATCAAGTCACACAGCCTGGAATCTCTACCCCCTTCCCCATCTCACATACTCTTGGGATTCGTGGGGGTCTCTTACTTTCTGTCCTGGATAATGGGGAATATTTTGAGTCCATTATTGTAACAATTGTGATGAATGTAAATCTATCAGTGGCGGCTAACAATAGACACATACTGTATATACACCATTTAGCTATTTGTATTAGGCAAACAAGCCAAGATAGTGTGATTTCTGCTGACAGCAGAATAGAAAAATGATCATTTCCACTGATTCAGGTTAAGAGTACCCAATGTCAGGTTGTGTTTGGGTGAAATTTACATGTACATTGGGTTAAACATACAGGAATCACAGCTCATGTTTTATTATAGTACCTCTTTTTTTTTTCAATACCAAGAAATACCAGTGACTGTAACATCCGATGAGACACAACAGCACTGCGTGTTATTACTGAGTATTGCGTCTGTGTGTTAGTCGGCTGCACCTGACTGCTTAGTGCGTGTTAGTCAGCACAGGCCGGGTATGGATTACATCATCGTCTGAAGGAGCATGCTCAGTGAGCTGATTGTGCTCTGGCACACAGTGAGCCTCCACACCGAGCTCTGCTCTCCTCCTCACCTCCGCATTTTAGATGTTAGTGCTCGACAAGTATCAGCTCTCTTTTGCTCTCTTTCATTTTCCTTTTCTTCAGCCAAGTCCTTGTGGACCTTGTTCTCGTCCTAAGATCATGTGATCTCTAATATGTACTATTTGTTACTATGTGGTGAATGCTGTAATATCAGAGAGAAGAGGAGGCAAATCTGTGTGTGTGTATGTGCATGTGTGTGCATGTGTGTGTGTTAGCGATAAGGCAGCACTGTTGGGCACACAGTACTGTAAACAAGCTTTAACCTCGTCAACCCGTTCAACCTAATTGGCTTGAGCTGGAAATCCACCAGAGCACAACATAGACACATGTAATAAGCCTGGAATTACTAAAAACACCACAGTTGCTCTTTTTGCTCATATTAAAATTTAATTAGTTGTCACTTTTTGGTTTAATTATCATAATGTTACTGGGGGTGTTGTATGTCATGTTAGCTCTCATCATTTGGCTATTTTATGTGATCAAAAAGTGTTCATTAAGTTTCACCACAAACTCTTTATGTAGCAAAGCTAGAAATCACTGAGAAACAAACAGCGAGGGATTTAAAGCAGCGGATATAACGAGTTTTATTTATAGGAGCGGCTTTATGCGTGTTTCCTCACTTCCTAACTGTCTCCCACACACAATTCTGGACCATTTATTCTGCATGTGTTTTAGGATGCGTTCAGACTTGTCAGCTTTGGTTCGATTAACATGAACCGTGGTGTGTTTGCCCTGTTCGTGCGGTTTGTTCCTCTCGAACTCTGGTGCTGCCAAATAAGTGGCCGGAGACAGACTATTTCTAAATGATTTTCATTTGAAGTTTGAGCACAAAACGAACCAAAGGCAACTAAGTGAACCAAACTCAGGATGTGATGTCAGAAGCTGTGACACCAAAAGCACCATGAGAGAGCACAATGCATTGTAGCGTACCTTCTTTGGTATGTACAGTGGAGGAATTTCTGGTGCTGTGTTTCCAGTTGGTAAAAATACCGCCAGGTATACACAGCCCAGATAAATGTATTAAACCCAGCATGGTGCATTGTTCTGACAACTGGCTCACAAAATATATGTCATACATGTATCATAAGTCATGTTTGTTTGTTTAAATTTTTTTTAATTGTTGTGATGTGTGTGTAAATTTGTGAGTGTGAATGCAAAGCAAACAGGACAAAAATGTAGCAATGTGTCATTTTCTTGTTTGGTACACACCAAGGGAACTGAACTGCAAGTATAAACACACCCTTAGAAGCCTCTTATTCCTGCCTATAACAGACATCTTTACATTTGAAATGACTGATTATTATGTCATGTCTACTTGTTTCCAGAAAGAAGGAACATCTATAATCAAATATGAGGCCTCCAATCGGACCAGTATATTTAAAACAGACTGTATTATTTTATTATGATTTTATTTACGAGCAGATTGAGTCTGAGGCAGAATTCCAGACAGTTAACCTAACATTAGTCCATCAGGTGCAGTTTGTGGCTGATGTATTGTTTGACTTGTACAGTTTTGGGCAGCAGCGATACTGATAATGGACTGATAATGTCTCTGAAACCGACTCTGTGTGTGTGTGTGTGTGTGTGTGTGTGTGTGTGTGTGTGTGTGTGTGTGTGTGTGTGTGTGTGTGGTGCGTGTGTGTACATTAATTGCCAAGGTGCAGTAGAACAGAATCAGCTTCAGATTAGCTCTTGTTTGAGAGTTCATTAAATGAGTTATGTTAGAAGGTTATTTATAAGTAGCTTGTATAATTATGGAATAAAACATTCCTGGACACGCTGAGAAATAATCAGTGACAGAAATAATCAGTGCAATGATTATTTTCCATACAGCCCAAAACTGCCTTGCTATGTTTTATTCTTATATGACAGCAGTTTGCCAACAATTTATTAAAGAACCACACACAAACTTTTAATCCATTTATTGTCACTTTTAATGTTGTTTTGCTACTTACATTATAGCATCTACAAACAGACATTCCCTCACCATCCTTTCTCCCCCCCCCTCTCGCTTTCTCTCTCTATCTCTCTTTCTCTCTTTCTCTCTCTCTCTCTCTCTCTCTCTCTCTCTCTCTCTCTCGCTCTCGCTCTCGCTCTCACAAAGAGAAATTAGAAACAATATTATCTGATCTGAGCTTGTGTTCAGTGTGAAATGCACTCTGCGATGCTTTTCTTCTCACCATGGTTGTGAAGAGTGGGTATTTAAGTTAGCATAGCCTTGGTTGTTTATTTACATTGTGCTGTTTCATTGATAGTTTCATTGTGCATAAGCCATGACACCTGTCCATGCACAAAGCTGTAGCCACATGAAGTAATACACCTCTTTTGCTGACAAAGTAGCTTAGCTCAATGCCTAGAGGCAGCAGTTTGGAAAATGGGGAATTACAAACTGCCTTATTCAGTATACATGGAGCAGCTTATTATGGGCCTAGCATCCTTCAGACCATTTATGGTCTCTGTGTGTGCTTTTAACATTCAATAAAGAATTAACAGTATTTAGTTTTCATTTACTGGTTGTTTATACATGAGAGACTGCATGTTTACTCATGCCTTTGGGGATTATACTGGTGAGGAATAGATGTTAATGTTTGGCTGAGAGGAGCACTTCAGTAAGGAGCTATAAGGAGCAGTGTGGTGCACACATTGTGTTTCTGAGCCTTTGTCAGAAGTGGAGTGAATAAGGTATCATATCAGTGCTTCCCCTTACTGCCTTTCATCCAAGGATATATGGGAACATTTCATGTTTTATCAGTTCAAGCTGTATGACATGTGTCTCTCCTGTTTCAGCAGGAAGAACACAGCCAGACATGATGACTAACAAACTCAGCCAAAGCCTGTATGGAAGCTGTACACCTGGGTGATAAATCGGGTGTTGAGGCGTTAGACACACACAAGCCATGAGCCATCAGCAATCATCAGTGCTGTGTGTACTGAGTGTATTGTGAGGCTGTACACGTGTCCCCTTCCTCCTCCTACTCACTGTCACAGTCCCTGTCACCATTCTGCTGTTTCTCACAAGCATCTCTCCTGCTCGGCTCTCAGCTGCTCCACCCTGGATGGCATTCTGACAGCCTGTGATAGAGATCCTGCGGAGGTCGTCAGGCATTTCATTATTTAATTTGTAGATAATACCAGTATCCATTTTGGTTGATGACCACCAGAGTAACGTGTCATGCACATGAAAGTGACATTTCACAGACCTGTGGCTGGAAGGACAAAAATATCTGTGCCAGCATGATCAAAATGGAGTCTTAATGGAGCATGAAATCATTGCCACCCACGGGCTTTTCCTTTGCGAGTACAAAACGCACATCCACATGCACAAACACTCGGTGTCATAATAAAAGTGTTCATTGATAGTAAGGTGATTATGTTTAGTCATACATATAGCTATGATGACATAATATTGATATTATGATATACAGTATTTTGCAAAGTATCAAAAGTTACTCGGAGCTTAAAGACTTTTCACTGCTGTTTAGAAGGGCGAGAGTTTCCTCAAGTTTCTCTCTTTTACTCCCACCTCCTATAACATTCAGGTGGGATTGACTACACTAATTTGTCCATGTTTTTGTTACAGTGTTAATCTCTGGCTTGTCTCCCTCACAAGGCTGTTGCTGAGCATGACACATATTGAGTTTAGTGGCCGGGAGTTCAGGTGGTGATCAAACCAAACTCGGCCAAGTATTTCCTTTTAGTCAAAATACACAGACTGTTGAGTGCAAAGTTTGTCAGAGGATATTAAAATAAAAATGCAGTGTACACTGAAGTACCAGAAAAACTTCTAGAGTTGTTTCTACTGTGAGAATGGCAAGTTGTCATGATTTTGTGATTCTCAACGCTGTTTAATAGTTGGAGCTTGTGAGATGGGTCATAGCATTTCTGAGGTAGAAGCAAAGTTTGGATTTTCACATATGAACATTTCAAGGGTGTAGCGTGACTTCACGAATACTAGCAAAACCTCGAACTTATGACAGCAGCGGTAAGAATCGTTTCATGCGATAGGCGTGCAACACTGCCTCAGGTAACATCGAAACTGAATGCAGGGGCTTCAACAAACATCAGCATGAGGACTGTACAACATTCCCGCCAAGATCCCGTGGGGGACCTACCGAGTATTAAATAGTATACCAGTTTTTCTGGTACTTCAATGTACACACATGCCATGCGACTACTTGTGTTCTGCAGTCACGTTGTTATACCGTATGTAGTGAGCAAATATAGTGAACCCACCTTTATCAAAAAAAAATTATTCCCTCATGAGAATGAGTTGAAAATTTGCATTTAGGTCCTATGTTGCTATCAGGAACATTGCTGTGTAATAACTAAACATAATGTTACAGTTATGATATTGCCTTCATATATAGAGTATTGTTTTTCCTGTGTAGGTCATGCAGACACGATTGACTCGTATTCAATTACCTTTAAATACTAAATGTTTTGTTCTTTTAGCCATTGTTAATTCTGTACATAAATAGGTGCTGTGTCCAAGGGGAAAAAAATCATACACTTGTCAGCTTGTTGATTTTAAATATGAAGTATTCTGTTAATTTGTGTTTGAGTCCTTGATTATCAAATGAGTGAAATTGCTCCTTGCTAGCAAGTGATTGGAGGTTGATTGGGTTTGGGTTATGCTATACTGTTATACTGTTTCATGGCAAATGTTCATGAGAAACACTAAGCCCTGGTGCTAATGAGGACATGGTGTTGAGTGATAAATCATTTTTTTCTGTATTTATCAGCCAAAAATTCCAGCGGGGCCCAGCGTAAATGACCCTGGAGACCTCACTGTCTAACACTCGTTTCCCTCCAGCCACTGTTGCTCTCAGTCTGCTCTTAACAGAGGCACAGCTTGTGTGAAGTCTTCTGTCTCTCTCACTCCTGCCTGGGACCTGGGAGCACACTGTTAACAATCATATGTGCGAAATGGATTGGAGGTGGCCCTCTGTGCAACACGTGGCACTGTGTGACAGGCATTCACACATACACTGTTCATGGCTTGCCTTGGGACATCATGGTATCTCCATGTCTCCCTCTCTTTCCTTACCTGGACCCTGGATTTTTTACCAGGTAAAGTCAAGATGAATGATGAAGGCTGTAGTTGATGGCTGATTCTTTCTTTAATTATGAAACGTATAAGGTTTGGAATTACAAAAAAAAACAACAACTTGGCCCTAAACTGCTCAGTATTGGAATAATTTCATTCTTTCCTGGTCAGGGTCTAAATGGACCTGGAGCCTTTCAGAGGAATACTGGATCTGAGCCTGGACACCACACACATTCACTCCTAGGGCAATTTAGCAATTTCAGGATGTTGCCAGAAAAACTAACCTAGTTACCTTTTTTGTGCCACTCAGGATGTGTTTGAACTGTCTTGAAATTTAAGCAGCTTACTCTTCATTGCAAACCAGAAATTAAAAACGTCAGACAGTGTCTGAGTGCTTGCTTTGCTCACCTCTCTTTGTCTTCTTATGTACAGCTGATACGAGAGCACTTTCTACCCAGAAGCGCAGAGCAGTGCAGGACACACTGCAACAACTGCAGATAACTGTCAGCCAGAGACGCTGAATGGTTTCTTACAGCCGACCGTTAACTCTGTGTCAGGGTTCTAAAGTGTTTTCCTGTGTTGTATTTGACTATTGTCTTGCGATTTGGCTTGCATCAGCCTCATTAGAACAAGACGTGCATTCATATACACAAAGTGCTGATTCCAGCTCGCTGTTCTCCACTCAAAAGTAATCGCACGGTTGTCTCAGCATTTTTTGTCTGGACTGAGGGGGAAAACACTTCATCACTGCTGGAAGTGCTCGCCTTTTGGCAAACATTTATAAAATAAGAAGAAATGGCGAGAGAGGGAAAGAATAAGAAACGTAAAAGAAAAATGGCAGCTGAGAGTTGAATCCATGGCATCTTGGTGGAAACGACTGAAACGGAGTCATGCCTCATTAATAGTGTGTAGCAGAACCCTGATAGAACACTGCGACTGTGTTCATGCTTGTGATGTGTGATTTTAGCTACATCATAACTGGCCACACACACACACACACACACACACACACGCGCGTGCGCTTACACATTCTCAGTGCTGCACCTTTTCTATTCATCATTCTTCTGCTTTGATGCTTTAGTTTTATACAGGTTCAGTTTGTAAAACAGTGAGTAGGCCAACATGTTCAGTAACCTCTTGACATCAGCATCCCATCACACACTGCTGTTTGTCCTGCAGTCTTCCTCACACAGACAGGTATGTACAAACACATACCACCTCCAGTTGGCTACCACATGGACTCAAAGAGCTGTAATGTGGACAAAACATGAGGGAAACATCAAACTGTATGTCTGTTTAGAGAAAAATTTAATAGACCATTAAATATCCATAGTCTGTTCTATCGTGTTATGCACGGATTCGTTTGCGCTGCCGGGAAGGATGTAGTAACTCATATAATCACTCTTTACAAGCATGGTGAGCAGCATCTCAGAATGCACAACACATCAAACCTTGAGGTGGATGAGCTACAACAACAGAAGCCCACATTGGGATCCACTCCTGTCAGCCAAGAGCAGGAACCTCAGGCTATCATGGACACAGACTCACTGAAACTGGATAGATGCAGACTGGAAAAAGACCTTGTGATTAAAAAAAAAATCCTAATCTTCAACTGCCCAGTTTAGATGAGTCTGTGCCCATGACAGCCTCAGACTCTCTTGTTCTTGGCTGAACCTAATGTAGTCTTCTGCTGTTGTAGCCCGTCCTCTTCAAGGTTTGATCTGATGTGCATGCTGAGATGCTTTTCTTCTGACCATAGTTGTAAAAATCGATTATCCAGTTACTATATCCTTCCTGGCAGCACAAACCAATTTTCCTCTGATCTCTATTATCAACAAGGCACTTCCACCAACAGAACTGTCACTCGGTGAGGGTTTTTTGGTATTTTATTTTATTTTATTTTATTTTGCACCATTCTTTGTAAACTCTAGAGACTGTTGTGTTTGAAAATCCCAGAAGATCATCAGTTTCTGAAATACTCAAACCAGCCCATCTGGCACCAACAACCAACAATGCTACAGTTAAAGTCACAGAGATCACACTTTTCCCCCGTTCTGATGTTTGCTGTAAACATTAACTGACGCTCTTGACCTGTCACTGCATGTTTTTATGCATTGTGCTGCTGCCACATGATTGGCTGTTTAGATAACTGCATAAATGGGCAGGTCACCAATAAAGTGACCCATGAGTGCATTTTATTCTGAATAAACCCTGGGAAATAAGCAAGTCATGAAAATGAATAAATAAGTTTCCTCTCTAAATACTGCAATATATAATGTTATTACGATTAAATATACATTTATCTGGATATTATTCTTCTAAACACAGTTGAGTCCTTAATGGCCATCATGCTGTTGTTTTCCTGTTGCGTCTCTCTTTAATGCATCCAGAGCTCTGCACAGCGGATGGCAGTATTGATCTTTTGTTCATTCATCTCTGTCTCTGTCTCCTTCTCTCTCTGTATGTGTGTGTGTGTGTGTGTGTGTGTGTGTGTGTGTGTGTTCAGTCATCTATCTCTCCCCGTGTGCTTTTTGTGTAAGGGGAAGACTCTTCAGAACACATGCCCCAGACTGGGCTGTGCCCTGCATGCCTATGTGCCTTGCTTGTGGGCCTGACTGATTGCTGGTGCCAGCTGTGGGCAGTGTGGCAGAGTGCCCGCCTGGCACTGACATAGACTGCAGCGGCTGTTTCCAATAAAGCCCTGCCACCAGCAGCTGTCCTGTCTGTAGAGTTGCACCAAGCTCAGAGAGAGAAACACCGCAGACAGCACGTGAAAGAGTATGGAACAAAATAGGAATACATTTGAAACTAATTGGAGCTAATGGGCGAGCCGCTTCTGTGTTAGCTCGATGAAAGTAGAATTGGTCCCTCAAACTATCATTAAATTATAATGTTCATTGTGAGTTCAAATGCTGAGAAACTCAGAAACCCTGCAGTAGGTCTTTGGACAAGCGTATCTGTGTGTTCGTCTGTGCTTGTCTGTGTGACCTAGTGAGACCTGACAGGAAATCATTCAAGAGGAGGAGAAAGGCTCAGCATGACAGAACTGTAATAGGAGCTAAGGTTACTGTGTGTTCCAGCATGGAGACCTGGGAGCCAGAACTCTTCCGGCCGCCTGTCTGCCTACAGCTCATTCTTACCCTCGCCCTTTTGTCTCTCGCTTAGCTTTTCCTTTCTGCCCCCTTCCCTCCTGGCAGACTCCTCACACATGCTGAGGGACCACTTTCCCATTCCCATTTTCTAGCAGATCAATGATGGGAGAGGTATGTAGTCATGTCATGATCATTTTTATGGCTTTCTGGTACTTGTAAAACACAGAGGCCTTTCTTTACTACCCGCTGCCAGGCTGTGCTTCTCCGTCTGTTTCCATTGTTTATCCATCTCCTTTATAACTGCTTAGATTTATGTCCCACATATCTTTTATTACAGACTGAACACAGTGCTGGGCACAGCTGGCATTTAGTATCCAGGTGATCCACTGATGCATTGTGCCCAACTGAGATCAGTTTGGGTGTTTTATCTGGTTTCCAGTGATGGCTCAGGATGGGTGTTGAGGTTATTGCTCTGCTCCTCTGTGACTGAATGCTGCAATATTGCTGTTGTTCTTGTAATAAGTGTGCATCTTGGAGTGCATCTGGGTGTTTGTATACCCCTATGAAGTTGGTTGTGACTGCTATGCCAAGCACAGGTGGACAGGGAAATGGAGAGTGCTAGGACTCTATTTACCTGCCTCTTGTATGTTAATTGACAGTTTTCAGAAAAAAGAGAATGAGCAGTTTAGAGCTTGTATTCTTAGAGCCTATTCAGGCCAGGTTAGCGTCATATCACTAAAACCACTTTACCACTGACAGGTCAAGTGAATAACACTGATTATCTCATTACAATGACATCTGTCAAGGGGTGGAATATACACTGAACAATCACTGGATCAGGAACACCTGGCTAATGGGTTGGTCCACTGTTTTTTATTAATTACAGCATGTATTAGAACCAGAAGATGCGGCTTCATGCGGTTTCCACCAGATGCAGACCTGTCCGTCAGCATATCTGAAAAGGAAATGGGTCTCGTCACGCCAGACGACCATTTTTCCATGTGTCCAAGGTCCATTGACGCATTTCTTTGGCCTGTGCGTGGCACTGTTGTACCTTAGTTAAAGCAGAGTACATCACATGGTCATGGCTGAAATTGGTTGCTCTTGGCAACTGTTGTACTGGTGGGTGGACTGTTCCACTGTGGCATGTCGTTGCTGCAATAACAGTTGTGACACACAACGCTCGCCTCTCTGATCAATCAACGCGGCCGGCTGCTGTGTGACCTTCACCTGGTTGTTTCTTGATGGTTCCTCCACTCTTGGTACACCCGTGATACCATGGTATGGGTACAGCCCACAAGAGCAGCTGTTGCTGAAACACTGGCAACACACCTCCGGGCTCCAACTATCTGTCTGGGTCTTGTGGGATGTTCCCAGTATGCAGTTAAGTGTACACAACAAACGTGGTCCAAGAAAGGACAACAGGTGAACTGATGCGCATAGGGACTGAAGACTAGCCCATCGAATCTGATCCCACAGAAGAGCTACTATAGCACAAATTGCTATGATAGAAAATTGTCAGAACACACAGGCATCACAGTTTACTGCATATGGGGCTGCTTAGCTACAGACCGCTCAGCGTGCCCATACTGACCCCGTGAGCATGTGAGCATTAGAATTGGACCATAGTGCAGTGGAAGAAGGTGGCATGGTCTGGTGAATCATGACGGCCAGGTGTGTGGTTGTGAGTGTGAGTGTGTGTCGATTACCTGGGAAAGAGATGCACTATGGGAAGAAAGCAAGTCAGCAGAGGCAGCGTGATGCTCTGGCCAGTGTTCTGCTAGAAAACCTTGGGTCCTGACATTCATGCAGATGTTAATTTGACATGTACCACCTACCTAAATGTTGTTTCAGACCAAGATAACTTCGCTTCCAATTTCCCCAGATGTCAATCGGATCAAAGTGGAATGTACTGAACAAATAAGTTCGATCCGTGGAGGCCCAACCTTGCTGTCTTGGTGCCAGATAACAGAGCACATCTTCAGAGCTCTTGTGGAGTCCATGTGGAGCTGTTTTGGTGGCACAAAGGGGACTTAATCAAGAGTAGGCAGGTGGTTTTAATGTTATGGCTGATCAGGGTGTGTGTGTTTGTGTGTGTGGGTGTGTGTGTATTATTTATTTATTTAAATATATTACACACATACACACACATGCGCGCACACACACACTGTATTTTTGACTCCAGAATGGATTTGAAATGAAGCAATCATGATGTGATTAAATCATAGACATTCATTCAATAATTCAAGGGCTTTAATAAAACTATTGTATTAAATGTTTGGGACTTACAACAATTTTTTACAAGGTTTAAAATAATTGGATGCAAATCCTTTTTAGTCAGTGACTGCCTGATGTCTGGAACACATGGTCCTCACCAAATGCTGAGTCTGCTGAGAGTTTGCCGAAGCTTTTCCAGGAATTTACTGCGGCCGCCTTCAGTTGTTGCTTGCTTGTGGGTCTGTACCTTCAGTTTTGGGGCGGCACGGTGACACAGTGGGTAGCGCTGCCACCTCACTGGTCCCA
Organism: Scorpiodoras heckelii; assembly: GCA_028566435.1. Classification (NCBI taxonomy): domain Eukaryota; kingdom Metazoa; phylum Chordata; class Actinopteri; order Siluriformes; family Doradidae; genus Scorpiodoras; species Scorpiodoras heckelii. Next base: position 13,942,957 of record JAOVVH010000058.1, on the reverse strand, counting down.
GGTTCAATTCCCTGGTAGGGCAACCAGGGTCCCCCCTGTGTGACATGTGCATGTTCTCCCTGTGTCAACATGGGTTTCCTCCGGGGGCTCCCGTTTTCTCCCACAGTCCAAAAACAAGCATGTTAGGTAAATTGGAGATACTAAATACTAACTGCTCCTGTACTGTTCAGTTTTGTCTTCAGTAATGTAAGGTGAGGTCAGTTGACTCGGACAACATTCCATTTCCTTAAGAAGCTCTTGGGTTCCTTTCACGGTACGTTTTGGGTCATTGGATAAGGTAACAATACTGAAATAGGCTGTGGCATTCAAATGATGATTGATTTGATTTGTATTATTGGGCCTAAAACATTCCCCACCCCATTATACCACCTCCGCCAGTCTGGACTGTTCACACAAGGCAGGTCTGGTTCACGGATTCATACCATTGGCACCAAATTCTCACCCTACGACTTGTGTGCCTCAGGAGAAATTGAGATTCATCAGACCAGAATGCATTTTTCTAGTTTTCAGCTGTCCAGTTTTGGTGAGCCTGTGCAAACTGCAGCCTCAGCTTTCTGTTCTCGGCTAACAGAAGTGGAGCATGATGTGGTTTTCTGTTGTTGGATTATTACATCCTCCTCAAGGTTTGATGTGTTGCAAGATGCTTTTCTGCTCATCACATTGTACAGAGTAGATATTTGAGTTACCATGGCCGTTCTATCAGCTTGAAACATTCTGTATTAACCTCTCTCATCAGCAGGGCATTTCCATCTACAAAGCCACTTCTGTTTTGATTCTGAATAAACTCTCGAAACTCTTGTGTATGAAATTCCTAGGAGCTCAGCAGTTATAGAAATACTAGTAATAGCATGCTGGGCACCAACAATCATGCCACAGTCCAAATCACTGCGATCCCATTTCCCCCCATTCTTATAGTTGATGAGAACATTACCCGAAGCTGCTGGCTCATATCTGCATGACTTATGCATTGCACTGTTGCCACATTGATTAGCTGAGTAGATAATTCCACAAATAAGTAGCTGTGTAAGTGTTCCTAATAAAGTGCTTAGTGTGTGTATATATTTGATATCTTTCCTCACACTCAAGTATCTGTCTGATTCTTAGGCACTACACTCTCGGGTGCTCCTGTCACCCATAAAATATATACTTTAACCATCCACTGTCTTTCTAGTTATTTTTTCTGTCCTTTGTACATCTTCAGCATCTTCAGAATTGGCACATGTACTACCAATGTTTGCCACGCACTATCTATTGTTACAGTATGTCTGGCTGGTTCACTATTTTTATATTTCTGTTCAATCAGCAGTAGAGACATGATGTTCTGGGGTTGTCCATCTGCCCCGCGTGATATCTCAGAAAAGAGTGGTTGAATGTTTGTAGGATTCATAAGGAATGATCACTGTAACTAGCAGATGAACTGACTAGATTTTAAAATTGATCTAAAAAGGGTGAAGCTCACAACAAGGTCAAATGTCAGAAATTGTTTTTCTTCAATAGCTTCTGTCACAATTGAAGTAGATATTAAGGGTAGCTCTGGCATGCAAATTAGTAACAAGAAGGACTAGACTTGGCATCAAGTTTTACTTGTTTTTCTCTTTTTTTTTCTCTTTTTTTTCTGTGGAACATTTTGAGTCTGTTATTTTCTCTTTTGGTGGGAAGAAGGTGCCTCGATCATCTGAACAGTGCTGTTTTTTTGGCTGACATCCATAACTGATGTTAACTGTACACTTGCCTACTGTTATTTGTACTGTTTTTATTTTGTGTTTTGGATTACCTTTATGGAAAGCAAGCCCATACCTTTCACCCAAGAAAATCTAGTCACGACAAGTGCACTAGCTAATATTTTACTAATGTGGGATTAAAAGAGGCGGCAGGGCTTCTAGTGGCATTCCAGTGGCGTCTGTTAATATCAAAACACCTACACCACTGTCAGTCATTCCAGAGTCGTATGTTAATTGGCTTATCTGCCTTTTTTTCAGGAAAAAATAACTCTTTTAGCCAGATTTCTGAGTGACAGCTCAGATGCAAAATGCATTCGGTTGAAAGGTCTGTGGGGTAAGTGAGACAGTGGGCCACATATGAAAACCTTTCTTTGTGACTATGATAATTGAGATATCATATGGCTTATCAGCTTTACAGCATGGAAGAGAGGGACCTGGGGTGTTTGGATTGAAATCACACCAGATCAAAACAGACATTGTAATTCCTCACATGCATGTGTATAAGATCGCTGCTGGGATGGCGTCTGTTAGCAAAACCACCCTCAGAGGAATAGCTAAGCGGATTTACCGCCGAGGCTAATAAAGTAATGAATATGATGAGCAAGCGGTAACAATACAGAGTGGGAGATTCTCACCGAGTCGTGCACATTACACTGAGCCAGAATGTGTTGTGCCATTGTAGTAAGGGAGCATGGGTTTGGTGTGTG
>JAOVVH010000058.1:13881266-13891283 GCA_028566435.1 Scorpiodoras heckelii | reverse complement strand
GTTTGTTTGTCCCTTGCTGATTCTCAGGATTGAATATATTAATGTCATGTGATTAGAATAGTCAATAATTAGAAATGTTTTCATAAATACTCCTATTGCACAAGAACAGATCCAGAAGGAGTGATGTTTGAGAAAGCAATGATAGTGCTGATGAGATTAAAACCATTAAATATTTATAAAAAATGTTTAACCTCATGTATTAAATGCAGAACACAGGTTTTTACATATGATGAAGATTATCATATCATATTATGATGTCTAGTGTTTAGATCAATCATTCAGTGATTTCTTATGAATTTATTTAGCTTCAAACATACTGCCACAAGCCATATCTCATAAAGAACAGAAGGTTAGAATGCATCAGAGTAAACAAAGAGAATCATGAGAAGGCAATATTGTAAATCAGAAACTCTTATATTTAAGGATTATTTGTTTATTTATTAGTTTGTTTATTTATTTATCTGTTTATCCCCAGTATTCTGCCATCTTTGGATAAATCGAATGCTATTTTTAAGCATCTTCAACTCACAATTATATTGCGTTACATATAAAGATTATAAACAAGCAGAAAGCCCAAAAGGTCAACCAATAAGAGTAAAACTACATATAATTAAGTTTGTATAGCTCTACATGTTCACTCTTGCATTCAACACATTATCTTATCTGCTGTAAAATGTATTTGATTCAGATGGACATATTTGCTCAATGTATTCCCATCGATTCCTCACTTATTAGACACCGCCTATATGGAGATAGAATACTTTTTTCTTTACTGCATACATTACAGTGAAGTCTGTGTAAGAGGGTTTGACCTGAATGTCTTTTCATTTGCATGGCATGAATGCAGTTTCCTAAAGGTAAGTTTTTCTTTGCAGTACCAGCACATTGTGATGAATATCCATTATACCACATTATGTATCTCCAACAGAACAGGTGCAAAAAAAAGCATTTCACCCCACCTCAAGATTGAACTGAAATTGAGAAGTTTCTTCAGTCTTGGAGTCTTTTGAATGTGCCTTGTGTGTCACACCAGCTTTTGAAGTACTGTTGTACTGAGTAGGATGTCCACATTCATTCATAGTCCTGGATGATTGGCTGTCTTTTGTGTTAAAGCTTTCTTGAAACATACCGCGCGCATACCTTTTAAATCTCTTGTCCAGCAGGAAGTAAATGATGGGGTCTGTGCTGCAACGTGTAACTGCCAGACAGAGGAGAACATTCTTAATCTCTATGTGCATGGACAAAGGATGGCATTTTTCTAGATCTCCAGACTGAGAGTCATACTGTGCCATAGCGATGAAAATAGCTTTATAGACGTGGTAGGGGAGGAGACAAACGACCAGCACAATCTGGATGACCAAAAGGTTGCGACATACTCTTGAATAGACCCCCTGTTTGTCAGAGATGACCCTGCTAATTTTTGTCCTGTTGATGTGCCTGATCACAGCTATGTAGGCACTCAACACCAAAACCAGGCAGAGGAAGAACATTGTGATTCCTACAATGGCAAATGCTTGAGAGCCAGAGCCACCAATCTCCACTGGCACACTGTAACATGCCTGCTCGCTGGTATTGTCTACTCGTTCCGTTTCTACTGTAGCATAAACCACTACTGTGGGAACGATCACCATCCCTACAAGCACCCAAGTTCCTACACACATTGCCAGTGCGAATAGAGGTTGCTGTAGTCTGCTAAAGAAGATACGTGGCAGGACTTTGGTCCACCTGCTTGGGCGACTGCCGTAGTTGTGCTGGATAAGTGTGGCAAAGCGGTTTAGTGCCAACCAAGTGAGAATGAACATGCCTCCTCCAATGTTAGCGTGGAGAACTGGGGTCAGGACATTTATTGCTAACTGACATTTCAGACTGGATGCAGGCCAGCTGGTGCTATAAACATAGTAGTCTGCGCTGAAAGGCATAGTGATGCACAGTATCAGATTTGAGATCCCCAGATTGATGAGGTAGATATGGGTGGGGGTTTTAGTGGAAATCTTTGCCATGAATACCCAAAGAGACAGGACATTGCCAGGCAGGCCCATAAGGAACATGATGCTGTAGACAATGGGCAGGACTAGATGCGTGCTGAAGGTCTGACACAAACAAGAGGAAGCGTTAAATTGATCGGCTTGGAAACAGACAGCCATTTTGATCACCAAAGAGAGTGGACACCAGTGTTCTAGATAAAATAAAGAAAATATTTGTCAAGCTACAGTGAAAAACAATATTATTAATAGACTTTTTTGTATTTCAGGTTGTTGTTCAGAGACAAAGAAATTATAGGCTCTGACAGTTTGAACATAACCATTTCATGTTCACTACAACATCGAATGTAAGCAGGATTAGTGAGTAAGTTACTGTAAGGGCGTACACAGTGTGGTTTAAATCACTAATATCAAAAGGGAATTGATACTGATGCATTACAGAAAACTTTAAAAGACAGTGAAATTGCATGACAACAAAACAGTCCTTAGCACTTAAATATCCAAGAGAAAAGCAGTTACTTAAAATAAATATTAAAATGACTAAGAAAATAAATATAATTTAAAAATTTTGTATTATAATCAAATACTACATATACATATAATTACTACATATACAATTTACTAACTTTGTTTCATGTAGTGTAGTTTACTTATTTTTGTCACAGGTCCCTACAGTTATAGATTGTTGTGTGTAGTATTATGGACAGCAGAGCGCTGCAAAGAGACAGCTTTGAAGTTGAATGTCCATTTTTTTACAGAACATGATGTGAAGTAAAACCAAAGAGGAATTTTAAAGTTATCAGACGCAGATATCTTGTGCCAACAGTTGTTCTTAGTCTTATCCATTTTCTTTTAAAAAAGTATCCACTTACCATGTCAGAAACATCTGCCTGTGAGCAGCATGTGTGTACACTCTGGTGCTTAGTCTCTTCAGGAAGTTATTTTGTGGAGGCAATGGGTTACAGGCTCACTTCTCTTTTACTCTAAAGAAGGCTTGCTCTTAATGAACCAAATGCAGATTCAGCAACAAGTGCAACATTACTGTAGTCTAAACACACACAGTGCAAGTGTTGAGGTCTAAAAACACCCACATAATGACACTGTGGCTGAATTCTGAACAACCATAAATTATGAAAGAGGTTTTTATTAAAATTGTAGTTTTCTGGAAGTCATATACTGTAACACCTGTACTTTGAGAAAACGTACATATATTAAGTTATAGTTTTTATTTAGGTTTCTTTCTAGCTTGTGTTGTCCACCTACAAAGATCATGTAGGGTAATGAGCAGTAAAGATGTCTAAACCCTTGCGCAGAGTGCTCGCTCAGGGTTTGATCACCTCTTTGTTGAGTTACACACCATAATGAAATGGACATAAGCCTAATCAATTCAGTTTGTAATCACATACTGGCTGCCAAAATGTCCATGTACTCCTGTGCCATCAGATCTTCATTAAAACAGAGAAGAGCACTTGTATACTGTACTGATGACAACAGAGGTTTTACATTTTTAAATAAACTAACAATAAAAATGTTTATAAAAGAAAATTAATGAACACAACTATAATCAAAATGATTATTTATTTCTCATTGTAAACTTTATTGTTGAATGTTTTTTATTTTTCCGTAATGCAGTTTTTTCAGTAGTAGATGTAAATGTAGGTGTAGCCAAGGCATCTTTTAGTGAAATTCCATTTTAAATGCAGTTGTCTCGCTTTTAATGTTTGTGTGTAAACAAGCTTTAAAATGTGGCAAGTTTACTTTTTGGTTGTGATGTGTGCAAATAAGAAGTAGTTTTCAGCACTATGTAGTAGAAAATGTATAAAATTTCACTATGTGAAGGCTTTTCCCAGGCCATCACACATCAGTACCAACCACTCTCATGGGTCAGCTATTGAAAAAAAAAAACAGGTTATAGAGTTATGTGAAAGTTTACTTCTATACATTGAAGACATTTGGGTTTGATATCAGAAATCAATATGGGATGATGGCAGCTTTGGTGGCAGACGACAGTTTGGATTAAATTCTCTGTAAATTGGCAGACAGAATGTTTCTGTAGACTTCTGAATTCATTCTGCTGCTACCATCATGAGTTATATCATGAGTAAAGTTAGTGAGCGTGTTCCAGGAGGAGCCATGCAAACCCAAGTCATGGCACTACCTCCACCATGCTTCACTTTGTATGAGCTTGTATGTTTTGGATCATGAGCAGATCCTTTCTTTCTTCACACTTTGATCTTTCCATTACTTTGGTAGAGGTTAATCTTGGTTTCAAATCTTTTGTGCCTGATCTCTGTATTTCTTTTGGAATTCCAATCTGGCTTTCTCTATATTTCTGCTTTCAAACTCTCCTGTGGATTGGTGAAAACAGTGGATTGTGATACCTTCACCCCACTCTCTGGAGGTTGTTGGTGATATCACTGATTGTTAATTTTAGGTTTTAATTCACAGCTTTTACAATGATTTTCTCATAAACTGCTGTTGTTTCTCTTGACAGACATGTTCGATGTATGGTTGTTAGTATACCAGAGGTTTCTTTCTTTTTCAGGACGTTGCAAATTTTTGTATTGGCTATGCACAAGGCATGTGTGTCTGGTCAGATTTACCTCTTTTTTAGCTTGCTTCACAAATGAAACCCAGGGCTCAAACTAAGAGTAGACATTAAGAGCTATTAATTGTTTAAACATTCTAACAGGGAACGCTTCTGCAACAGGATAACGCCAGCCGGTCACGTGTTCCAATATTTTTGATCACTTGAAAATTCAGGGTCGAAACAAATGAGCCATGCTCCACAATGAAATTCTGATCCATCATCCCATATTCATATTCATTTTGATCTCAGGCCCAAGTGCCTTCAGTGTGTAGCACAAATAAAAGAGCTGGCCTTGCCATTCCAATACTTTTGGATGGGATTGTATTTGTGCAGTCAAATAGGCACCTCAGTTTCATTCCTATATCAGTGGGGCACTAAAGCTCATCAAAGTCTATCATGCTATCAGTTGATCTCCTTTACTTTCATGAAAATGAAGAACAGATTAGTTATAAGCAGTTGCTTAAAATCTCTTATAAACACATACTTAATAACTTAAAAACAGAAAATTTGCTAATCAGTTGTACAATCCTTCTTGTATGGTGCCATATCATGTACTTTTTTGCTGAGGAAAGGAGAAACCGAAGATCCACACACTCAAGAAAAAGAGTACTAAAGGGTACTGGTGTAGACCTTTGTATCTTTAATAGGTATCTTTCATATAAAAAGGCAAATAAGGTGTGCCATTAAAATTTTGCTCTGAAATGTAAATATAATTCAGTTATGTTCCTTAAGTCCAGGGAACAATATATCCACATTTCAAGGTTAAAAAAGTACATATTGCAAATGATGAGGCTACCACGCCAGGGCACTCAAATTCTGGCTTATCCAGTTATTGTGCCCTAGATATCATACAGCCTCTGCTGGTCAAAGTAGCACACTGCAAGCAACATCACAGTGTATGTTTAATCACATTATACAGTCACTTTGTATCAATGTTTCATTAAACTTGCACAACTATAACTAAGACACTGAAGAATAAGGAACATTCAGTTTATCTAAGCAAAACATTTATACAATCCTATATTAGGATCACCTGTACCCCTTTTATTTCTTCTTGTTTGTTGGACAGCAGTATTGACAAAGTTAGACTACTTATTGCTAAATAAACAAGTAATGAAGTAAGGACCATGTCTGTAACTAAAGTACAGCCAGGTGAAAGCCACTGTAAAGCATGATTTATAGAGCTGTCTGGAGTTTAGTTCATGTTTCTTTCTTATCGCTTTGTGTTCCATGGTGTTTACACGGCCTGTGTCTGCATAAGCATCTGTAAGCAGGTTACAGTAGTTGGTGGGGTGTGTGTGTGTGTGTCACACACGAATTCATGACTCCAAGTTAAGATTTCATGTGGAGTTGTTGACCTGTATCTGCATGGGGGCTTGACCCTTGGAGATGTCTTCTTTAGGATAGGTTCTGATGTTGCGCTTGGCTCGGCAGCAGGGCAGTCGCACCACCAGGTATAGAACTGGATGCAGACAGCAGCTGAGTGCTGCTACAAGGATAAGCAGAGTCTTTAAACAGAATTCTTTCTGTTGCTTTCTACAGTCTTTATTTTCAGATGCTATCAGCCTGATCCTCTGCACATGGTAGGGCAGGAAGCAGACCACAAACAATACCACAGAGGCCAAGATTTTCCTCCTTACTCTTAGACCACCCCCAAATCCAGAACGCACCAAACTCTTCTGGTTCACCTTGTGCAAGTGGAAGATCAGCAGCCCGTAACTGACCAGCATCAAGCCCAGCATAAAGGAAAAGGTTCCCACACCAGTGCTGTGCAGTCCATTCATTCGAGCAAGTTTTTTATTCATCATCTGATCAAAACAGGAATTTAATCCTTGTCCTGTGTATTTAAGGCCTGCTTCATATACCATAGTGCTAATAACAATGGTGGTTACCACTGTCCAGGTACCGAGGCAGATGAGCCAACAGAGACGTGGACGCTTGAAGATTAGGAACAGCCTACCATGCAGCTGTACTACTGTAACACAGCGATTGATGCTGATCCATAACAAGAAACACATATTACAATAGATGTTGATGTAGAAACATGAAACCATAAAAAACTCAGTAGCTGAGCAGATAACAGTGTCAGCTTTCCACTGGGAACTGCGTATGTAGTAAACCGTTCTAAAGGGAAAGCTGCAGCACAGCATCAGATCAGAGACCAATATGTTTAAAGTAAAGATGACTGTGGGTGTCTTCTCGGTTCGCCAGAGGTCCAGTGTGGCCAATCCATTGGTCAGGAAGCCCAGGATAGCCAGAAGGAGATAAAGCCAAGGCAGAGCTGCGAGGTGGTAGACTTCAGGCAGCAGAAAACAGCTTTCGTAAGAACACAGAGAGGAGAAAAAGAACAGTGGGGAAAAAAGGTGAGGTTGGTGAATTTCCTGTCTCACCTTTTTTTGTTAATGGAAATATAATCTGTGGATCATACATAAACTATGGATCATACCATTGGCCAGGATGAAGACAAAAAAAGAGAGTAATGCCCATGACTTCAGTGCATCTTTGTACATCATTGTAATATTATTAATCAGCTCAAAATTTAGTTTCCTGTAACCTTAACGGTCTAACTCGGTGGATTTCTCTGTCTCACTCATTTTAAATACAATAGTTGCCATAGGTTAAGTACATTGTGGCTACAAAATAAATCTCGAGAAACTTGCCTAATGCCCTTGGTATATAAATTAATGGCTACAAGAAACCTCAGTTCATTCTTGAAAACATAACTGCCATTACATTTTGACATCCAGGAGACGTTTGTGATGTTCTAACACACTGTGCTTGTGAAGCCCTGATAATTACCTAATGAGTTGAATCAGATGTATTGGAGTGGAAGTACCAAAAATGTAGATGCCCGGGAGCTTAGAATTGCAGGATTAAAGCAACATTTCAGTGTTATTTCAATTAAACGCACATCTATTTAAACCTAGACTTAGATAGTTTAAGTAAAAAAGTGTTAGTCACAACCTATATACTGTATCACCTGAAGAGAAGTGTTTTCCAAAGATCGTTACAGCAGTGTCCATCAATCTAAGATTTATTTAATTTGTTTCTTCATCTTATAATATATATACAGTAAAGAAGAGTGATGAATAGTATACCTTATATTGCAGGCTGTCGCATCGATTCTAGTGCAGTTTGTCGCATAACCGAGTGCTGACATACTGACTTTGCTTTCTTGCTGGTTTCCTCTTGACTTCTGATGCAGCATTTGTGTTCAGAGCATAGGCTTACTCTTACTAGATTTTTTGTGAGAAACCAGGCTGATGTATTTCTGACCACATCCTCGGAGCACTTCTCTTCTTGCCATTCTGACCTGAACACTAAGCTCTATGTAGGAAGTGTCTGTGTCCTCCATTATTGCATTATTCTGTCAGTAGATGGCGCCCTATTTGCAGCCCATATTTATTGCCTATGTTCAGCTGCTGTGTTTGGTCATAGTGAATTATACTGGGAAAGTAAAACAGGTAGATTATTCTGTAACATTGTTTCTGTAGTCCATCATCAGTATTGTTATAGGTGTTTAAAGTTACTTGAAGTTTAATGCATACTGTTATGTACTTCTGAAAAAGGTGAAAAAGTTAGTTAGCTGACTGATTTTTATTGTAACTTGAGTACTTTGAGAACTTGTAAAATGGGGACGATCCACCCCCCCAATCAGAAATATTGTTTCTTTATACAGACAGTTCTACATATTGAAATGTTTTATTTTTTATGTACTTTGAAATATAATACTCATTCACTATAATAATAATAACAGGTCTCAGTGCTAGTGATTAATAAAAGAACCAGGGAGGAATAGCTGTTGTCCAGGTCAGTCATGTATCTGGATGATTGACATGAATGATAGTCTTGTTTACAACGTGCTGGTGTCGCTTTGTGTGCCCTGCTCCCTTTGGTTTCTTCCCTTTTCATAGCTGGAGCTGCTGCAGCTACCAGAAGTCTTCAGGCAGAAGTTTTTATTCAGCACCTGCAGAACCATCCTGCGCACTGAGCCGCACAGCACAAAGTACATGACTGGATCCAGGCAGCAGTTAAATGCAGAAAGCAGCAGAGATAACTCATTTGTCTTGTCCACTACCTGAACCCACTGACGTGAAGCATTTGTGACCTGTGAGTAGATGTAGAAGATCCTCATCAAGTGATAGGGTACAAAGCACAAGGTGAAGAGAAAGAGGACAAAGAAGGACTTCCGAGCGGTTCTCCTGTACTTGGCTGCATTTGGAAAGTCCGGCTTCTCCTCAGAGACCTGAAGCAGCCCCATTGCTATCTTCCCATAACAGGTTACCAGAGTGCCATAGACCACCCAGAAAACGACCACAACAAAAGCGTTTATGTAGGCCTTCCATTTGGCTTTGTGCAAGCATTTGTATTGGTAACACTTATCAGATGCTCTGTCTCCCCCCGAGGCAATCAGTGGTATTATGCAGACAATAGCTATTACCCAGAGGAGACAACATGTGAGAATGCTCTGCTTACTGCTGAGGAACCTCTGACTGCTTATGACCCTCTGTAGCTTCACATAGCGATCTATACTAATAAGTCCTAGCAGAATAATGCTTACATACATGTTCATGTAGAAAACAGTGCCCACTACCCTGCAGAACACAGGATGGAAGTTCCATTGCTCATGATTTGCATGGTAGACCACACGGAAGGGCAGGCAGATCATGAGGATCAAATCCGCCGCAGCCAGGTTAATGAGGAAAATGCGTACTGAATTCTTCTTAGATTGTAGTCGCAGGAACACCCAGAGGGCTAGCAGGTTGCCAGGTAAGCCAAACAGGAAGAAGAGTGAGTAGAAGACTGCTAGCGGGACCCGGAGACTGCCATCATTCAAACTTACATTGCCACATGTGTTGATTATAAAGGAGGTGTTGTGGAAGTTGTGCTCTGCCATTGCACCTGTTGTCATTTCAGGCCTTTAAAAGAAAAGCAGTGTGTTAGTGTGTATATAGTGTAACAAAAACTTTTTATTTCATTCTTAACAAACACTTTCACTCAACAGAGAAGAATGCTGAAGAGAAAAATGGACATGTATGGTTGAGGTCAATACCAGCAAGTACAATTTACAACAATATCAGTATACAAAACCAGGTATTGTTCTAAATATAAGATAAGCACTAATTAGAGCAGACAAATTTTTAGAAAATACTACTGTCATAACTCCAAATTATTTTAATTCATGCCAAGTTACTTACTGTGTAATTATTTTTCTTTCAGGAAATGATCCGATTAACTGTTCCACAAATGTATGAATGCTGTTCTGTGCTAATTGTGAACTTGTGCCGTTTTCTTTTCCTCCCTTTAATACTTCCTCCTGTGTCATTAGGGTTGACATGCAGTCAACACTTTTGTGTGATAATGTGCAGAGGCTGTTTTTATAGGCTGGAAAGGGGAAGCTGCAACCACCAAAAGACACGTTGACACAATGTGTCAAACACCCCC
>JAOVVH010000058.1:13829133-13849110 GCA_028566435.1 Scorpiodoras heckelii | reverse complement strand
ATATATATATATATATATATATAGAAAGGTGTCAGAACACAGTCCATCACAGCTTATTGCAGATATCGCTGTGTAGCTGCAATAGAAGAAGGTGGCCTGGTTTGATAAATCATGTTTTCTTTTACATAAAGTGGATAGTCAGATGCATTTATGTCAATTACCTCGGGAAGAGATGGCACCAGGATGCAGTACAGGAAGAGGGCAAGCTGGTGGAGGCAGTGTGTTGCTCTGGGCAATGTTTTGCTAGGAAAACTTGGGTCCTGGAATTTATGTGGATGTTACTTTGACATGTACCACCTACCTACACAGTTATTCAGACCAAGTACACCACTTCATGGCAACAGTATAATGGCAGTGGCCTCTTTCAGCAGGATAAAACTGCAAACATTGTTCAGGATTAGATTGAGAAGCATGGCGAAGGGTTCAAGTTGTTGACTTGGCTTTCAAATTTCCCAGATGTCAATCCGATCAAACATCTGTGGAATGTACTGGACAAACAAATCCAATCCATGGAGGCTCCACCTTGAGGCTTACAAGATTTAAAGGATCTGCTGCTAATGTCTTGGTGCCAGATACCACAGCACACCTTCAGACCTTTCGTGGAGTCCATACCTGAGGTGTTTTGGTGGCACAAGGGGATCTACACAATATTAGGCAGGTGGTTTTATTGTTCTGGCTGATCAGTGATGATGAACATTTTGAAAATGTTTGTCTTTTGTTTCTTGCTTATTTACTTGATTATTTATTATGATTAGGGCATCTAAAGGCAGTGATGAACTCATTCATTTGGTCTGAATACAGAGCAGCATAGAGAGCTGAGTCCTGCCTCGCATTAAAAGACTAATGCATAAGTATTAAAACTAGGAACATCTACATCCACCAAGCTAAAAACCTCAGGAGTCAGTGTGTACTGTTGCTTGCTAATGAAATATTAGATGCTCACCTATTACATAAATTAATACAGCACATTAAAAGGTGAATCATGTTCCATTTGTAGTGTTGAACTGGATGTCATCAATAGCTCATATAATTGAGGTGATTCTCAATACATATGCAGATATAGTTGTCTTCTAGGTCACAGATTTACTGTTTCACCAACCATTTTCTATAGGCTTCCTATAACAGCATAAATAAATGGTTCCAAACCTTTCAAATGGATCAGATATACTGAGTTCACTAATTTTATTTAAATTAACATATTTATACTATGATGTGTTTTTCTTTATGAAAATATACAGCAGCCTCATCTGTGTGTATGTTGTGTTTAAAATGCTATCAGATCTCCAAGAAAGAAAATCTCCTCAGTCCTCTAGCCAATGGATTTTCCTTCCTTGTCACCCAACCCCCCTCTGAAGGTAGGATTAATCTCTCATCCAAACAAATTTCAGTCCAAACACTTTCTTGGCAGATGTCTTCATCCAGCCCTCAGCTAGGCATTCATTAAGTATTAGGAAGGTCTAATAAGCATCCTTCTGGATGAGGAACAGCAATGACAGCAGAAATGGCAGGACTAAGCCAACACTAGATGACCTGTGGGCAGCTGAGACATGGCCTTCTGCTGGTTCCAGCACTGTCCTGTTCCTCTGGCTTTCAGTAAAGTTCCTCACCTCCTCTCTGAGTTCCTGATTCATAAGTTTGGAGATCAGGATGTTGAACCTGCTCTGTGTGGTGCTGTAATCTGGAACAGCTGTGGTCAGGTTAAACTCTGCTGGGTCGATGCAGGTACTGTTCACATGTGTGTAAAGCACCTTACTCAGATCCAGACCCGCTACTGAAGGAGGGGATGCACATGGGATATCCCTTACCAGCTTATAGTTCTCCATCCACACCTTCAGCCACTCCAGCTCACAGCTGCACTCCCAGGGGTTGCGGAACAAATAGAGATGCCCGATGAAGTAGGGCTGGAAGACAGAGAAAGACAGAGTACTCAATTTGTTGCTGTTGAGGTGCAGTGTCATGAGACTGGTCAGATTCTCAAAGGCACCCTTGTCTATAAATGACAGGCAGTTCCTGTCCAAGTAGAGCACCTCCAGTTCCACCAGGTCCCCAAACCAGGTGTTGGAGATATTTGTTAGCAAGTTGCCACCCAGATTTAACATCTTGAGATGGGTGAGGCCTTTGAAAGATTGCCTTGGCAAATCAACCAACAGATTGTCATTAAGGTAAAAGTTCTGTAGTTGTCTTAGGTCCTTAAAGGCCTCATCATGGATAACACTGATACGATTCTCCTGTAGGTTCAGATACTTGAGGTTACATAGTCCAAGCAGAGAGTTGTAGGCTACTGCTTCAATCTTATTGCGCTCCAAGTAAACATGCGTCAGGTTCTCCATTCCTCGTATAGCACTTGGGACACGTCTGAAATTGTTCTGGAAGCATAAGAGCTCTCTGAGGGAGGTCTGTTCCAGGAAGATGCGGTCAGGCATGCTGAAGAGGTTGCAGCCAGAAAGGTCTAACCGCACGAGGCGTTTGAGGGAGGTGAAGGTCCGTGTGTGAAGATAGCGAATGTACTCATTGTGGGCCAACGTGAGCTCCAGCAGGCTGGGAAGCCCTTTGAAAGCTCCTGGTGTAATGAAAGAGATGTTGTTGTGGTCCAAGAAGAGGGACTTAAGAGAGGGAAGTGTTCCAAAAGCTCGTTCTGACAAAAATTTGAGGCTGTTTTTCTCCAGGTTGATGGAGGAGGCCTCACAGGGGAACTCTCTGGGCAACTCGGCCATGTTGGCACGGTCACACAGCACAGTGCAGCTCTTCTCCTGTGTGCACGTGCAGAAGGGGGGACAGGAACTAGAGCAGGCCCACAGAGTCATGCCAAGAGGCAGAATCATGACCCACACTGAGGAGAAAAAACAGAATTTTTAAAAAGGTGCTCTGCGTGACATATTCTTTATGGGAAAGTATATTAAGTCATGAATACAAGTTCTACTGTTCTATCACATAATGGCAGGTGATGCACTATAGACAGAATCTGCATTAAGTGCCTTGGTAAGGTCCTGGGCCATCCGAAGCCACCAAAACAGCTTCAGTGCACCTTGAAGGGGTTGGAACACCATTTTTCTCAAAGATATTCCTTTAATTGGTATTTGATGATAGCAGTGAAGAGCAATGTCTAACATGGACATGTTACATTTCTATACTCCTTAACCCATTGAATGAGACCTCATGCCCTGGAGTACTTTGTAAGCAGACAAGTGAAGACAAACCTGCCAGAAAAATAAATCCCTTCCATGGCATAAAAGATCTACTGGTCTACCTGTCTGTCTAACTTTTGCTTTTATATTTTTAACATGCAGATCTCTTACATGTAAACGGATTCAGAACTAAAGCAAATCCTGTTCTGTGGATTCTTGCCTCATGTAGAGAAAAGTATTGAGAACAATATAAGATAATTATGAGCTGAAATGAAGCACTGATCAGGTAGAATAATAACTTTGTAAAGAACTTTTGCTTTTCCCCTTCATCAGGCACAGGAGGATTGAAGTGTGAGGGAGAACACAAGCAGGAGCATGAGGAATAATTTCATGTTGGAGTCAAATGGGGAGGACACTGGGGTTTTTTAGGTTCTTATCCTGCAGCTGTTGTTCACAGCAATAGTCATTATAGTTAGTAAGAAAGGACAGATTTTACGTTACAGATATACAATCGACTTTTCTCTGTACTTTCTGAAAGTGTTGTTCAGCCGTGTGATTTTACACAGAAGCTTTGAAAAAGTACATCAGCCAAATTTGTGTAATGGAACATTCATTAATTATTGCTGAATTGTTTCACAGTGCTTTACACTGAGCTGCTGGTGTATTAAGTAAATAAATCTATTTTTTTTTAAACTGGCAACTAACAGTGAATTAAGGATTAATTCTTCTTACCTATAAAGAAAAACATTGCTGAACCTTTTCAGCTGTGGCATGTCAGAGTACAATGTCTGGAATGCAAAATAAGAACAAAATGGTAAGTAATATTTTGGGAAGTTAAAGTATTTCTTCTCTCAACGACAATTAAATCTCATCACTCAGCTTCACAACAACTTCTACAACTTTTACAACCTGTAAAAGGAAAAAAATATATATACATATATACATATATATATATATATATATACACACACACACACACACACACACACATAATTGCCTGAACCAAAAACAGCTTACCTGCTTATTGACCTCAACACACATCCAAGTAAAAATTTAAAACATTTCCATGAAGGTGCTTAAAGCCCATAAATGTCATTTTGTCAGCACCATGGGCTTCTGCATGAACATCTGAACTGACTGAATATTTTCCTGTCTGTGTGTGTGTTTACTTCATTTCCAAAAGCCATCACTTAATGGCAGAATAATCCTCTAGATGGCTGTAGGATTAGAGCTGTGTAAAGCATTGATCTGAGGCCTGCATAATGTGTGTAAAATGCAATCTTCTTGTAGCCAGCCGTTTCAGGAAACATTTACCTCTGCCATTAGAGCGGTTCTCTGTGGCCCTAGTCACTGACCTAAATGATGAGAGGTTAGTGTTGTGGACATTAATTTGTATCTCATTAAAGAAAATATCCCATTTTAGCATCTTGTGTTCTAGAGCAGCATGTAGTGCTTTGATCTGATGACGCACATAGGAAACCACTTTACTATACTCATGCATAATAGCATTAACCAGTGTAGTTACCAACACCAGTATCTACCAATCATCTCAAACATACCAACTACCTAGAACTGATTTTTAATCCCAATCTTGCTCACCCTCATTATTATTTACTTCCTAATGAACTTATACTGAACAAAAATATAAACACTTTTGTTTTTACTCCCATTTTTCATGAGCTGAACTCAAAGATCTTAGACTTTTTCTATACACACAAAAGGCCGTTTTCTCTCAAATATTGTTCACAAATTGGTCTAAATCTGTGTTAGTGAGCACTTCTCCTTTTCCAGAGATAATCCATCCACCTCACAGGTGTGGCATATCAAGATGCTGATTAGAGAGCATGATTATTGCACAGGTGTGCCTTAGGCTGACCACAAATAAATACCACTCTAAAATGTGCAGTTTACTTTTACTGTATTGGGGAAAACCAGTCAGTATCTGGTGTGACCACCCTTTGCCTCATGCAGTGCAACACATCTCCTTCACAAGTGTTGCATTTATATTTTTGTTCAGTATAGATATGTTCCCTCAAAATATGAAGGAAAAAAAACAAACATTTGTGACCACCCCAGGACCACGAATTAGAATAAAGAAGTTACTATTTACATTTCTGGCATCTGGCAGACACCTTTATCCAGAGTGACTTACATTTATCCCATTTATACAGCTGAGCAGTTGAGGGTTAAGGGCCTTGCTCAAGGGCCCAAGAATGGCAGCTTGGCTGTGGTGGGATTTGAACTGACAACCTTCTGATCAGTAGACCAGTGTCTTAACCACTACACTGCCTATTATCTTTGGTGGGGTCTCGGTCCAGACCTCTACCTGCACTCTTATTCTTCTGTGAACATGACAAGTGTTTAACACACCATGAGCTTAATGACGGAGTTTGCAGACCTCCATCTCAGTGCTTTTAGAACATAACAGCACATGTTAAACAGACACTTCATGTTCTTATAAACAAGTGGTACATGTTTTCCCACCGTGGTGTTTGTGTAGGAAGTGACAAATTCGTTTTAGGTATATTTTGTCCTTGAAATAAAATGAAGACAGGGGATGGGTTCAGGAAAGAATGATTTTATCTGTTGTAAACAAACTTAAGCCACTTGAATTCCAAACAAGTCCAATAAGGTTTTAGCCACACCATTAACAGCTGCTACATGTTCTTCCCCATTTTCTGCTACAACAAACAAACATTCTAGAAAACATGCTTGGTTTTGTATTTGAATTAGCATTTCAAACTTTTATTTTGGTAAAATCATACAATAAATGCACAGATGAGTCCTCTCATGCAGTGCATAGCTTCTACACTACTACATAAAGCAAATACTAAATCTAAAGTGCTCTGCAGCGCTCTGAGAAAAGTTAGCAAGTGAAAGGCTTTTGCATCTTTTCCTGCAGGGTATGAATTCAACATTACAAATTACATAGCAGGTGTTTGTGAGCACCATCACTTGCTAACTGCTCCACAGAGGCCCAAACCCAGAGGCACTGTATATGCAAATACAACACTAGAGAAGAACCACATGTTTAAAGATTGCCTTGTGCCAGACATTCACTGAAACAAAAACCCCTAACAGAACAAAATTCCATTTTAAAAGAAGAAATGCACACATTTGGAGAAACTGGACACTTTTTGCACTGATACATTTAAGAAATTATTAGGTCATTTGAACACTACTCCAAACCTTGGCATATTTTTCTCCTATTTCCAATTTTGAGAGCCAATCAGTAATTTTATAGACATATGGCCTGAAGGCCTTCAACAGCTGTGGATACTGACTCAGTCCAATATAGTCTGAAACATTAAAAAGCTCACACTACCCCAAGTATAGAAATTCCACGCATACAGGTGACATTCAACATTCAAGTGCCAGTGTTTTTGTACTGTCTTTTGGTCAAGTTTCTTGAAACTTTCAAAGAATCGCTTTGAGGCTTACAAAAATAAATATTTCTCAAAAATGCTTAATAAATTACACAAAACTAGCAGCAAAAGTAGAATCTAGAAATCTGTGTGCAAAGAGTTAAATTCCCCACTGCTGATCCCCCTGGTCCCAAATAAATCCTGGTAAATATTGAGATCCCTTCCCCTTTTGTAAACAAGCTGCGTTTCTATCTCTCCATTCACAACATTTGGAAGCTTGAGGTCACACACTCAAGACATTTATATATAAAACTCTAGATGTACAATAAAAGAACTTTGTAAAACTTGATGGGCACAACATACATGGGCCTAGACCTAACTTAAGTAGCACCATTCAACTTTAAGTTCTCAATACTGTCAGTGCATCTGCTTGAATTCATCAATTTTAAAAAAATGTCAAGGCACAACACACTTGAGAAGAAAAATCTATTGCACTTGAGTTAAATGCTTTTATTTCCTCCTCCTCTCTGAGGTTTCCTTCCTCCTTAAAGGAAGCAGAAAGCTGGCTCTGAGCCAGCGGTTAGTTTACATCGGAGCAGATGAACTCCCTGGAGACGACAGCATTAAAATGTACCACAAAGGAGGGCAAACCTGGTGTTTGGCCACCACACAGTGACTGTGACCACCACAGTGCAGCGGAGCCCGAGAGCATGCCAGGCCCAACTCAGAAAACCCTGTGCATATCTGCCAATGCCTCAGAATGAACTCAGCCATTTCCTAACACCTCTGCTTAGGAAAATGAGCCATGCCTTCCAACGCAGCTTGAAAAGAGAAAACGTTTGTAATAAAGTAAAGCCTGCGACAGAATTTGTCCTCTGTCCTTGACCAAAAAACAAAACACTAGCATGCGTATACGACCAAAGAGGCCATGACAAGAGGCAGGGTCACTTTGGTACTATGGTCCGTTTTAAGCTATTTGAATTTCGCCTTTAAGTTGGCACGCATATTTTTGTTTTTTTTTTTTGTAATGAAACATTATCAAAAGACCCCCCCATGATAACTATGTATCTTTTTCCATCAAAATGTTTCAAGAAAAAAAAAAAAACAACAAAAAATGCTGCCCGCTTACAGTGGCTAGCATGTGGTACTTACTAGCTGCCATAACACTGTCAAGTCAATTAAAAGCAGTGGAGTAACAAGTTCCAGCACTGTGTATTGTTAACCAGAGTGTAGTTAACACTGAGTGTTTACCATTTTGTTATGACTATTCCCATCACAACTGGAATGGCCTTTCTGAAGACTACCATAAACCTAAATAGGTGCCTACCCAGGATAGAGTGAGCAAAAAGTCAGAACTCTTTATCCTTTACAGCAAAGTTTCCACATATGAATAAACACTTGTCCAGCGCTTCTGTGCTGCTTCCATGAGCTGTTAGTTCTCTTGCCTGTAATGTAGGCTACATGATATCCCTAAGTCAATTTGAAGTTCAAATGGAATTGTGACTCAGTCAAGCCACATTCTCCTCTTTGCCAAGGTTTGATTAAGTACAAGCTTTATATGTCTTAGAAACAAAAACAAATTGAGCTCTTGGCCAAGTTCATTCAGTGAAATGATAAAACAATGTCCTGTTTAATTTTAAAGGCACAGTACATTAACATATAAATGATCCTCAGTTTTTGCTTCAAAACATAAAAGTGCAGTTGAAAACTAAGCCCGATGTTCTAGATCAAACATAACTGGGTGTCCATTGTTGTTTCCTGACTACAAAGTGATGCTCTGTTCTGCCACGGCCATTCTGAACGCAGGCAGAGAATCACAGCGGGTAATGTACTGCGAGTTCTTAAAGCTACACAGGGCGCAGAGTCTGGCTTAAGTTAACATGTGGTTTCCATTCAGCTAGTCTGGCATGGTGAGCCACTGCACAGAGACATTTAGTTGCCCCACCAGTCCACTTGGGTGTAGTTTGCTCCATAGTTCCCATAACTTCCCCCATAGCCATCACTCACAAAACTTCCAAAGCCACCTGAAACAAAAAAGAGACAAAGAAGAAAAAATAAATAAATCAACGTGTCCATTTTACCAAAGAAGCAATATTCATCATGTTTTGTGGCTGGGAAAATGGCATAACTCTCTCTCTCCCTGTCAATCACAGTAACACTAACTAATCATGGGCTTCTGCAAGCTTAGGCAGGTGTTCAACTGCCCCAGTATGTATCAGAACCAGTTAGCCTTCACCCTCCCTGATGGGTAACTGTTATGTGTAAGGGGAGAGCTGGCTAGCTGGTGGGAAGTTTCAAATGAACACATTAGGAGAAAATTAGGTTAAACAATTTCCTATTAAAAAAGGAATTATTCTTTGCTTAAGTAAGAGAGGATTAGAAATTTCACTTACCCTTATTACCACCAAAGCCTCGGTTGCCTCCATGGCTTCCTGTATTACGAGCACCGCCTCTGCCAAAGGTGTTGCCACCTGCAGTCATCTGACGGTAATCTCTGGCTCCAAAACCACCAGAGAACCTGCTTACACACGGAGAATTAAAACTATAAACAATAAACGCTAAAGCATAAATGAATGAATGAAAATCATAAGATGTAAACAAATAAGAAGGTTGCACCTCTTAGAGCGGCCTCTGGTGCTGTTCTTGTGCTGGTGCTCAAAGGCCAAGCTCTCCAGCCAGGAAGGAACCTCTTGTTTTGCCTCCACCAAGATGTCCAGCAGGTCCTTGGTGATATTACTGTTCTTGTCATTGTAGAAAGAGGTGGCCAAACCTGAAACAATAAGAACAATTAAGAAAATGTAGACTGGAGTAGCAAATCTTTTTTCCTGCCATCACATCCCCATGTTTACAAAAGGCTGCCCTTTATGTAACCATTGATGAGTGGAGTGTTTGGAGGTCACTGACAAAGATGCACAGTGTTATTTATTTGCTGATAGATGCTATACAGAGATGTGTATTTTGGTCATTTTTACAGCTCAGTGCTGGAAGCTGATGACTACTTTTTTGCAGTCTCTACTCATGCTATTAAAAAGTTATCTGAAGCAGTAAAACAAGTGCTGCTTTAATAAATCCTCATTTTAATTGGATGCACGGAAGCACCTTTGTAACTGAAGCTTATTTCATTAGACTATTTTATCATACACAGTGATAAAGCATGCTTACAATAATCTGAACAAATGAGATCTTGGCTAGTGTGAACACCTTTTTCTCAGAAAGTATCAAAATAAAAGCAGTTCACTGCAGTTGCACCAAGCAGAAACTTTCAGCCTGCTCATGTTCTTTGAAGTACTCACCGAGGTTTCCCACACGTCCTGTGCGCCCAATACGATGGACGTACTCCTCAATGTCACTGGGCAGGTCAAAGTTAATGACATGCTTCACATTGCAGATATCCAGACCACGGGCAGCCACCTGTCATGTTGGGAGTGCTATTAGCATTACTGCTACACACCACGAGAGACACAGGCTTTTACAGAACACTCAGGATACACTCACCGCTGTGGCGACCATAATGGGGCAACGGCCCGAGCGGAACTGGTGAAGCGCCTCCTCTCTATCCCTCTGAGAGCGGTCACCATGGATGCTGGTACAAGCATAGCCCTCACGATACAGAAAGTCCTCCAGGGCATCTGCGCCCTTCTTAGTCTCCACAAACACCAGCGTGAGGGAATCTTTTCCTGCATCCAGAAACACAGTCTGAGGTCTACATGCCACACGAGAGCAAGACACTTGAGACAAACTTCTAAAAAATAAATAAATAAAAAAAGTGCTAAAAAAAAAAAACTAAAACTAAAACATGGCAACCAAGACAGTTTTGCATCATTTGACAACCATTAAGTGAAATTCCTTCATTGCATCAGAATATGAGAAACAGACCTTTGCCTTAAAAGAAAGGAATGTGGAATTAAACTGGGTTCAATGTTTGTCACAGCTTTCTTTAATGGCTATCAAAGCTTAAGAGGAGATGAGTTGAGCGAGTCAGGAATGAAGGCCTTTCTCTGAAAAGACTCCATTCACTCCTCAGCTTCTCATCAGCAGCCCTCTGCAGAAAAGCAGCAGCTTTTGCTTAGATAATGTTAAGATGACAACAGTGACCAATGGCACTTCTCTACATGCTTCATGTCTCCATGCTAAGTTGCTATGGTAAGATACAGATGAGAGCTCATCCAAGCAGCCACTCACATTCATCTGCATTATGTTGTGCTGGTAACCATGGAAACACCAGATCAAGGCCATTTTTACTCTCTCTCATTCATTTTAAGGACATGCTTAAACTCAATGGACATGTCCTCTGAGTTAAACCAACAGGCTTACTTGGATACAAAATTTAAAATGACTTCAGCTGCACTACTGGAAAATCTGTTACCACGGTTAGCCATGATTTCCAGAGGCAACATCCAAATGGATGGAAAATGGGTCACAGTGCAGGCAAATTACACATACCAAAACTAAAATGATACCTTTGGCAGACACAGAGCTAAAAGTGAATGAGTATGAGACAAGCATCCTACCTAAAAAGCTCAATATATTAAAGCATATGGAGGAGGGAAAAGTAGAATGTAAAGAAGACCAGTGAAATGGGAACATTTTATCATGTTGAACTGCAAAGCCCACACTTACCTGGCCTCTCAGGAGTTTCAGTTGCATTTTCCTGAACCTCACTTGGAATGACTTTAAATAGAACCAAACCTCGCAGTAAACTTTATGCATCTTTTACCACTGAAACAGTTTTCTTAAAAATGAAAAAAAATTAAAAACCCTTCCAATGTGTAGTACAGTACAGGTAAATAAACCCATCTTTTCTTCAAGACCCATTAACAGATATTAGGGACTACATTACACACAAGCCTACAGAACAACAAACTCTGCAACAAACATTGAACCTTTTAATACCTCATTACTACCCGATTGTATGATGTCTTTTTCAGCAGTATTCGGCTGGGAAATTTCTACAGGTATGACTTTTAACTATATAGACTACAGCCTAGCAGAGGGACAAGTGGTTCTACCTGTGGCATTAAGTAAATCCAGCAGGAATGAGCGCTTATCATTCTCTTCAACCCAGACCACCTTCTGGGTAATATTTTCTGAGGTGGAGCCTACACGGCCCACAGCCAAGAAGATGTACTCCTCCAGGAAGTCACGAGCCAAGATCTGCAAACACATATGGTCTTAACAGCTGCTAACACAGCGATGATGTGCACAGCAAACTTATGTGTCTGGAAATGTACCTGAATTTCCTTGGGAAATGTGGCACTGAACATCATGGTTTGGCGCGCGCCTTTGGGTGGCATGGTGTCCTGCTCCACAATACGCCTGATCTGTGGCTCAAAACCCATATCTAGCATTCGGTCAGCTTCATCTAGAACCAGGTACCTGTTGAAGAGGAAAAGGCAAAGAAATTAACCTAAAAAGTGCCTTCACTGGACAAAGTGTATATAATCACTGCTATGAGCTCTTCCCACTGTGCCTCTGGTTCTAACACTCACTTGCAATAGTCCAGGCCAATCTTGCCGCGCTCCATCATGTCTACCAGACGTCCTGGGGTGGCCACCAACAAGTGACAGCCCCTCTCCAGATCCCGGATCTGCTGGCCAATGTCAGCCCCTCCATACACTACACATGGGCGCACTCTGGAGCGGTATGCAAACTACAACACAGACAGCAAGCAATGTTCATATCGCAAAAGAAATTTTCATTCAGGTCTGCCAAGAGTGAGGAAACTATTGAACATACCTTCCTGGCTTCATCATAGATTTGTAGAGCAAGTTCTCTGGTTGGAGCCAGGACCAAGGAGATGGGATACTGCTTACGGCGGCCATATTTTCCATTCTCCTAATCAGGCAGTGCAGTTAGAAATTGCACAATAACTGGGTCATATCAGTCATTTGCAAGCCATAAAGGGCTTTCCAAAATAATGTGAATTAATCACTTATTGGGGGTTAGAAAGATCCTAAGTGTATTAGTACCTGGCCACTGGTTTTAGAAGCTTGCAAGGCCTCTCCTGGTCCATCAGTATAAATCTGACTCAACACCGGGAGCAAAAACGCTGCGGTCTTCCCAGAGCCTGAGCAAATGTGAGCAAATGAGTAAAAAAGCATGCTGCTAAACAACCACTCAAAAGGACAAGGATTGAGTTTAGTCTCGTACTGGATGTAGAAAACACCCTACCTGTCTGAGCACAAGCCATTAGATCCCTCTTGGCCTTGATGATGGGTATGGCATGTTTCTGCACAGGGGTGGGACGGGTGTAGCGGCTCAGAGTTATGTTACCCATTATGATTTCCCCCATGTCAACATCATGGAACTGAAAAGAAATAGTATAACGCCATATTCAGCTTTGGTGTCTGAGATTTACAAGTGTTCTTTGAAATAATCACTATGAGACTTACATTCTCAATAGGGCCAGGGCAATTGCTGCCAGTAGCCTCCACAGGAATGTCATCGTACTTCTCAAAGTTAATCCCTGTGTTACTTCCAGAGAACAGCTCACTGAGGGCAAGTAAAGAGAAGAGACAGAGAGAAACAGAGAGAGTCGAAAGGCTTAGTTAAAGCAGCAGATGGGCTCTTTGCAGAAGCCTAATTAGCAGTTGGTTCTGGTACGTACTGTTCCAGGCGCTCATTGGGTGGAGTAGGCTTTGACCAATCCTCTTCATCCCTGGACTCTTCTACCCACCGACTGTTTCCCATTCCACCTCCAGCGCTAAAGCCACCTCGCTCATACCTGAACAATAACACTGCCTTTAATAGATGGTATCCCATCGTTTTAATTCTGCTTAACAAGGATATTTATGAATGGTTTGTGAAAATGTTTACTAATTAACAGTAAATGTTCTTTAGAAACATGTCTAGTAATGTTTTCTTTACCTTCCTCTTGAGCCTGTCCCCCTATCATTGAAGAAAGCAGACTTCCCTCTGTCGGAACGTCCACCAAAGCTGGAGTAAGCATCCCTGTTCAAGCCTGTGTTCCAGCCTCCATCTTTGTTATCAAAGCCGCTGTAGGCTACAAAAATATTGTTTAAATCCATAAGATGAACTGAAACCAAATTTTAACATTTAGGAACAGTGTGTATCCTTCTAAAACAAATGTAGACATATTTTAGATAAGGAATATAAGTTTACAGAAAGTTTTTTCTAGGACAGGAATGCAAATTCTTACTCGTGTTATGCATGGGTTGGTTGAAGGTACCAGCACCACCCCTATTTCCACGGAAGCTGCCGCGGCCAGTTCTGTCATTGCGAGGGGGACCACGAGTAAAGCTTCCAGCCCCATTCATGCGACTGTCATGGTATCCATTAACAAAGCAGTTGTTGCGGCCACCATCCCATCCAGGAGAGTCTTCCACAGAAAACAAGAGGTAAATCTGAGCAAGCGACTGGCAAGAACCATACCTAATTGTAGACATTTGAGGAAGGGGAGCCAAAAGCCAAGCCCACAAAAACAATAGGGCTTGGGAATGTGATGTCACGCTGCAATGACTTGTGGGAAACCACCAGACAATTTCAAGAAGAATGAGTTATTTGCCACTAGCAATCAATTTAGGGTCATCATGATACTTCATCCTGGCATTTTCAGTCTAGAGAATAAAAGGTACTCAACTACTTCATGATACATTTTAAATGAGCCAATTACGTTTCCATCTGTTTTGCTCATTTCTTGACATATTTGCATAGAGGCTAAAAAGGTTATGAAAGCTTAAACAGATTTTTCTTATCTAATGTCATAAGGACACAATCCAATGGGATGGTTCAGACAAAACTGAAATTAGAGGGTAGGAGATGTGTGCACTATCAAATCCAAGTTTCCTTGTTTTCCATCATTTCTTTATTCACCTGTTAGTCGTAAGACTGGACTCAAGACAGACAAATAAGGAGAAAAAAGCTAAATGACCTAGTCCATTTGTAATCCTGCAGTCCAGTCATTGTTTCAATTATTGTTTGGACCTTTGTAAAGATTGTGAATAATAGCACTGGGTTTTCTTACAAATTATTTCACTTTTGTACAGAAAAGCATTCGCCCTACTGCCAGATCACATGTTTGAATCCCAAAAACTCAACTGTCACCCATGGTCAGGAGCCAAGTGAGCAATTTTTGCCATGCTCTCTGGGTGCGAGGGATAGTATTACTTTCTCTACCCTTCACTCAGAGAGACACGAGCCAATCAAGGGTTTCTGTGAGATCATGTATGTGGAAGAGAGTAGATAGCTCTTTCCTTTAAGTGTGTTACACTGCCCTGTAATGACACGAGCAGAAGTTCAAAAAGATGCACCGTTTGGCTTCACAAGTCTCAGAGGAACCATGTGTTTGCCTTCACCATCAACAGGTACATGTGATCGGAGAGAATCGGCTGGTGGGTGAGAATTGGCAGATTGAAAAAATGGGGGGAGGGATTAGCCATTTCAAATACCTCCTCTTTTGTGTTCTTCCTAAACATGTTTCACACTGTGTTCTCTGTCACACAACCATTGACATCATCTGCTTGATGTAAACTGATAGCTTTTGAAGACCATATAGCAGATCAATCCCACAATGCAGCGTGGCATGATGTGGATTCCCAAGCCCTGTTCCCACTGGCTCTGGGTGAGCGAGCAGTAGTTATCAAAAAAAGCAAGTGAATGCAAACTAGTACTGCATTAGCATAAAGTGATTCAGATGAGAAAGGTGGATCAAACACCCAGGGACAAAGAGGAAGGCCAAGTTTATTAAAATATTTGCCTGCAGTCTAACCAGAGGTGGAACTAGTGCTAATCAAACCACAGAAAAGGCAACAAACCACCTTTGCCAAGACAGCCTGACTGTTTTCTAGATCTGCTGTTCTAGATCCGCTGTTTCTACATTTCAAATTCATGGGGCTTCATTGCATGGACTAGACAACAGTAGGGCAACCTGAACAGTATCAGCTGCAACTTGGCAGACAATCAGACAGCCTAAAACAGTGATGAAAGGGCATGTCATGCCATGTCATACCAGTTGCTCTACAATTACCACAGTGGTCAACCAGTCTGAACACACTGCCTGTGTCCTCAATCCCACCCGTGGCCACACTGCTGACACTGTGCACAGGAAACTCACACAGGTAACATGTGGAGCTTCCACCAGCACACCCTTACAGCTCTCCATAAACAAGCCAAATGAGCAGGCCAACCTATTCTTACTGCAGACAGACAGACAGACTGATTAACAATACAACAGGGCTTTTTCCTGAATCCCTCAAGAGATGCCAAAAAGTCAGAGTACGCAGCATTTTGTTCAGAATCTACCAAACGTTAATCAGAAACATGTACTAACAACAAAAAGCAAATAAGTACTCTCTGGATCAAACAAATGTGATTCTCCATAAGCTGGCATCAATAGGAACAAAAAAAAAAAAGAATAAATCAAGAAAGCATGTGTTTGCATTCATCTTCCCAGGTTCATATTGTTTGTGGAAGAGAGGAAAATTCTAGCGAAGACAGAGGGAATTAGCAATGACTAAACTGGTAGAAAATGAAGGTGGGTTTTGAGTAGATCTCTTTATACAATGAAATACACAAAACTGGCACTTGTGCAAGTAAAAACTGGCAAGACTCAAGAGATCAAGGGGTATTGGCGAATCTGAACCGAAATATGTGCTGTGGTGTTGCGGCAATAGACCCCCAGTGTCCTCAGAACACATCCGAATATTCAGAAGAATATGATCATATCATAATTAAGGTAATTAATTATTTAATCAATAACAACTACAATACAGAGCACTCAATTAATAATGGAACAATTATTATTATTATTATGAACACTACAGTTAAATTCTACATGAATAGAGACCTGTGCCATACTTCCATAAGAGTTCTCATTCAGAACACTTATATAAACCTACATAAACAAACACAGTTAAGCATGCAGCAAAAGCAGGCATTCCCATCATAATATTAGAGCATTAATTAGCTGGCAAATTCTGCTAACTTCATTCTCTTTCCCAAAGGTCATAAAGCTGTGATTGATCACTGCGTATAGTAGCAGTCAGCTTGAGGGCTAAAGGCAGAGAGGGGTGGGGGGACACTACACATGTCCCATGCAAATACAGAGATACAGGTATACCACATCTGTCTGGCCAGCCACCACCATACGCGTGATAGAAGGAAAGCTCCTGAGGTGGGTATCTTGGGCAACCTGAGCAGAGGCACAGTGCACTTAAGGACAACCCCTTTCTTCGGATAGACAAAAATGCAAAAGAATCAAGGCGTACTCTAATGGTTACAAACTCAGTTGTAAAGTGACTGCTGTTTCTCTCAGGGAGATGAGCTTAAGGATAGTGTTTAAAAGAAATCCATGATTTCATATTGTGTAAAACCAAGTGACTGTCTTTAAATAAAATGTGACGTTTATACTGAAGTGTGTGGTGTCAGAAACCCTTTTACTCTCTCTACACAACCCTACACTCAACCCGGAAAAGACAGAACAGGAGAGAAACACAAGCGACTACAGCTGATGGATAACTGTGTGGAGCAGAAACAAGTCAGACACAGTGCACAAGGTTTTTCTACCTCTCCAACTTTCATGCATTTAAGAATGCAGAGCACCTGTAGCAAAGCTGACAAAACAAACTTACAGCTCAGTACTGGTGGCACTGAATAACCGCTCTGTCTACTAGAGGAATAAGCATTTCCTGCTGTGAAGAAATGAAAAAAGCAGTAAACATAAGAAAAAGAACACAAAGGACAAAAAATAAACCTGGGTTTTTTTTCTACTAAAGTTTTTCTTTAAAATTTTTCACAAGAATGTGGCTCATCGACATCAGCTTCCCAAAACAATCAGCACAACTCTCCACTCACACGAAATGAACAAAAATCTGGCTAAATGTAAGGGATTCATGCAAACAATCAATAATCAAAAATTAAGACAAATTTATGAGCAGAAATTTAACTATATATACTGAGAAAGCTTCAGGAGTAACAGTTCATGTAAACTCAAATACACAGTGAACCTTAATCACTACACTTAGAAAACATACTGCATGTGTGACATAATGTATGTGCTTAAAATATACTTAAATGCAGTGATTAAAAACAATGAACTGATCTATCCATACACATCTGCTAAAGCGGCAACTCGAGCTCCTAGAACGCTAGAGCTGCAGTCCGTAAACAACTGCATTTTAATGTGGTGTCATCGGAGGGGAAAAAAAAGGTGATGGGATACATTTCAATAAAAGCAACAACTGGTTGTTGGTAAAACCTATGTGAAAATACTTACCATTTTTACCAGCATCTTTGTTTCTCAAGTGAGGAGGAATGTAACGCCCTGGGGTTTAAAAGAAATATCAGTGAATGGACACATAAATGATCGGAAGCATTAAATTTCAGTTAACATTACATGTACAGTGCAGTTATATACTACCATAATACAATACAAAACCTCACAAAGACTGACCAGGTGCATCTAGAATGCAATCAAAACAAACTATATAGCCAAATGTTTGCGCATTTCAACCATCATACCCAAAGGTCTTCCCCAAACTACTGCCACAATGCACACAACTGTTTAGGATGTCTTTGTATGCTCAAGCATTACAATTTCCCTTCACTGGAACCAAGAACCCCAAACATGCTCCAGCATCACACTGCCCCTGTGCACAAATGAAGTTATGGTTTGCCAAGTCTGTTCTAGGAGAACTCAAGTGGCCTGCACAGAGCCCTAACCTCAACCCCACTGAACACTTTTGGGATGAACGGGGACCTCTGACTTCACCCCAGCTGTTGGCTGCACCAGCAAAGCGCAAATTTAATCTTTAGCTAGTTTGAATGTAATCTATCATCACAACTGAGTTTACAAACTCAAAGTTATACCTTTGAACCAAATCAAATACATACACACAAAGTAGGAACTCGAAATATTTCTACATATAAACAAGTGAACAATGTCACACTAAAGATTATGGTAATAAGATGGCTAAAGGTGAACCTTGATAACCTTCTTTTTGCTGTTGTTATAATGCTAACTGTTACTGTTTCTCCATTCTTGTGTAGTTTTAAGTTAGCTTAGGTTTGTAACTCTGGTCGGCTCTGTTGTTAGCTGTTCAGCGAAAGTTATTCCGTTAACTTGGTAAAAAGTTGTTGCTAGACAACCTTTAGCACCATGAGAGAAAAAGTGCTCCACAACCCAGTGAATAAGAAAATGTATATCACTTCAAAATAAATACACACAAGAAATTAATACGTTTTACTTTACTGCAAAATACATCACTCCCCTTGTAAAACACCTTCTGAACAATGCTGCATTTCCTCTTTACACTTTATGGTGCTGTGGACTGGGCCGAAATGATAGAAACGTCATTAAATGCATCCATGTCTTAATTAAGGATTGCTTTACACACTACCAGTTAAGTGACTGTGATGCAACTGAAATCCACCGCAGCGCTAGTGTGAATCTAGCTACTCTGACTTTAAGTTTGTAATGTAGTTTATACCCAAATTTATGATTGAACTTGCGCTCTTTCTGGTGCAACCGGCTGCAGGCCCCTTCACCTGATGTCAATGCCAAACCTCACTAATGCTCATGTGACTGAATGAGCGCAAATCCCCACAGCCACACTCAGTGGAAAGCCTTCCCAGAAGAGTGAAGCTTAAAAAAAACAGCAAAGGGAAACTAAATCTGGAATGAGATGTCAAAAAAAAATGGATGTGATGGTCAGGTGTCCACAAACTTTTGGCCATATAGTGTAAGAGAGAAAACTATTAAAACGTGCATACACTCTTTTAAAAAGGGAGTTCCTCTCTGAAAAGAGACATCTTCTGTTGTGGGATTCCACACAGAATCTTTAAGGGTTTTCTAGATAAACAAACCGATGAGCACGTAAGGGGTAATGGCTGAAAACAAATTCTCCAAAGAGTGTAATGTAAAGTGCATGTAAAGTGAACTTGGATTGTCAAAGAAAAACTTACTGCCAGTGCCTCCACCCTGCGCGTCTGCAGAGTTCAAGTCTAGGGCAGAAAGCTAAAGGGGGGGTAAAGGAAAAAAAAAAAAAACACAAGTCACAAAACAGGACCAAGTGCAACTACTAATAATCCACTTTTAGTAGCTGCTGAGTGTCGTGTGGTATACTGTGTGTCACTACACTGGCTCCATGGTTTTATGTTTAAGTTCCTCTGAAACGTAAACTTAAGACCTTAGTGGAACAATAATTTATCAGTATAATACCACAGTCTCTAGCAAAGGTTCACAAACAGTTTGAACTGTAAAATCAATCACAGTCAGCCTCAGTACAGACTTATTTAATGCACATAAACCAATACTTTAAACATTAGGTAGGCACTTAAAACAGTCACAGGGCTCGAAAATTCCTCTGTTTTGACACTATCTCTGCAGGAATCCGCCTTGGAAGGGTGACGTATTGAATATCATAGTCTCGATTTCAATCTGTTTTTCGTCCAATGAAATTCAGTTAATTTTTGACAAAGTTCTCTTCAACGCAAGTCAAAGGTAAGGTTTACCCCCATCTCAAAACAAT